>JAXQQM020072899.1:0-99840 GCA_034641835.2 Pinus albicaulis | reverse complement strand
CAGTGGTTTTTAGGAAATATACTCTCTGTTTGTGAGTTTAAGAGATCAACATAATACCTACACCTCTGTTTTAATATCAAATGCAATCACCAAGCATTCTGCCCTTTAGACAGTGGCCATTTTCACTTGTGAAGTTTTGAGGAATCCAACACCACTTTGGTACCTCTGCCCTTAATGTCAAAATCTAGCCATCAACAATCTCTGTCCTTTACTATGATGTCATCTTTGGAAGCTTTCATTCAATAAGTCTTCAACCTGTACCTCTGCTTTAATATCAAATTTCAAACACTAACAAACTGTTCTTCAGAAAAAGGCTCCTTTCTTTGTGAAGTGTTAAGAGAACAAGAAAAAATGCCTTTGTACCTCTGCCTTCCAAGTTCAGATTCGACCACTAATAAACCTTGCTTTCTAGAAAAATGGCCCTATCCACCCTTAGGAATTCTCTGTCAATAAATTTACAGCAGTGAAATCTAGTGAAATAGAAGGGGCAGTTTGTTACAAGGAGTGAGAAAACTCTCTGTTAATAGATATAATGATTTTGAAAATGATACAACGGGTTCTCAGTCACAAAACCTCGTATTTCAATCACTTCATCTCACTGTGTAGGAAACTGCCTTTGTTTTTTGTGTTTAGCAAAATAGCAAGGCACGGGTTTTTCAAACAGTTTTATCATTTATCAAAACCTTGCACACGATGGGAGCTCATAAAAATACCTCGACCTTGATGGATTGCTCGTTTGAAAGGTGCAAGAAACCCTGGACAGCTTAAAAAAGGGGCGCGACAACCTCTGGATAAAACCCGTCACGCCGGAGAAAAGGCCGTCGGGTGGGCTTGTCGTGCGGTCGGGCGGGCACCTACAGGCACGTCGCGCCCGCCTACAGGCACGTCGCGCCGACGTTAAAACTCTTCGCAAAACGACGCCCAGGCACGTCGCGCCGCCCTAAAACAGTGCAGAAAACCTCAATTTGCTTGAAAACACGTTGTGATGCTTGGGAGCTGCGGCAATTTGTTTTTTGGATTTCACAAGTGGCTTACTATTCCTCTATTTCATTCTTTGACACTCCTTCAACGGCTATATTCAAAAGATAAAGACCCTATGGCTATTTTGAACATAGTGAAGCTTTCCGTTCAAACAGTGGCAATTCACTACATGATACAAAAAAGTGTTTGCATCAAGTTATTTTTTAAACAGTGATAGTTCATCACATTTGCCTTGCCTATTCGTGGAGTTACATGCCTGTTCTCATAAGAGAGATATTTCAAACCTCGACTTTGTCCCTCTTTTTGGCATTTAGGTGACAATGTCAACGAAAGAAAAGGTCATTCAAAAATTGTCTAAGGTATTTTGAAAGTTGCCTTATTACTTACAGGAGACCACCCGTGCCTTTGCAATCAGTTTAACAATCTTGGTCCTTAGGTGATTTACAGGTTTCCTTCTGGTCTGTAAGTGTCTTCTACTAGCTGTTTCTTTTTATAACATGATTCTCTGCTTCACAACTCACTGTGCCACATCCCTGTCACTGCTTTTGCTATACTATATCTTTGTGCTGAAACTGTCTTTTAGGATGATGACCATTGTGTCTGTTTTAGGGAATATAAACAGTGATAGTTCATCAAAAACAAATTCCTTTCTGCCTAATCATAGGATCATATACCCATTCGCCTCCTCATTTGAAAAGACAAACTTGTAAAATACGAAACTAGGGTTTTTGGGCACACAGTCTTTATTCTGTTCTGATCAGTATATTAGACCCCTTTTTGTTAATAGCACCATTTCATGACTGGACTATGTTCACTTGCAAACATCATTGTGTGTCGTGAAACAGCAGTGTCTTTGTCTCCTTGCATTGTCCCTAGAGGAGAATTAGACATTTGGCTTGTTCATCTCATGATTGATTATTTTGACAAATAGCCTTTGTGACTATGAAGGTCAGTGTTTTCTTGAAAAAAACCAAGACCTTTCTCCTGCTTGTGTAATGACATTGGTTACCCTCTGTTCTATTTGATTTTGAACAAAACAGGCCTCTTATGATTTGGATGTTTACTGGTGACAGGTCCTTCTAGAGTTCAAAAATCCATATGGTTTGCAAGTTTGAAATGATCTCTTTTATCAGGCCAACTTCCCTTTCCTTTGAGCTTATCATACTTTCACTATATTCCTGTTATGGTCAGCAATTACATTTATGAAACCCGAAGATATTGTTTCATTGTTTCAGCAAAGGCAAACCTGGAACTTAAACCTTCGAGTCAACAGCTTATGTATGAAGGAGCGCCCTAACCCTGCCTTTGTAAATGAAGGAGGTCACGGGCCTTGACAATTTACCATTTTCGCTGAGACGGTGGCGACCCTTTCTTCTTGTGATTTTCATGTTTGAAAGAGCGTAAGGTCTGATGAGTGACCTTTGTTTTGCAGCTTCATCTCAGGCTCATAATACACTTAGAAGCAGCTGTTCCTCTAACTGTAAACTCAAACATTTACTCCATGATATGAAATATATTTCCTGTCTTTGTAGAACCATAGAACACGGTGAAAAACCTACTAGTCAGCTTGAGAATGGGCTTCATGCAGTGCTGAGACCTAGGGAATATGAGTGGCGCGACTTAAGGCTGTTTGTCAATTTCATTTGCAAATTAAGGGATCAGTCATGATAGGTCTGCTGCAGATGAGGGATTTTTTGGCTTTTTGATGATTGCCAAAGGTGAAATGTCCTAAACGCCACTTCCTAACATAGGGGAGACCTTTGAAACAGATGTGGATTTGCCTTTTAAAGCTGATGGGCAGACTAATAAGGCTGAGGTTAGATAGGATTGTTGACAGGGAGGTTGTGGTTTTGCCAGGGGTGGACTGAATAGGTAGAAAGGCGAAAAAAGTTTTGGGAGGGTTTTCTGGATGACATATTGACATAAGGAAATCAGTTTCTAGAAAACTCAGCTGAAGATATAGTCATCACTAACATGCAAAGAATACTGATGGCTAACACATGACTAGGAATAATAATTAAATTATGGTTTAATTAATTATTCCATGAGGAAAATCAAACAAAATAGGTTTGTTTAATATTTCCTTTTGGGGTTTCCTGTTTAGACCATAAATAACCTAATAAATGTGGTTTATTAAGTTATTTTACATAGTGAAAGCAATTTTACTTAGGTTAAAATTGGTCTTACATGGTGTACTTGGGTTCATCTAATGATAATAGGTTAGATGACCAAAAAAATGGTGTAACAGATTGCCCCCCAGCATGCGAGTGTGAGGAGAAAATCGTATGACTGAAGTACGTTGTAAGAACTCAATCACCAGACATCAAGAGGGAAGTCAGTGAGAGAAATGTAAGGTAGACTAGTGTGCTGAAGAACTAGACCCTGAGGAGACGAGAGTTGCAGGTGCAACAAGTCTCTTTTTATGAGAGGGTACCTATGCTAAAGTCGGCGAGGGAGGCATACCTATGCTTGCCGAGACAAAGTACAAAAGAATAGTGTGTCCAGTAAACAAGGGAACGAACCATAAAGTACAACCGGCATAAACATGAGCCAGATAAGAATACAATGAGGAATCCCACATACATGCTGTGCTTGGGATAACAGCCAGGACTTATACAATAATATCTGAGTACATGAGATACAAATACAACCCCAAATGCCCCCTATAAGCAGGAAGGGCTCACAAAATCTAACTGATACATGCAAATCAAAGAGGCACTGCAAGCGGTTGAGGCCGACATCATCAAATATATGGAGCTGCATCGAAGGCTGAAATGAAGAGGTCATCCGGGCATGTGGGGGGCTACCTGCAGGGCCACCCCCTCATGAGGACTGGGACATCTCACACACACCCGGGAATCACCAAGAGCTGCTGCTGCACCACTGAACCATCAAGTATATGGATCTCGATCATGCTGAAAGGAGCTGGAGTGGAGAAACAATCAAGGCAAAGGGAAATGAGAGATCCCTTTGCCTGATTCGAGGCACCGAACAAGAGTGGAAGCTGGAACCAAGGTACACCGCCCTCTAGACCTGTCTTCTGGAATGAAGGAGTTGATGTCGACAGAAGGAGGTCCGCCATAGGTGAGGCAATGAGAGATCCTCAACTAAAGCATGAGAGAAAATAGTAGAGCGACGGACAGACTGACACCAATGATGATGGTGAAATGGAGGGGACTGAGTAGCGAATGGACGACTTCCCTTGCTAGAGCATGAAGGGCATGAATGACATGGCAGTGACTGACACAATATCATTAGAGATAAGGGACAGTGGGACTGAAGGCCATAATGTGCGACACAAGAGAGAAACCAAGCAATAAGGGATGCAGGACTATAGCGGGGTACAAAGGGACTCGGGATAGACTCCATGAATGCGATGATGACTCCGCTTGGATGCTCTAAGCAAGGGCGACTCGATGGTGCTGCCACATAGTAAAGGCCCATTGGGGGACCATGAAAACATGAGTACAAGATGGTAACTCATGACGAAAATCGACACGAACAAAGACAAGTAAGGAGGAAAAATGGTGCCCCAAGTACAAGTGTCGTAAGTAAAGAAATGTGATTTTAAGGAGAGGTGAAGTGACCCTTCTTGGACAAAATGTGTCCTAGTGAAGTATCAAATCACAAAAAACTAACAAATACCCATTTGAGGGCTCGGTGAGAGCTTTCCAACGATGCAGACGGTTTGTCAAACGGGGCTATGGTATGGTCGCAGCAGGCGAAAGAAGAAACAAGGGTTCTCTTTTAATAAGGCAGTTTTCCCTCCAAATTCACTCATTTGCTAGTGTTTCTGTGGTGAATGTAGAGAGGAGAGAAGGCCCTAAATCTTGCAGCGAGCGTAGCGGACAAACCGACCGTTGGAATCGAGATCCGTCAGTGGCAAGTAAGAGGCCTAACCTTACTCTTTCAATTTGATGGATTGAAAGTTTAGTTTAGGGCCCAAAATCTCAGTAGCAGACCCTCCTTCATCTCTACGGCTGGGTCACACTTTTTGGGCCAAAAATTACGACCTGGGAAGCAGGTTTCAGGGCAAAAACTCTGACCTGTCCTAGAATTGGGCAGAAAAGTGTGACCTGGAAGATGAGGGGGTTTTAGTGCTGTTTTATGGCTGAGAGTTGGGTTTTTGTGTTTGGTTATGGTATTCCCTATCTGTATGCTGACAAAGATGATGTTTTTGTGCAGATATGGTAGATATATGGGTTAACAGGAGAGAGAGAGACCTGGGTATATTACGGGCAGAGATCCAGGCAGATCAGGGTGTCCGTCGTGTGTTGGCCAGGTTTGGGGTTCTAATGTTTTTGGAGAACCCTTTGATGAGAGCGGGAGAGACTTTGTTGGCCCAGATTATCAGTTACTGGGATCCAGAGCATGAGGTCTTTGTAGTGCAGGGGCACAGGATCGAACTGACAGTCCAGGATGTGTATTTCCTGATGGGTCTCCCACCACTAGGGATGGTGGGAAACACGCATCCAGTATTACCGCGGGGGCGGCATATCATGGAGTTTGTGGAGCGACATTGTTGTCGCTCTGCCAGCGACAAGTGAACCACGATTTCTCGTATGGGACTTTATTGTACGCCTTCTTCTTTGAGAAGATCTCGACCTTACAACCTCGTATACAGCTCCCAGATGGGGGCCCGAGAGAGCCCAGGATGCGCCGGTGGGGGTGGCTACTGTGTAGAGGAGGAGGAGGGGCGGTCGGGCGAGTGTTTCGACCTGAGTTATTTGCCCATTGGGATCAGATGTCGTTATACATTGACGACTATCCCTATAGTGGGATGAGTTATTGTGGAGATCCGGACCTGCCACTTCCACCTGGTCGAGTATGGGGGCCCGATGGTAAGTGACAAATTACTATTCTTGTATGGGCATGTTAAAGTTATTGAATAGTAGATATGGTACTGATTCATGTACTTTTGGTATGCAGATATAGCTCCGGTAAAACCGGCCGGATATATGGGATGCCTGGCAGCCTCTGGAGCTGCAGGGTCGAGTGGGTCGAGAGCAGCGCGCAATGAGGATGCGGCCGCCCTACTGGAGGACATCCGCCGTAGATGCGAGAGGTTGCTGACCGGAGTTTCAGAGTGCGGGTGGCAAGACTTAGACGACTAGTACGTGGAGGCATGCATTGGTCTTCCCTCGGAATGGCGAGGTGTCATGCGGCGCATGGCGATGGCCGGTCAAGGCATATGTGATCTACGGGCTATAGGGGCAGAGCCATTGGCTTGGGATCCGCCAGATAGTGAGTAGGTGTGGGGCATGTGGTGCCCCCTAGTGTGTATGTAGGGGCAGGTGGTGCCCCCAATTTTGAGTTTTTTGTAACATGCTATGGGCATGTCATATGTATCAGAGTAGATGGACTCTAAACACATGTTTTGCGACGCATATTATGGATATGCATCATTTTTAATGATTATGAATGTTATTGTCTTGTATGAAATGCGTGTGATAAATGCCAATATAGAACATGGTTTGCAATACTATCTACATAGTGATTCTGTTCTCGAGGTACATGGTTGAAAGTTATGATTTCAAATTCACGTATCAAGAGTTTCACTCGTAAATATCGTCTAAACAACACAGGGTTATGCACACGATAAACACCATTTAGTTGCATGACAAGAAGTAGGGAATCCAAACGAACATGCAGATGGAGGATGCGATGAAAGAGGGCATCAGCTAAGAGACCATGCACTGCATCATATTCGGCCTGATTGTTGGTGGCAGTACCAATGCAGACCCGTTTGAGAGACCAAGGGCATGCAAGGGGGTGAAAATGGCCCAACCTGCCGAGGCTAGATTCCGGGAGTAACGACTTGCACCATCGGCGTAACCGATAAAGGGGAGGGACGGGAGGTCCTGCGGAATGGTGTTACAAGACAACAAATGGGGGGAGGAGATACAATGACGGCAGCGTGAGTGGACGAAAGACATCGAGTGGAAACTGCGGGAGGGAGTGCAATGAGCAGCATGGAGATGACTCATATATAAACTAGAGGGTGGTATATGGGGGCTATAGGAGGTATGGCGGGGACTCGGGCTGTGGAGGTCAACAGAGATATGGGTGGAGTGATCTCGTGTATGGGTAGAAACGAGGGGGTCAAGGGTGGTCGCTGAAGGGGGGTCAAGCGAGGCCACAGGGGAGGATGCAAGGGGACTGGGCTCCAAAGGTTGCACATAGGAGGATAGGTAAAGAATGGTCGTAGTAGACTCCGTCATCTGAACATCAGGCGGGGGAATGTCGATGGGAGTGAGGGGATCCTCAAGTTGGCCCGAAGCATACTGCGTGAGTATGGGAGAGGCGGATTGATTTTGTTCAACCTCATACTCTCGGACTACTTCTAAAGAGGTGCGGTAATGCGTCAGGTGAGGACAATGGTGGGAGTAATGGCCATGGATACCGCACAAAGCACAGGGTTTGCTAGTGCAAATAGTTTTTGGGTTCTTGGTTACGGACGAGGACGGAAGAGAAGGGTCGGAGACCGTAGACTCAGGGAACGCGACTTTAACCATGGGTTGAATGCGGGGCAACTCAGGACAAGTATGGGTGGCGTGACCGACGACATCACACAAGGCACAAGGCTTTGCGGGCGGGGGAGGAGCAGGGTTAGTCGGGGTGGCCTTGTCTTTGGATGCCCCCTTGCGAGCTTTACCTTTCTTTCCTGGAGCTGTCACCACAAGGGAATGGTCCTGGGGAGGAGCAGGGGGCATGGAAGAAACAGAGGAAGCAAGGGGGACCGGTTAAACCGGTGTCAAAGCAAGATAGGGTTTGGGGTGACCAGGAGGGGTAGCGGCTGGAGGGTCAAGGTACCAGACGGGTATACCCAGGGTCAGGTTAGGGAGAGAGAGGGTGGCCATGACGGGGACCGAATAGACTCTGGGAGGGGGAGCTATGAACGGTATCTGACCAGCGGGATAATGACCAGGAGGGACGACTCCAAGATGGTTAAGGCTTGGGGGAACCGATCCAGGGGGATAAAGGGGTTCAGGAATACCAGCTGTAGGAGAAGGGCCAGAAGGAGAAGGTCTGGCTGGCAGAGATGAAGGGCTAGGAGCGGGTTGTGGTGGGCGAGGTTGAGTCTGAGGTTGCTGACTAGCCAAAGCGGGTCGCTTAAGGGTAGCCCGAGACGATTGCATCATGCAAACATTCGATAAGCTGGGATCAGAGATGTGAGGAGGGGGAAGACCAGGAAAAGTTCCAAGCAGGGAGGAATCTTTGTAGACGCCGGGGGAGACACTAGTCAAGGAATCGACGGTTTGCTTATTGGCTATAGAAGAGATGGTCGTCTCAGGGGAGGTCTGAGACTTTGGCTCATGATAAGTCAACTGGTCGATGGTGACTATCTTTCCATTGTGAGGAAAAGACATCTTGCGAAAAACTGCAGAGGGGACAACAGACATGGCATAGGTGTAGCTTCACCCCAATAGAATGTTGTAATCTAGAGGGGCGTCGATGACTTCGACGTCAACGAAAAAAGTCTTACTGGCAAGGGTGATAGGACAATTACGGAAAAGGCCGATGGGCTGGGAGGCGTGACCATCCCACGCTCGAAGGGTGATCGTGGAAGGGGCCAAGTCAGGAGATCCGAGTTGCTTCCAAACCGAAGCGGACATCACACAGGTGGATGCCCCCTCATCAATTATACACCGAGAAACGTTGGCATTCCAAATTTTGACTGGGATTTGGAAGGCGATGGAAGCAGGGAGAGGAGGATGTTCAGCTTGATGGGCGTCGAAAATAATCATTTGGTCATTAGCAGGATCTACAGCGCCCACGGAAAATAGTAGAGCCTTCTTTTGGGAAGGGCACGATTGGAGGAGTTCAAATGTGGAAATGCAGTAGGAGATTGCGCCAAATCATCTACTATGCTATACGAATGAGCAGCTCGACCAAAAGCAGCATTTCGACGTAATGGCCCCTTAGGAATCTTGGTATGAACCTCAACTTTGGGTTGAGGGATATGTAAGGGGCCACTGGATGTCGAAAGAGGCTCTGTAGAACCTGAAGAAGGAGGCTCGGGGCAGACTGAGCGAGAGGCTTGGGGTACTGGCGAGACCGAGTTTGAAGGTGAAGGTCGATGGGAGGGGAAGGATCATAGTTCATCATGAGGATCTGGTAATCGGAGGAACCAAAAATGGAAGGTGGAGTGGCGACCTGTCCATCAGGTGGTTGGGTAGCCATGAATCCTTTTTGAGGGAAAGGATCAGTAAACACAGCTGGTTGAGTAGTGGCCACATTAGGGGGAGCATGAGAGGAGGCATGTTGTCCTCGCAATGTGGCTTGAGACTCCCACATCTGCCGCATCTGTGGTAAAAGGGGACAGTTGTGGGTGTAATGACCATAAACATCGCAACACGAACAAGGTTTATTTGTGCGAAGCGGCCTGTCCGGCTTGGGCTGAGTGCCATG
Source organism: Pinus albicaulis (assembly GCA_034641835.2). Lineage (NCBI taxonomy): Eukaryota > Viridiplantae > Streptophyta > Pinopsida > Pinales > Pinaceae > Pinus > Pinus albicaulis. The sequence goes on along the minus strand of JAXQQM020072899.1, from coordinate 90,447 downwards.
TTGCTGGTGAGCAGTGTTAGGGTCAACACCTTGAGGATTAGGTCCACGAGTACCAGGGGCAGATTGATTTGGATTGCCTCTCCGCCTGCTTTGAGAAGAAGGGGGATTAGTCGCGCCCTGCTGTGCAAATACTTGCCCTGGAGGGGGCTGTAGGTGCTGTTGCGGGTTTGGAGGAGGCAAGGGAGACGGAAGCGCATATGCTGGAGGCGCTGGCGCACCAGGCTGCGGATAAAGGTAATGGTTAGGTTGGGAAACATTGAGGTAAGCAGGAGGTTGGGCAAAAGGAAGAGGCATGCCGTATCCTGGATACATGCTACCGGGAGGGGGAAGAGTGCTAGAGGTGCTGGTCCCTCCCTGAGGGAGACCATAGCCCATAGGAGGTTGAGCATATGGATGAGAAAGGGCTCCAATGATACCATCGGCGGAATAAGATGCCCCCGGGGCGTTAGCGCCACCGGGCCTGGGGAGGTCAGGGAGGATGGTATAAACATAACCAGACTGAGCATAGATCAGGTCATATTTCAAGGCTATTTGGAGGGCGGCTTCTTCGGTTTGAGGGAAATGGGATGCGACATCTTTGCCAATGGGAGCTAAGAGAGAGTGAAGGAACCAGTCCATATAGATCCGATCTTCGAAGGGGGGAGCTCGACATAAGCTTCGTCTTCGTCGCCATTCCTGGACATGAGTGGAAAGGCGGGTCGAAGAGGTTTGCTTGAAAGAGGTCAAAAGCTCTGTACCAGTATTGTATCGGAGAGGGAGCTGGAAGTAAGCTAAAAAGGCTTGGGCAATGGTCGCAAAGGTGGTATGGGAAGAGGTGGCCTGGTCAACATACCATTTAGAAGCTTCGCCGGTAAGCGTGCGTTGGAACAACCGAAGACGGATGGAATCATCGGTAAGGAGTTGGAGGAACACCACATGTGGAAAGATCGGACATGGTTGGTTGGATCTTCTCCAGCAAGGCCTTCAAACTTAGGGATGTTGGAGGGGAGCTTGGTTGGCATAGCAGGCCAACCAACATCGTGGCGGATAGGGTCATTGATCAACTGATTGAAATCGGGGAGGCTGAGGCCTGCGATGCACGGCAGCAAGGGTGTGGCCGAGGTAGTTCCTGTGGCGGTTTCGCTAGTAGTAGTTCCAGCATTAGGGCCGGGGGCTCCGCTAGTGTTAGGCCCTGGACCAGACATAGTGAAGGTGACAGGGGGAGAACCAGAAAGAAAAGGAGAACCCAAGGAATCAGAAGAGGAGTCGGAGGGTGGACTCGAAGGAGGACTGGCTCGACGATGGCGGGACGGAGCAGGTCGATCGACCAGAAACTGAGGGTGAAGGCCAAGAAGTCTCCAGGAAGTGTGCCTTGGGGGTGCAATGATGACAACACAAACACGGCACAAGGGGAAGAAGAACGACCACAAGGGCAAGGAGGTGCAGAATCAAGTGATTACAATGTCGAAACAAGGGCAGATAGGTGCAGTGTCAATTGATTTTAAAGTCTTTGCCTGGCGGTGTAAACCAAGCTCTTCTTCGCTTAGGGTGAGTGTGTGGCATGCGTTAATTTTAATTTTTAAACCCTTTTCATTTTGAGAGCAAGAGAAAAAGTGTGCTGCGTAACTAAAAATAAATCTGCAGAGAACAATATATAATGCTGAAATAACAGAAAATTAACAGCTACTATTGCATCGATTCAACCCAAAAAGGCGGGTCTCTCAAAACTAATCTAAAAGAGGGAAAAAATCTAGTCAAAACACACTAAAAAGAGGCCAATAGATCTAGGGTCGGAAGGGACAGGGATCTAAAGGAGAAAGCCGTTGAAAAGAGGTGCAGGTCACAGCCAAGAGGAAGAGGCAAGGTGGCTGGAAAAAAGGAGGAAATCAGCAAAAAGCGGAAAGGACAGGGAGGAGGTCCTAAAGGGAGGTCCAAACAAAACGACAAGAGGTGATTTGAAAGGAATAAAATCTGATTTAAAGGGATCTGAGGAGGAGGGATCAGATCTGAAAAATGGAAGGCTGAAACTCTGAAAAACAGACAGCTGAAACAGCTAAAAACTCTTCCACAAAAAGTGGAGGGTACTGAAGCCCTAGGGGGCTAAGTTCCCACTTAGATGAGCAAAACAGATCAGAAACAGGTCTAAACGGGTGGAGGCAGAGGCTGGAAAACCCTGACAGAAGCTTCAGCAAAACCCAGAAAAATTGCAGGAAAACAACTGAAAAAATCGCAGGTCGCAGGTTCTGACTTGTTTTCAGTGCAGGTCGCAGAAAATAGGCTGAATTAAGGGCTGAAAAGTGCGACCTGAAGCTCCGGGTGTCTCGGCGGCATATTTTCAGAAAAGTTGCCGTCTTAGTTGCGGCTGATGTCGGTCACCTGCGCAATAGGGCCAGAAACACGCGGAAGTTAGAAATTTTAATGTTTTAGGGTTTTATGTGAGAAAAACAACATAAAAATAGGAAAAACAAAAAGTTGAAAAGAAACCCTAGGGTCTGAAGTAGCTGGATATGCAGGAATATGAAAAACGACAGCGGTCGTAATTTAAAACCCGTGTGGAGTCGCCATTTGTTAGTATGAATCCTTTGTCGAAGTGTAAGAAAAAGGACCACTTTAGCTACGCATAACTAATAGCCCTAACATCAAAAGTGGCTGCCAATATCTTCAGATCTGCAGTTAGTTGATCAAGAAAAGAGCTGCAAAAAACCAGATCTATGCATAGAAAGACATTAAGCAGTAAAAATAAGGGTTTGCTCCATATATCTAATAGACAAGACAAGAACAATTTTTGAAAGAATTTTTGTATTAAGGGCACCTGGGAGGAAAACAAGAAGATGTTTCCAATTCTCCTCAATGGGATGGGTTCTTGGAAGTCCTCAACACTTCAGATCTAGAATTTCTCTCTCCTGTTGGTGTAGAAAACCCAGACAAAGATAGAACTCAAAGGGAGCTCACACAGCAAATAATGGAAAATATGACAATGATAATGGCTCAAAGTCAGACCAAGAGTTTAGATCCAGAGTGATCTAATAGGCAACAAAAGGTGAGGAATGGTAGGAAAAACCCTCCCATTTATAACAAAATATTGGGTCATTCTAGATCTTGGTGCATGATTAAAATAATGTTAACCAAATCTAGATCCACCTTTTATGGAATATTTTATTATATTTGTTGGAGGGAAAAAGTATTTGACTTGGGTAAAATCCCTTTATTTGTTAATAATAAATAAATAAATAATTTATTTATCTTTTTAAGGAAGTGGTTGAAAGATAATTAAATAAATAATGATTTATTTAATTATTTGTGGGTGATTTGGTCATATTTAACAAGGAATATTATCTAAATAAGATTTAAATAATTATTCCTAAAAAATAATAAGATAAATAAAGGTTTATCTAATTAATTTCTTTGTTTTGGGTTAAACATGACTAGGAATAATAATTAAATTATGGTTTAATTAATTATTCCATGATGAAAATCAAACAAAATAGGTTTGTTTAATATTTCCTTTTGGGGTTTCCTTTTTAGACCATAAACAACCTAATAAATGTGGTTTATTAAGTTATTTTACATAGTGAAAGCAATTTTACTTAGGGTAAAATTGGTCTTACATGGTGTACTTGGGTTCATCTAATGATAATAGGTTAGATGACCAAAAAAATGGTGTAACACTCATCGTCCCTCGCCTTCTTCTAGCAGACCTACTCCTAAAAGGCTCAAGTTTACTACAAAACAAACAAAGGAACATGAAGAAGGAGAAGGAAGTGACCAGCAAGAGGAGGAAGGACATGAGCAAGAGGAACGAAGTGCTGAATAGCAGCATGACAGTGATGAGGGTGAACAACAGCATGACAGTGATGAGGGTTAGCAGCAAACTCATGATGAGGGTGAAAAACAGCCTTATGATGACACACAGCAACATCACAGTGATGATGAACAACAACAAGAAGAGGAGGAGGAAAATTCTGAACAGCAGCATGACAGTGAGGGTGAGACAGAACAACAACATAAAGATAATGAAGGGCATCAGACCTTTGATGATATGCATCAGACTTATGATGAGGGTGAAACAGAGCAACAAGGGCAACCTAAGGAGACTAGACAGGTAAGTGATGAAAAAGGGAAGCCTTATGAGACATAGCAGCAGCATGACAGTGATGAGAAAGGGCAGCCAAAATATGATACACAACAGCCTCCTCAGGAGCAGCAGCGTCTTCAAGAAAAACAACAAACTCAAAAATAAGAGAAGCAAGGTGACGAAGGTAAAGGGGCCATGCCCTCTTCTCCTAAAAAGGCCAAGCCCTGGACAGAAAAGAAGAGAGTGCCTAGGGTGGTCACTCCAAATGTGACAAGGGCCCTCCGAAGTAAAGGAAAGTTGCCAAAGAAGCCCATGATTTATTTGCCCAGGAGGAAGAGCACTAGAATAGCCACCCAAAGCAAAGGGAAGGGCAAGGTAGAAGGAAGTCATGAACAGGAGAGTGCATTCGACATCATCCAAGTCCAAAGCGATGATAGTGATAATGAGGCCCAGATTCTAGAAAACCTCTTGATCCATAGGGAAGGCCAAATTTATGCCTTGAAGGATGATCTTCATAGAGCTAGGAATTTCAATCAATTCTTGCAAATCCAAAATAGGCAAATGAGTGTCCATATGGCTGTTTATGAGACACGGGCGACTAAGTACAAGAAGGAGGCCTCCAAAGCCCAAGCAAGGTTGGAAGAACTCATGGGCGAGTTCGATGAAAGTTAAGGAGAAGATCAGCCTAGGCGAAAGAGGCCTAAAACCATGGGGCTTAAAAAGGCCCTTGAGAAGCAAAAAGAAGAGGAAAATGCCCTTCTCCAATCTACCTCTCTCGCTACATTGTTTGAATAGGAGATAGAGAACAATAAGGAGGCATGGCTTGAGAGAGTCAATGACCACTTGGAAAAGAAATTAGAGAATGCAAACAGGGATTTAGACCTTCAAAGGAGAATGACGAGGCATTATAAAAAGTTAAATCAGTTTGCCCGACGCAAGTTGAAGGCTGCTCAAGAAAAGCTCAAGGAGGCTAAAGGGAAGCGCCCAGCATAGAAAGTGAGGAAAGACACATCAAGACTTTAGATTTTGGCCTCTTCTTCACAACATGATGCTGAGAACCATTGAGGGTCATGCTCACCAATTTTGGGTGATTTTCGACATATTTTGGTTTTTTGGCATTTTTTGGGTTTTTGGCCAAAAATCATGGGCTTCGCCATTTCAGTTTGGGGGATCATCAAAGGAGGAGAATTGTATCATTGGATTCCATAATTTCAAGAGCACACACTCAGCAATTTTTAGGATATTTTAAGATCATTTTCTTCCCCGAAATGGCGAAAAATGTCCGCTTTTTCTACACTCTGCTCGGTCTATCAACAAACCTTATTTTCTGGTTTTTTACACACAGGCCTATTTCTGGAGGACTTCTAGGCATCATATTAGGAAAATTATAGTTTCTCTAGAAAATAGACACTCAGAGATTTCCAACGAGCTATCATGAGCCTCGTTTTGATGTCGGGAAGGCTGCCAAAAGTTCTCGGCAAGTCAGGGGACCTTTTGCTGATGTAATTTTTGAGTATTTTTGTAAAAATTGAACCTTTAAAAACTGCTTTTTCCTCATGCATGTTTAGCTATTTTTGCACATGAGAAGTTATGAAAAATCAATTTATTTCCCTCTTTTAGCATTTTTTAGATATTTTATGAGATATTTTGTGCCTTGGGCTTTGCAAAGCCCCAAGGACAAGTTTAGATATTTTGAATAGGCCAATGAGAGTGCAAATTGAACTAAGAGGTTTTCATCACTTGAGCCTATATATTCCAAAGGCTTTCATTGTAAACAAGGCTGAACTTGATGATAGAAGCAATATATGGTCATATAAGCTTTGGAAGAAATAATTGTCTCATGCTTTTGGATAGTCTCTTGGATGTTCTTGGATGATGAAAGAGGATTGTTGTTGGATTCCATGAATTGGTAGAATGGTATAGTGTCTCTCTCTTTGTTTTGTTTCCTAGTTTTCATTCATAAATCCATGTTTCTTGCTTTCTATAGAACAGTAGAGAACAAATTTGAGACATGCCCTTGGAGGCACCTCAAATTCCCTGTTTCTTCATAGCTTCCATGTTTTCTTCATCCTTAGTCACATTAAAGAATTCTTAATTGCTCTTTAATAACTTAAGGATATTGTTGCTTATTTCATTCATGGTTTTATGCATGCTAAGTATGATTTACGGTATGCCCTGCTTACTCATGGCTAGCCATAGCTCCATCCATGAAATTTATCTTTGACTAATTAGATTGTCATTTGTTGAACCAAGGAGGTCTTGTTCTGATCTTGCCCTTTGTCTAAGACTATGCAATCTTGTTTTCAAAGTGCCCACTAACTTGAAGTACTGTGTTTAGGTGTTCCAGCATAGTGATTTAAGTTGTTTGTCTGTCTTAAGTGTATTTCCCCAAAGTTTGATAGTCATTTCCCAAAGTTAGAGAGTTATATATCTCTATGCATGACTTGAATGTTTATTTCTATGTATTGATTAGCTTATAGTTACATTTCTCATGATTAATGGTTTGCCCTACCATGTTTATGTCAGCTATTAAACTAGTTATGCTTGAAACCCTTTGTTGTTCCCAAACTTGATGTCCATTTTATTCCATTTTACCCAAATATCCTTTCTACCTCGAACAAAATCGGCCCTTCAACAGTCTTGTATCACCATCTAATAGCTTTCTTGAACTTTTTGACCCCATAGCCCAGTTGATCTGACATATTTTTACCTATCTTATATCTTTGATCAGTTTCATCCCTCACAACCTAAAAACTAAAACCAAAAAACCTACTTCATAACTAGCCTAAAATCAGTACACAATAAGCAAACACACAGATATCCCTTACACATATAGAGAGAGCCCTCTCTGAGTCCAGGAAGGCTAGGTCCTTGGACTCCAAGATTGGTTTGATGTTACACTGTCATTTGGCTTGCCAATCAGCCAAATCACGGGACCCTAACACACTGTCTTTTTGGGATTTAAAGATAATCCAAACCTTCTGCACTTTTCCAGGACCTTTCTTAGATGTTTAAGGTGCTCTTCATCCATTTTGGAATAAAATGTTATGTCATCAAGGTAAATTACAATGAAGTGCCCTATCTCCTATAAAAATGCAATGTCCATGGCCCTTTGGAAAGTGGCCCCGACATTCATTAATCCAAAAGGAATTTTCACATACATGAAATTGCCCCAGGGAGTGGTGAAAGCTATCTTGAGTTGGTCTTGTGGGAGTACTAAAACTTGGTTATACCCTGAAAAACCATCTAATAGATAAATCCTCTTTGAACCAACTACCCTTTGTAGGATGTGTTCCATTTTGGGTAAAGGGTAATTGTCCTTTAGGGAGGCTCTATTAAGGTTTCTGAAATAAATACACAATCTGATTTCTCCTGTCTTTTTCCTCACAACTACAAGGTTAGAAACCCAATTTGAAAACCTCACAGGCACTATGATTCCTGCCTCATACATTTTCTTGATTTCCTTTTCTACTAGAGGAAGTTGTATTGGATTAATTCGACGCAATTTTTTCCTAAAGGGTTTTTGGTTTTCTTTCAATGGGATCTTGTGCTGGATGATTTTTGTATTGTAGGCATTTAAGTCTTCACAGCTCTAGGAAAACACATCAACAAACTCTTTAAATAGGTTGATGAATTTCTTTTGCATGTCTCCTGGCAAGGACCTAGCTAATTTAATCATTTTAGGCTTATCCTCTGTGCCTATGTTGCATTCCTCGACATCAAACTCTGTGTATTCTACAATGGGTTTCTTGGCTACGTCGTTAAAATCAAACAGGTCTTCTAAAGGTGCTAACCCCCTAGGTATGTTCTTGTCCTTTGACTGAAATACCTCTATGTCTTCATTTTCTGCGTCCTCGTACTCTTCAGTATGAGTTCCAAGTTTTTTAGTTAACATGTTGATTTTTACGAAACCGGATAGTTTATCTCCCTTAGGGGACTCTTTGTTGAGGCAATTTTCGTCGAATTTAGAATGTAAATCAGATAACTCAAATTCATTCCTACCAAGAAGGAAATTCTCTATCTGCTTGTCGCCCTCAAAGAATTGCCAATATTTTTCATTATCTAGCACTGCTGGTCTATATTTTGTTTGAATGATGATCCGTTTATCACCAGGTGATTCTTGACATGAACTAGTAGCGCAGGCCAACCCGTTTTCAATTATGTTTTGACTCCTTGGGACAAACACGAGCTCATATTTTGTAAACGTGTTCAGGAAATCTATGGCATTATTTCGGTATACCTTTAGTCTAGGATGCTTAATGGCATACTCTCCATTTAGTTTTTTGATGACTAATTCTGAGTCTCCCTGAACAATTATCTTCTTGGCTCCCAGTTCTCTTAATAGACGCAATCCTAGGATGAGAGCCTCATACTCTGCGATGTTATTAGTGCATTTGAAATCTAGCCTGAAAGATTGGATTTCGGAGTAATTGTTTTCAATGTCGACCAACCATACCCCAGCTCCTGCACCCTTTTTAGTGCAAGACCCGTCAAAGTTCATGCACCATAATGGATTGCTTGTAGGGCTGACATCATTTTCATCCCTATTGCCTTGTTCATTGTTATGTTCTATTCTGGGATCCGCAACATGTTGTGTTGGGTCTCGTTCCTCAGGATTTTCATGGAGTTGAGTGTGAGGGGTAATATGTTGTTTGCCATCTTGGCTTTGTTCACTCTGGTTTTTTGTTTCAACGCACTGTTCAGAAGTTTCTCTCTCGTTTTCTTCCATATCTAGAACTGCCATCATTTCTAGATTAGGGGCCTCTAACTAGTTATCTGAGTCACTGTGTTCTGGCTCTGACTCCTTTGTGGATTCATTATTGTAAAATATAAATGAATCTAGGTCTGTATGGACAGAATAAATGGGGGAATTTTCAGGCTTTTCTCAGCTACTGACCATGAATCTCATGTGTGCCTCTCTGTATAGTCTTCTAAGCTGGCTACAGACAGGGATAGTGGCATATGTCCCATCTATCTGTATGGTACCTTACAGCTTGGCACCTCATGATATTGACAACAACATGCCATACTTAGGAGGCACATCAGCCACCACAACATCCATCACCATGCACTTGGCTGGGATTTGGGTCAAACTCACACAAAGGTCTTTGATTAGGCCAAGGCACTTCACTCTGCTAGAATAAAAAGAATATAAATCCTTGTAAGGTTTGGTTATTTCTAGTCCTAGCCTTTCCATTATCACCTTTGGCATAAGGTTGTGTGAGGCTCCAGAGTCATGCATAGCATTATGCAGGATTTTTTCATGAACATTCAACCTCACATAAAAGGGAGGAACGAGTCCCTCTTGATATGTACCTTCAATCTTAGGAAAAAAAATGAACTCTGGTTGGTCATCATTAAGACTGACTGCGTCATTATTATCCTCAATATTTAAAGCCTTCAGAATTTGGGTCCTATATACATCTTGGGCAGCCAACTCAGTCAGGGGAACCGAGATTCTGATCTTTGAAATTTCCTTCTCTAGGCTGAAAGGAATTTGTTTCTTTGAAGAACTTGTCTCAGCCTTACTATCTGCCAATCTATCAACAACATCATCTTGCTGATTTGTTCTATTCGTATTTGAAAAAATGGTCTTAACAGGAGTACTAGCTGAAGTGGTAGTACTACTAATGTCCGCACTCTATTTTTCATTGTTTTGAGTGCCTTTCTCTCTACCTTTATCAGAATTTACAACCACTGTTTTATCCTTTTTTTTGAAAATTTTAGGCTTGGTTGTAGTGCTGTTTTGTGAAGATTTGTCAGAGGTTTTGGTGTTGGGAGTTTGTTGACTGGTTTTTCTTCTAAGGTCATATTCTTTTTGAGACTCTATGATGACATTTTACATGTCTTGAAAATAACTTTCATCATCATCTCTGTTGTCATCATAAGGGGTATGAAGACCTTGTTTTCTATCATAATGAATCTCAAATTCATCATTATCTACCCCCAGCATGTTGATATCATCTTCCTCTGTTATCTCATCTGTTTCCTCAACCTCACTTATATAGTTTTGATGAAAGGGAGGAGTGATCTACTGATCATCTTCCCTAGGTCTGTTTGGAGGTTGGTTCCTTCTAAAATTCTGATTCTGGTTTTTATTTTGAGGAGCAGTTTGGTTTTGACTGGCTTGTGCTCTCTCAAGGATGCTCACTTTCTTCATCATTTCCTCCATCATTCTCTCCATTTTTTAGTTGGAAGTAGAGGGTGTATATTCCTCTCTAAAGGGCACTGCCTTTTCATTTTTCATTCTCTCTCTCTTCTCCATAAATTTTACTTCTACAACAAGAGCACCTTTTTTCATTTCTTCAAGAGTTGCAGGATCTCTCTCTCTCAGCTGATAGGCCATCTTAGGGTCAAAACCTTCAGGAAATTTGTTTAAAGTTGAGCCTTGTGGAGGTTTTAGATCTTGGGAAAGTGCATTATATACACTATTAAATCTGGTACAATAATCTTGTACACTTTCCCCCGTGTCTCTATGGAGGTCTTGTAATCCGAAAGGACTTGGAGAGGGTTTTTCTTTACTTCCCATTTGTTTAAGAATGTATGATGAAAGGCTTGGAGATCTTTGATACTATGAGGGGTTAAGCCTTTAAACCATTTTCTGACTTCCCCTCCTAAGCTTTGAGCAAATAATCTAAGCTTGACAGAATCATCATCAATTTCATTTTGGTCAAAGTAGTCATTAATTTTATCCATATGTTGTGATGCAGTTGTAGCATTGCTAGCATCATATAATGGAATTTTAGGCTAATAGTCATGCGGAAGATTGACTAATGGTATAGGAAGGACTAAGGGAGCATACCATGCTGCCATGACATGTGGTGGAGGTGGATTTACAAGAGGTGGATTAACAAGAAGGAAAGTGGGTTGAAGTGGGGTGGTTTGAATAGTGGATGTAGGGTGAGCAGAAATGGATGGACCAGGAATAGATTGTTGAGCTGATCTTGGATGAGAGACACATAAGTTGTGAAGTAAATGTGAATCAGGAGGTGTTGTTTCTCTGTTACCAGGATGTTCACTTGTTTCAGGAGATGAAAGTGAAGACTCAGAATCTAAATGACCTAAGTCACCAAGAGACCTAGTTCTAAAGGGATTCACTAAGTCAACTTGTGATTGTTGTAGAGCTGAAAGATTTTTAGGAACTAAATTAGCTCTTAAGGGTGATCCGAGAATAGTTGATAATTTAATCCTAGGAGACCTCCTAAGGATACATTCTGGATTTTCAACTATCTCAGGTGGATCAGGGTTAGGATAGGCTCTAGTGTGAGTCTTTCTAGAAGCCATTATGCTGTGCTTTTTAGACCTAACTAAAAAACAAAAAGTGTTAACAAGATATGACAATCTGTGAGCGGTTTAACTGATCTTTTGCTAAGAGAACTTTAATCCTAAAGCCCTCTTACTGAGTTTGAATAGTTTTATAATGATTATGGGTCCTCCCAGTGGATTCTTCAGGTCTGCAGGGTTGTGGAGTCGCCAAGTGGAAGTTTTTAGCTCTTTTGGAGGTAAAAGGTGTTATGGTCCACTACCGTGTTTTATTGAATACCAATGTGAACTATTTTTGGATTTTTTAAGTTCTAGTGGTTGTTAAGAATATGCTAACTCTGTTTCAAAAATTAGCTATGGTTATGAGACAAAGACAGTCTACTCTTATGGCTAAGCTAGCTGATTTTTCAAGGTTAGATAAAGTCTTATGAGAATCCTAGGGTTTTCCTAGTTTGTCACTGACTCAAGCAAGTTTAATCATGATTAACATTATTTGGTATTTCTTGAAAAGGCTGCTTTCTACTCACAAGGTTTTATGAAGCTTTTAAGGGAATCTAAGGTGAAAATTCAATTGAGATTCCCCAGCGGAGTCGCCATTATGTTGGGGTTCCTATGTTTTGGCCATTGATAAAAAACAAAAGATAAGACAACATAAAACCACTTTGGGATTCAAGGATCTAGCCCTCTTGAATCTAGAGAGGTATCTCTCTATGAATGAGTTTAAATATGTGATCTTTAAAGCCTGAAATGTGATATTAGGCTAGTTATGAAGAGCATGGGTTTGTTTTGTTTGTTTTGGTTGGGCAAAGACATGATGAAGGTGAAGGTAGTTCATAATAAAGGGTGAATATGTATGCAAATGAAGGAATGATTCGGTTGATAGAAAGGGAAAAAAACAGCTTAACCCATTGGGCTATGGAGTCATAGGAGGATTTTAACTGGACAACAAGTTTCAAGAAGGATCCATGGGGCAAGTCACTTATGTCAAAGGATCTCTTAAGTTGATTGTATGGAATGAAACAGATAGGAAATAGAGAACACAAATGAAGAACAGTGAATAGCCTGAAATCAAGTAAGTGCTTTAAAAATATCTTTCTTTGGCATGTACTTAGAGAAAAAAAACACAAAAGTATTCTGAGATCAGGTAAGTGCTTTTAAACTACCCTGCATTGAAGTACTTTTAGTTAAAAACATTTTTAAAAGAATTAGAATAGCTTAAGATCATATGATTGCTTCAAAACCAACCTACTTTCAGCATATTCTAAAGGAAAATGCAGATAATCATCATAAAGAGAAATTTAGATCAGGCAAATGCTTTGAAACCAACCTGCTTTAATATACTCTTTCAAGAGAACTTTCAAATGAAGAAAACATAGAAAATAAAGCTTTCAGTAAGAGTAGGGTACTATTGAGAGTAAGTCCTAGCTCTATGTTTGTTGTTCCTTATCAGAGAAAGTGAACAGAGTGAAAACATTAAAGAAAATAACAATTGACAGTGAGGAACACATCACCACTAACACAAATCAGGATCTCATGAATCAACATCTTGTATTTGATGTTCAAACAAGTTACAATTAGCAAGCTCGGTGGGTCTCTACAACTTCAAACTTCTCATATCAACTTATGTATATTCAAATTGCACACATGGCATCAGTAACTTCAGAGAACCATTACATGCATTCAGATGTTCAGAGACCAACATTGGCTCATCTTCTACAGAAGTATTTATAGAAGAATGAGGGGGTGGGAAGATTTCCCAGGGGTCAAGTATCATTAATTATGTAACCAGTGAAATTCCTGGCCTTTGGGAACCAGGAAAGGCATAATGCGGGAATGTAATCATTTCTAATTCTCCTTCATAACTCTATTTCTGCCTTTTGAGGCCTAATGATCGAAAAGGATCCACTTTCGGGCTGTTCTTAATCTTTAAAAATATTTTTGCCGACAATTAGAGATAAGATCTTTGATTTGAATTAATTGTTCAATTGTCTTTAGGCAAACACCTCTTTTTCTGGTAGTGACTAAAAATTCTTTGATTCCTGTGAGGCTACAGGTGTCTTTAGGAGCTGGAGAGGGTTCAATTGGCCTCTGCTTATGGTGGTGGAGGCTTTCTCGGCTCGATAGATGTCTTTGTCTTTCCCTAAAAAACCTCTAATTTACTTGAGATTTGTGTTTTAGGTCTTCAATCTCCCGTTTATGGTGTGTTCTGTCTTCGACATTGATACTCTTTGATCGGTGCTTGATTAACTGTGTTTTTTTGTGCGCAGGGCTGTACAAGGATCGAATGGCATCAATGCCTCATGAATCATTGATAAAACATGAATTTTAAATCCTGCGAATGATTTCTCTGGTGAATCGAAGGCGGGAGGATCGTCACCCTCAGCCAGTGAATTTTCTTCAGCATGGCGGAAAAACCATTAAATCCTGCAAAAAATACAAAAAAATGTTATAAAATCCTGCATGTGTAGGTTGACTGCTTCAGAAGGCACGTGGAGGGAGCATGGCTGTTGGATGGCATCATCCAACAGTCGAGATTTATCAGAGGAATTCAAAGGGAAGGCGGAAGAAGAATTTAAATCTGAGCCATCGATCGCGCAAAGATCAACGGTCGGGAGTGAGGGCGGAAATTCAAAGCGAAGGAATCAGGGCGATGAATTGTGGATCATCGATCTGCAGATCAGATCAACGACATATATGCTTAAATGACCACGCCATATCCGTGGTTAACTGTCGGGCTTCTTCCAAGCGTGATCACCGTCCAATGAGCGACCTCAGATCGGACGGTGCACATCAATATCGCGCCAGGTCCACAACCAAACTTTAACGTGCGATGAGCGACAATTTTCCAATAGTGCTCGAGGCCACGTATCGGTCACTGCCCAACGAAAAAAACCGCCACCCTCGCAAAAGCAGTGCGATGAATCCCTCCTGGTTTTTCTTTTTAATAAAACGACAAAACACATTAAAAACCTGAAAAATCATTTATAACAAAGGTTTAAACTTTGGGACGGAAAAATATTTTCAATATGGTTCGGCGCCCATCTACGGGGCCGTGGGTTTATGGAAGATAATATGGCCAGGGGCTTATGCACAGGGATAATCGGCGTCGAGCAATGCGATAAGCGCTTGGATGGCTAGTGCTTGGTTCCAGCACCAAGGCGTATGTAGTGGAAATGGTGAAGGACCTAGCCCAAGGGGGCTTGAATCCATAATATAAAAAATGTGATTTTTATGAAGTTTTAAATGATTTTCAAGGGTTTTGAGAGTTTCAATATAGTTTAAAAAAGGATTTTTAAACTATGCAAGGTGGTTTTTAATGAAGGAGGAAATGAAACAAAGGAAAGATATATGAATTTTATGAAGAAAGAGGAAGCAAAATGAAGGTTAGTTCTGAGATGGAGGAAAAAAGGAAAAAGGATTTTTTACAGCAATCTTTCTCTTTGAAATCAGCAAAATTTTCTGAGCTTTGAAATGGGAACAGTAATGAACAATTTGAAACAGAGGAGATGATGTCTTCAAGAGGCTTCAAGAGATAACATTGTGCATAAACTATTTCTTGAAGGCTCCAACAATGTTTTGGCCACCTTTTGATAGAACAAATTTTATAGGTGGCCAACAGATTCAACAAAGGATTCCAAATAATATTAATTCTTGGGTAAGGAGCTCCCATCAAAAGTTGTGATGCATAATTTTGACCATAACTAGTTTGAGGTATTGGAACATAAGTTTGATAATTACCGGGAATATTTGGTCCTACAACCAAGGGATAAGTTCCAGTGAAAGGTTGTCCTCCTTGAAAGGATGGCTGCTCTTAATGAGGCTACTGCCCTTGGAAAAGTTGTTGCCCTTGGAGAGGCTGCTACCCTTGGAGATGTTGCTCCCCTTGAAAAGGATGTTTCCCCTAGAAGGATTTCTTCCCTTGAAGATTCTATTGCCCTTGAAAATAATGTTGCCCCCTAGGCGCTATATAGCCACCTTAAGAGCTAAATTGAGGAATATCTATAGAAAACATATAGACATGTTCCGTTGCAAAAGGTTCAATGGTAGATTCAAATAGACCAGTTGATTTGGTAAAAGTTTTAGAAGATGGAGATGCTCCTAAGAAAGTGCCAGAGAGCGACTGGTATCCAGCAGGAACAAATGGACCATTGTACAAAAATGTTTCTCGTGATGAAGAAAACATAGATGACTCAATAGAAATTTTTGGTGAAGCCATATAACTAGCTTTGTGTAATATTCCTACTTTAGCAAGCAGCTAAGGGGAATATCAATTTTTTATTTTTGCACCTAGTAGACGAATAAATGGGGGAGGAAGCCCATACTTAACTAAAATCAGCATAAAAACCCTCTTGGTGTGAAAGGGGATCATTCTAGAAGCTGGATTTCACACCCTCATGTGTGAAAAGAGACTTTTTGCATGTGGACAAAGTCAAGTTTGACTAGGTTTGACTAGGTCAACAACTTTTGTATTTGAGGTGTGAATCTTAAATAAAATCAATGCCCATGTGAGCAAAGATAAATCTGGGCCATGTAAACAATACACTTGCATGTGTGAATGGGTTTGAGCTATGATACTAGGTCAACCATGACCAAATCTATAGTGCAGTCTAGATGCAATGTACCTTATGGATGCACAACACAGTTTTAGATGGAGGCTCCACATGTGAAAGGAACTAACTCATTGAAGTGGTTTAGGGTTTGACAAGGCTTTTGTATTATAAAAGGAAGAGGAAAGCAGCATGAGAGGGTTGTTTATGATGATCATTTTCTGAATATATTTTCTGGTTAGACATATATCATTCTCTGGCTGTTAAGCTGAGAATAATGTTGTTTAGCATTGGGTGTTCCTGAGCGGGAATCCCACCTCCTTCCTAGAGCAGCTCTTGGAGGAGCCTTGTTTGTATTGTCCACTATCTGGCATTTTTCCAAACTTCATCTTGCACCTATAGTTTTGATCCTATTGAGGATTAGGTTGTCCTTGTGAGCTGCAGCAAGTGGTGGATAGATCTCTTCAGATCTATGCATCTATAGCACCCCTTTTCATTGGGAAAGTCTTCTATCCATTTGAAAAGAGTGTTATAGACCTTTGGAGCTTTAGATCCATATCTTGGTATCAGGCCAAAGCATTCTTAGAGTCTACAACGCAGTCCCTCTCCCAGTACTACGTTATTTGCAAGAGCAGAGTTTCAGGGAGTTTTGGCATCATCTTGGAGGAGAGATCTCTAGTGAATGGATTCTTCCTTTCACTGTGGTGATCCAAGGATTAGCCAACTAATCCATTTTTGGGTTTAGATCTGATCTGCTGTACTTCATATGCTTCATAATTTTCTGAATACTACCGCAGATCTGTAACTTAGATCTCAGATCTACTCACTATTATACATGTATTGCTGAAATCCCCAAGGGGAGTGTATAAAGGAGCCTTTCTTGTATACAGATTTTAAATAGATATATCATTTTGTATATAGATCTGATCTAGATCTTATTTTTAATATAATACTACTTTAGGCATTGAAAATAACATTGTCAAGCTTATTCAGACATTTCTTGTTGTTGTAGTACCTCATTTATGAGGATTTATTATGTATAGTCTTCCATTTTCTCTTGTACATTGTATGGGCCTGATTATAAACTTGATTTTATGATGTAAAAGTAATTAATGAACCATTATATTGATCTCCTGCAAATATTTGGCTGAAATGCGTTATTTTCCAGCAGTGTTGTTTTTGTATTGTTGCAGTCCCTTCCTTGGGCATTTTCTAGCTGCACTAGGTTTGGGGAGACCCATTTAACCCAGCTAGAAGGATTTTTTTTTTAATATCTCTTGGATTCAGGTCTTATATTGTTATATCTAAGGGATCCAAGTGTTGGTTTCCAATATTGTAGCATACATTCCTAAAAAATGTGTTTTTCAGGCATGCCTTGCTAGTAGCCCCAATTTGGGGATATTACACTCTGGGTATAGAGTAAAAAGGTATGTGGCATGGTGAATGATTATAAATAGAGTTATGCAGAAATTTTTTAATTTGATGATATCAAGGATTTGGTATAAAAGGAACGAATAGGTTAATTGGTTAGCTATACCTTAGATCTAAAGATTCTTGATGTGAAGGAATTGTGATCTCTTCTTCCATGTCAGGTATCTATTCAATGCTAATTAGGCTAGGAGGAATATTCTCAGTAATAAGAAGCTTCAATCAAGGTGAACGAGGATGACCAGGATTTAGGGCTATGAGATCCGAAGGTGACTTAGATGAAGTAGATTCAGATTCAGGCTCAGATATTTCGGGTTCATTGAATTAGGCATCTGAAAATTCACCAGTAACATATTCAACTATAATTACTTCGAAATTTTTTGGTTGTTCTTGATCTTTTTCAATTATCTGAGGTTGATTAACTTTGAAATTATGATGTATTACAATGGATGTTTCTCCTTGTTCAGTAGACTCAATTCCTAATTGTCGAACTCTTTCAGTTTTGATTTTTTCCAATTGACTAGGTGTATATTCAGGGGGTTTCCAATGAATTCTACATTAATGTCTCGGTAAATGAGCCATGGTTAATATTTTAACACACTAAATAAAAAAAATTCGAAAGAATACACCTAAGGTCGCTAAAAAATCAAGAAAATGAACATGCGCCTACAAAATATAAGATAAAAACCACACATAAATAATATGTTTCCACAATAAAAGCACTAGTTGGTGATGAAATCCAACATCGTGAAAATTAATGTGGAAAACTGGCGATTGGAACAGTTACCCTGCCAACCTTCTTAATGAAACAATTCGGTGCAAGTAACTTCACTATGCCATCTCGAAGTGAAGAGTACCTTCCAAAAAGTCCAAGTGCGTGTAGTCAACGTCTGCTCTAGGTACAATGGGACCTTCCCTCCACCTTCACCTTGGGAAAAATCCTAAATATTGTGGCCACTAAGGTCACCAATTGAGACAATTCCAGCCGGGGGAACAGTCTATGATCCGATATACACGCAAGGGCATAGTATCAAGCTCAATCCCCTTGAAAGATACTCGACATGGTAAATCTGAGGTTTTCTAACAAGTGACCCTAGGCTCCTCAACAATGGTTAATCTGAGGTTTACCATTTGTACTACGTGCATGTCTTCTATCTTCACCAATGAAGTAGGTACGATTACCTCAATGGGTCTGACATAACCTTGTGCTTGACTCTTTTAAGAAGAACTTCCCAGAGTACAAATGCAACAATTGGATTTCCCTACCGCAAGATGCTACTTGTTTGTTTTAACTTCTTTGGAATTTTAATTACAACCTATTAAAAATCACTAGCCTAAGATAAATTGGTGGAATGAGCCCTAGAAAATGTAAAAAATATCTATATTGATTTTATTAAGTGTTATATTGATTTGGCTATTATTTACGCAAAGGGGTATGGAGATGAAACTTAATGATATTGTGACCTGACTCAAAATAATCTAAATACATCAATATTAAAAATGCAACTCTTTTATTTTGATGAATTCTTTTTAATATAAAGTTGAAGGAATTTTGAACCCAAAAAGTACAAGCTTCCTAAAACTTCAAATAAAATTCCTTTCCTTCAAGAAAACAATTTCATTAAGAACACAATTTCCAATCATGATCAATGTCTCTTATGTGAAATTTTTCGTTGATTACAAAGCCAAAAACTACAATTTTGATAAAAAAACAAATCTCAAAAGAAGGAAACTTCTAAAAACCATAAAAAGTACAAAAACTTCAAAGAAAATCAAAGTTCTATTTACAAATCCTAGCTAAGATACATTTGAGTGTCTTTTTAGTGATTTTTCTTAGTTGTAATCAAACTAAAAATGTTTCCACTTGACCTAGCAGATAAGAAATCATGAGAGATTAGCTTGAGATAAATCAAACATCGATGATATAGAAGATTTTACGTTTTGCAACCGAATACAAAACAAATATTCAAAAAAGGTAAGGCTGGAAATAATCCTGGTGGCTGAAAGAGATAATAACATAAAACCAATGATCTTTGTAAAATTAATCTATCTTCCAAAAGGAGAAACAACAAACCATGGAAAACCCTAACTATATAATGCAAAAAATTATGATTTATCAAAAAAGACTCTAAGGTGTTTAAAGATGAGTTCAAAAACAGATTCCGACAATTGGTATAGATCAAGTTAAACCACAATATTTTGGTTATCTGACTTTGGAAGAGAAAATTTCAAAATTTTCAAAATTTCCTAGGGGGTGCGTAGCTTCTCAGTTCACACTAGTGCGCATCCGCACTGAACTATTATGACAAGTTGTGCAGGCCGTCGCTCTGTTTTCCACATAAAAACGCGCAGGGGAGAGAAAATTTGGAAAAAATAAATTTAAGGTTTTCTATCTCAGATAATCTAAAAGTTTATGTACCCATCCACATTCAGAGAAGTCAAAATAAGAAAGCTAAAGTGTCAAACTGAACATAACCAAAGAAAACTAAACTTGTCTTCCCTAGTATGGTCGCCAATTTGTTTTGTGCATTAATCCCTCATGTGGACAAGAGCGATCTCCCTAGTACTCCAACAAGTAACTAGAAACAAAGATCCATTGATGCCTCTTTATCTAGACTATTTGTCTTTTAGATTATTACAACCCTTAAATAAGGAGGTTATGCTCCTACCTTTCAACCGAGATGTTTGATGTAGCCTTTTGCCTTTTGCTCCAAAGAAATTCTTCAATGCCGAGAAGAACCTACAATCACAAACAATACAAAAGATAAAAGCACCTGCAATATATAATAATCATAAATACTAGTCCAACTTATTTATCAATGAGTCTAAGTATTGACATTATTCCATAAACTCATAAACAAGACAATGAGAAAAGGATATCCATATGTATTATCAGAAATTAAGAAGAGCAATCTTAGAACTTGAGCCATGATGTTATACTGATTCTCTTGTGTGTCTACGCAATAGTTTCCTTCAGTCTGATAAGCCTTCCTCTCTAGAATGACTAGCATGAAGTCATGTAAACAAAGGTGTAATCTTCAATGTGCCAACAACAACTTACTAGTTTAGAAAATATGAACTCTATGAACTCTCTCTAGGTTAGAATCTATACAAGTCAGTATCTACCCTTCAACCTAAAACTTCAGCTCAATTTATAGAGAGATTGAGGTAGTTTCAGATCCATTAAGAGAGGCATGAGTTCCTCCCATGAATGGATTTGGGTTCCTTTATCCAAGGGATAAGCTCCAAGAGTAGAGGGATAAAGTTCGATATGGCGCGACTCTAGAGGCTTCTAGTTGGGAGAATATTTGACCAACTAGGCTTCTAGAAGTTACTTTTTATATTTACTTCTTTTTTACGAGGGTGCATAGATCTTAGTGGTCAACAAAGCGGTGTCACTGTGACTAATGCAAGAATCATCAATGCATGCACCAGAAATGGTCATAAAAAGTGCGTAGGTTATCTTTTAATGGTCTTAAAGAGTTTTTCTCCAATTTCCAAGAATTGGTTCAGGAAAATGAGTGTTTTTTACTTCTAATGGAACATGATGTTGATGGTGATAGACCCATATTGACAGTAAAATGTCATGGTGAAAAAATGATGTGTAAAAATGTCTGTTAGACAAATTTCTGCATTACAGTTGAAGCGAACGTCGAGAAAGGGATGTCCAATGTATGATGTACAAATTGAAGATTTGGGACAAAATGTAGAAAATGAACTTGTAGAAAACTTACCAGTGATTGGGGACTTCTTGGATGTATTTCCTGAAGAAATTCCTCACATTCCCCCTAAGAGAGATATTGATTTCTATATTGAGATGGCAACGGGAGCCACCCCATTTTCCCGAGCCCCATATAGAATGAGTACACCTGAACTATTAGAATTAAAACTCTAGTTACAAGAATTTCTAAACAAGGGATATATCAAACCAGTTGTGTCGCCATGGGGAGCACCAATTTTATTCGTCAAGAAAAAAGATGGTACCCTCAGGATGTGTATAGACTAAAAACAATTAAACAAGTTAACCATAAAAAATCGGTAACCCCTACCATAAATAGACGCCTTCTTTGATCAATTAAGGGGACAAACCATATTTTCAAATTTTGATTTGAGAACTGGTTATCACCAGATTCACATACAAGATGAAGACATCCATAAAAAAACTTTCAGAACTCGATATGGGAATTATGAATTCGTAGTCCTACCTTTCAAACTCACAAATTCCCATGCTACCTTCATGTGTCTCATGAACATTTTTCTACACAAACATCTGGATAAGTTTGTTCCAGTCTTCATAGATGATATTCTAGTGTACAATAAGAACATAGAGGAGCACTAGGAACACCTTTGAATAATGCTACAAACACTAAAAGAACACCAAATTTATGCAAAACTCAGCAAGTGTGAATTTTACAAACCAAAGACTCAGTATCTAGGACATGTTATTTCCAAAGAGAGCTTGGCAGTAGATCTGGAAAAAGTACAAGAAATTTTGAATTGGCTTGTACCCACAGATGTACTAACAATACATTCATTCATGGGTATTTCTATATATTATCACAAATTTGTGGAGGGATTTTCTGAATTAGCTTATCCTATTGCCTCTTTGTAGAAAAAATGTATGAAGTTTGAGTGGAAAGCCAAGTGCTAATAAAGATTTGAGAAGCTGAAACAAAAACTAACTACTGCTCCCATCCTAAAAATTGTTGATCCAGCAAATGACTTTATTGTGTGCACTGATGCTTGTATAGAAGGACTGGGAAGAGTATTACTGCAAGAAAATGCAGTGATAGCCTATGATTCTAGAAAATTTAGGAAACATGAGAAAAATTATGCATTTTATGACTTAGAATTAGCTGTTGTCATACATTCATTAAAAATGTGGCGACATTATCTATTGGGTAAGAAATTTATGCTAATGACTGACCACATTAGTCTGAGATATTTATTTAATCAACCATATTTGAATGAAAGGCAAGAGAGATGGTTATCTTTCCTTAGCGAATTTGATATAGAGATCAAACACATTAAAGGAAAGGAAAACTGAATTGCTGATGCCTTAAGTAGACACTCTCATCAAATTTTTTCATACACGGGTAGCAATGTAAAATTCAATATTCAAGAGCAGATTCAAGAAGTTATGTCACAAGACCCCTGGTATTTGGAATTGCATAAAAAATTACAGCAAGCTAAAATCCTAGGATATACCATGAATCCAAAAGGATTAATAATCTATAAGCACAGGTTGTATATTCCTAACATACCTACCTTGAAGCAGGTGATTTTGGATGAATATCATAAGAGATCTTATTCAAGTCATCCAGGTTACCAAAATATGGTGATAACATTGCGAAAAATTTTGTTTTGGCCTGGAATGAAGAAAGAAACATATGATTACTTGGCAAGATGTTTGGAGTGCCAACAGGTCAAAGTAGAGAATCAACATCCCGTAGGGTTGCTAAACCCCCTTCCAATTCAAGAATGGAAGTGGGAAGTGATGTCCATGGATTTCATCACATGAATACCCCGTACTAAGTACCAACATGAATCCATTATGATATTGGTAGATACACTAACCAAGGTTGCATATTTTATTCCAATACAATCTACTTTTTGGGAAACACAAGTGGCCAATGTGCTTATGAAGGAAAATTTTAAACTTCACGAAATACCAAATATGATCATCTCTGATAGGGATGCAAAGTTCACATCCAAATTCTAGAAGACACTATTTGGAGGGATGGGAACAAAGCTGAATTTCAACACAACTTATCATCCCCAGACCGATGAGCAGAAAGAAAGGACAAATCAAATACTAGAGGACATGCTTCACATGTATGTAATGGACAAACCCACCAGGTGGGAGGATTTTTTGCATTTGGTATAATTTACATGCAACAAAAGCTATCAAAAATCTATTAAGATGAGTCCATTCGAGGCTTTATATGGCAGGAAATGCCATACTCCACTTATTTGGAGTCAACCAAAGGAAAAATTGGTACTTGGACCTGAGGCATTACATGAAATGGAACAGACAACACATCAAATTCAACAAAACATCAAAGCATCTCAAGACCACCAGAAGAGATATGCAGCTAATAAAAGAATACATAAAGAATTTAATATTGGCGATCATGTGTACTTGAGGATCAAACCTCGAAAGAGTGCCCTGCACATTGAAAGTTGTGCTAAGTTAGCACCATGATACTGTGTGCCCTCTGAGGTTTTGGAACAAGTATGCCCAACAACATATAAATTGGCTCTATATAGTCATCTTAGAGTTCATAATGTTTTTCATGTGTCATTATTGAAAAAACATGTTCACGATCCTTCTCATGTGGTTGACTGGACTTTGATACAGGTGGAAATAGAAGGGACTTTCTTCCATAACCACTTTGTATATTGGGACGGGAAGAAACCATGCTCTAGAATAGAACATTATCTCGGTTGAAAGTGCAGTGGAAGCATTTTACACCTGAACAAGCTACATGGGAGCGAGAATAATGCATGAAAGAAGCGTTCCCGGCGTTGTTCAAAGAATAACAAGAGTTATTTTCTAACACCGAGGACATTTTTTTTGTTTTAGGAGGGGACTATGTAATACCCCTGATTTAAAACTTTTATTTTTATGTAAATAGGAAAAATACTATGTGGACCTACGTAACAGTTATGATGTTGGTGCAAATATTTTAATTAAAAATTATTTATGAAAATTATGGCAATTTTGTAAAGACAAAGTAATTGAGATCTGGAAATTCTTATCCATGAGGATAGGATAAAATTTAATACTTTCCCAAAATTCTCCAAAAAAATCCTTTGGAGAAAAATAAAAATATAAAATTAGATAAAAGAAAAATATCTAAGAAATCCCCAGTAAATAGGAAAGTTACTCGGAAGAGATAAGAAAAACTATGCGAAGGAAAAACGAGTTTTAAATAAAAATTTTGTGGAAAAAGAAGAATTAAAGCCTATGTTATGGGAAACAACAACCCAGAATACCAGGACACCATTATTGAAACTTGTTGGGGAAAGTGGGCTTAAAAGTGCCATCACTAGTGTGACAAGAGGTTGTCAAAGCTAGGGAAAATTGATCTCTACTTGGGGGAGAGCTATGAGGAGAAGCTCGTGGATGGGAGGAAAATTTGTCTTTACAAGTTGTTATGAAGCATGCAGAAATTATATATTTAATCTCTTGTGTTTTAGAAATGGATAGAAGCATCAGCTTGTCTAAGTTAATAGGAAAAATTATTCTTTGTAAATAAGGGATTAATATTATATACAATGTCAATACTATGTGTTGGAATCGTGGTATAGGCTAGTTGCATATGCTTGGTTAATATTATATACAATGTTAGTGATGTGTATTGTACAGTGACAGTATTGTGTATTGGACAGTGTCAATACTATGTTAAATACAATGTCGATGTTGTGTTCTGTATAGTAAACTAAGGTATTATAGGTGGATACAATTACAATTTGTTTAATTATAAACCCACAAATGGTTATGATCATAGAGTAAACATTGTCTACCTACTCATATATGTGCAGAAGTAGAATAAATAAGACAACCTGTAGAAATTAAGTTAAAAAATTCCTAGAATGATGAGCAGAAAAGTGAAAACTTAGAGATTAAGCTAAGACATATCTAGCTTTGGAAAAATAATATTATTTTAAGTTGCTGGAAGGAATAAATAATACTGAATCTGCAAATTCTAGCTACTGAGGAAAAATAAAAAGAAGTGAATGCATGATACAATATAGAAGAAACTACAAGTACATTTATGAATAAATTACAGATACATGTAATAGTTGCTAGAAAGCCAAACAAGTAATCTATAATTATCCAAGAGAATTATGGAAGCACATAACATATGAAAGGATTCAAAAACTGATGAATTCATATAAAATATGAAATTATGATATAAGTACATATGCATCCATCACTGATATGATGAGGAAATGTAATTAAGAATTCCAAATATAAATATATATGAATTGTCTAGTTACAATAATCCTCGTACATCCTTGAGGATTACACAGTCATATGTATATGTCTAAATAAAAAAGAAGAACATATATTACATGTGTTCATTAACTATCAAAGGCCAAGGATGGCACTGACACCTAAACATAGAAACTACAACACCACCTATCTAAGCTAAGTGTCAGAAGTAGAGCCACGATGGAACAACATGCTACCAACCTGAGGAAGAATAAAGTTGGTAAGTATGGGTAGTGTGGAAACCTTGAGTTTCATGTATACCAACATAATTCAGAAGCATACCTATAAAAGAGAATATATACACAAATTAAAGAAAGCCAAATAAAAGAAGAAATCTAAATTACTATTATGTAAGGGATAGAGAGATACCTTACCTGAGCACGTTGTGGTGATGTTGCCTATTCCACCTGTGCATACAAATAAAATAAGGTTGTGAGTGAAGGGATCCTCCAACATATAAACATGGAAATGATTAAATGTGAAATAAAAAATTTACATAAAGTATTGAAATAACCTGAAGGTGAAAGGATGTGAAGATAGGTTGTCATCCTCATCTCCTTCAAAAAAAATCTCGTATGAAAAAAATATTGAACCTGGGTGGCAACAAACCACATTATAAACTTAGAGCATAAAATAAAATGATACATAAAAGGGAAAACTATAAAAAAAATTAAATGTACAGCAATGCCCAAAACAATAAATAGAATAGGAATAAGAAGGGTTGTGCCAAACCTCGAATGAGGAACTAAACTGCATTATGAAATTGCGTGAAAACCTTATGGGGCACAACCACCTAGATAGGTTACGCATTTTTCCTATTTAGTGTGAATGGAAATAACCCAGAAATGGCTTACGCAACTTCCATGAATAATACAAGGGGAAAAGCCTCAATTCCAATACAATTCAATTAATAAATACAAAAAGAAATACTCAGAAGTAAATAGACCATGGGTGAAGCATACTTTGCATAATAATACAAAGTATTAAACCCATAATGGTATGGGTAATGTAGAAGTGAACCAAATTTTTAAAAAATATACCCAGATGCATTTAAAGGTATGAATAAGACGTAATTTTACAACCCAGAAAATCAAATGATAAACCCAGAAATCATACGGGAAAAGAAGATATTTTCTCACAGATCTCATGAATGAATCAAGTTCGAATACTACTATGAAAATAATGAAAATATAAACTGTAAAACCTAGGATTAATTAAAGAGAGGAATCATAATTCCCTTAGGAATACAATAAATTGAACAAACCAATGATACCAAGAAGCTCATTGTTACATCTAAAAACCAGAGACTTAATTGAAGAACATAGATTATGCTAATGTGTAATCTGGGTTACATAACAAAACATTTCAATGCAATGTTACACCTCATAGATCAGGGGTACTAATACTCGATTTACCTATCCAATATTTTGAAATCAAGCCTAGAAAATATAATTAGGGAGAATAACTCCAAATCGAAAATAAATATAAACTCATCAAATGTGCAGTGCATAACCTAGCCTGTTGTGGGTGGAGGGCACATACAACCCAGAATTGAAACGATATATTCAAGGTAAAACTCAAATTTAAATCAACCAAGGGATTTTAATTCCTTTATATGCACAGTCAATTGGGTAGAATAGTGAGTACAAAACATGCTACAAAATATAGTGAAAAAACCAGTGAACAAATGCAGAATCTGAATTACAAATCACATTGAACATAGACCTAAAGTGCCATACGAAATATACATAAACCCAAAACCTCAATGGCGTACAAAGGTGTAAACACTGAAATTAGAATGAGTAAAGAATCCACTTATCTCGTATTGGAAGGAAAGGGGGCAGAGCACTTCTAGATTGAAACTTGTAGCTTGTCACTAAATGCCGTGAGTAGAGTGAGAACCTTTACCCAAATGACCATGAAAAGGAGAAAGAGGGTTTACTCCCCGCGAATGTTAACAAACCCACAATGAGATGGATATTTCAAATTTATTGAAAAAAATACATAAAATAAAGGGAAAAGGTAAAAAGCAGAGTTACTTGAGGTGAAGGCTGAGGATAACCACGTCATGGGGTTCCCTGCAAAACAAACAAACGAAATTATGAGTAAACCTAGAGATTGTAATAACAATACAACCTATGTAGCCATGCCAAAAATAAAACATAATGAAAACATGGTAAAATCCTTACTTGTGAAGCCATGGCGAAGGAATGCTCTACAATGAACCAAATTTTTTCCACATCCAGCATGAAAAACACACACAGAGTCGACATCGATAAGGAGTCGAAAGGAATCAATCTAGCATGGCTTTGAAAGTCGAGTTGTAGGTTTGATCTGGAGGCATGGCTCCCTCCGGCATGACGAACACAAACCACACTGTGCAAAATCGAAATGAGGTAGAGAAGGGTAGGTAAAAACCTTATGGTTTTTGTAAAGTCTTCGAGCCGTTGATCTATTCCCATGTTATCACAATCGGTCATCCTGGGCATCAATAAGGGTGAAGGCCACGTCAGGGCACATGGTCTCTACCACATGGTTCACTCTGAGTAAGACATGTCACCAAGGTAGGGTCAGTATGTTAAATGCAGAATGGAGTTAGGTAATGGGTGTTAAAGCCTTTGTAGAACCATATCTACATTTATATGGGAGTAAGAGTATTAAAAACATACCATAGCAAGACTATAGGTAAATGAAGCATTAGAGTTAGGTAGAGTATAGGTTAAATTATATAAAGGGTAATGTATGTGAAGGTATGAAAAGGTAAGTGGAGATATCTAAAGGTTAGAGAATAGGTTAATGTAGCTAAAAGATAGGTTAGCAATATTAACCTATGAATTGTGCATAACTTATTAAGGGATTAATGGTTAGAGAACCATAACACATGAAGTTTATTAAAATTTATTGGCAAAGGAGGGATGACAATCATTAAATCAGAAAGGTACATGAAAAAAATACTTTTTTGGGAACATGACAACTAAGGTATGTTGGTTTAATGTGATTTGGATTAGCTAACATAGTATTCTCTGTAGGAAGAAATCAAAGATGAGTAGCAAGATGTTAGACTACATAGATTATCCCTATGAATGAGATGAGCAGCATGGTGTTGGGAACTCTTCTAACTTGGAATACAAATTGAGAAGTTTGAAGGAAAAAATAAGGATTTTTAAAGAATATAATGAAAAAATCATGCATGCACAAGAGAAACAAGAAAAGGTTAGTACTCCTTCAAAGCTTGTCAGAATAACAACGACATGGGCCACTTCAGATCAACCAAGGGAAGGAGGGTAGAACTAATGGAGCATATGGCAGTAGGTCTCATGGTGGTCACAGGTCAAATAGAGATTACACAGTGAGAGATGACAGGTTGTTGGATACTCTGGATAGGAGAGGTGATGGACACATGTACTATTCTAGTTCTGGTTCCTATAGGAAATATGATTGTCATTGTTTTAATCCTTATAGGAGGATTGATAGGGTATACTTTCAAGATGAATTTAATAAACAAAAACCACCTAATTTTGATACCTGGGATGAAGAATTTCTTTGAGTTGCATAATTACATAGATAATATGAAGGTTAGAGTAGCTATCTTAAGGCTGAGAGGTAAAGTAGATATCTAGTGGGAGGATGTGAAGTAAGTCAGAGACATCAAGAAAGATGACTTGAGTTGGCATGAGTTCAAGGGGATTTTAAAAAGAAGTAATTTTAGAAAGTTACTACTATGATAAGGCCAAAGAATTATATGAGCTACATATGGGATTAATGATAGATGAAGAATACATGACTAAGTTCCTGGAGCTATTGAGGTATGTACCATATCTTAAAGATGAAAAGGATAAAGTTCAGTAATTTGTCAGTGGATTTCCATTAGAATTTAGAAATCATATTCAATATGATGATGCTCAGTCACTTGAAGAATTTATTGGTAAATTTAAGCATTTCTATGAGCATTCAAAGCATAAGAATGAGTCTCAACAATGATGGAAAGGGAAGGAAAAAGGAAAAGGTAAATTTCAGCCGAAAAGAACAAGGCCTCATAAAGTAGAAGAGAAAGAAAATGTGGCACCAAATAAGCAGTTCAATGTAGCTAGATAGGGACATGGATCACAATAGCAAAGAACATGTGGCAAAGAACATCCCAAGAGATATTGTCCGCAAAATGAGAGTGGTAAGCCTCAAATCTATAGTGCACAAGAGGCGGAGAATGTTGGGTAAGTTGGGTAGAGTGTTCCTCATATGTATGCATCATTGGATAATAGGCAAACATACCATCAAGCCTCTATCATTGAGATAGAAAATAAGATTTGTGATCAAGTTGTTTATATTTTGATTTCCCATGTATCTAATTATAGTTATGTTAACCCTGACTTGGTATATAAGTGTGGTTTTAACAAAGAAGTGTATGCAGAGTCTTGGTTTATGCAGTTGGATACAGGTACAAATAAATGATTACATCATTGGGTAAGATCTTGTGAATTTGAACTGAATGGTATACCTACATCAGTACATTTGAATGTATTGACGTTGGGTTCGTATAACATGCTTCTGGGTATGGATTGGTTAAGTCTTCAAAGGAAGACTTAAAGGACTAAAGTGGATTGTTATGAAAAATAAATTGAGTTCCTGGATGATAATGGGGAGAAGAGAATATTATAAGGAAGAGGAAAGGAACATCAGTTGCGATGGTGACAACTATGCAGGCCAAGTGTAGTCGCAGGAAAGGGTGTGTGTTATTTGCAATGCATATTTCTAGCGATAAAGGTAAGGAAGTTGAGGTGTAGATGTTTTGAGTACGTACCCAGTTCTACAATAGTTTCAGGATGTATTTCCCATAGATATTTCATAGTTTCCACCTCACAAGGAAGTAGAATTTTCTATTGAGTTGGTACCAGGGGCAACACCAACATTAAAGGCATCGTATATGATGAGTAGACCAGAGTTGGTAGAGTTGAAGTTGTAGTTGAAGGAAATGCTTGACAAGGGATACACTATGCCAAGTGTATCACCTTGGGGTACACCAATATTGTTTTCAAAGAAGAAGGATGGTAATATCTGATTGTGCATTGACTACATGCAGTCGAACAAAGTGACCATCAAGAACAGGTACCTGTTTCCTAGGATTGATGACTTATTTGATCCGCTAAAGGGAGAAGTAGTGTTCTCGAATATTGATCTAAGATCAGAATATCATCAGGTACGCATTAGGGAAGAGGAAATTTATAAGGAAACTTTCTGGACTAGGTATGGGCATTATGAATTTGATGTAGTTCCATTTGGTTTGACTAATGCTCCAACTACCTTTATGTGCTTGATGAATAATGTTTTGCGTCCTTATCTAGACAAGTTTGTTATTGTGTTTATTGATGATATATTGGTATATTCTAAAAATTAAGAAGAGCATGTTGAGCATATAGAAGTACTGTTGATATTTCTAAGGGAACATCGGTTGTATGTTGAGCTCAACAAATGCAGTTTCCTTCAAATTGAGGTACATTATTTAGGACACGTGGTTTCCAAGGAAGGGATAGTAGTGGATCAAGAAAAGATAATAGCTATCATGGAGTGTTCAGCTCCTAGAAATGTGGATAAGGTGAGGTCCTTCATGGGATTGTCAGGTTATTATAGGAGGTTCATCAAGAACATCTCACAAATTTCTTATCCTTTTACATCATTGCAAATGAAAGGTAAGAAGTTTGAATGGACAAAGGAATGCGCAACTAGTTTTGAGCATTTGAAGTAGTTGTTGACACATGCTCCAGTGTTAAATATCAGATACAAGGAGTTCATGGTATGTACAGATGCGTTGAAGAGAGGACTTGGTTCATTCCTTATGCAGGAGGGGTAGGTGGTATGTTATGAGTCACATAAACTAAATGAGCATGAGCAGAACTACTTGACACATGATCTTGAGTTGGAAACGATCATTCATGCACTGAAGATGTGGAGGCATTATCTTCTTGGCAAGATGTGTGTACTAACGAGTGATCACAATGGGTTGAGATACTTGTTTTCCCAACCAAATTTGAATGCCAAGAAATCTAGATGGTTGGCCACGATTAGTGAGTTTGAATTGGAGATCATGTACATCAAGGGAAAATAGAAAATGGTTGCAGATTCTCTTAGCAAGTGGATAAAAGTGACTCATATAGTAGATATGAATTCCCATGGGACATATCTACAAGATAGGATCTTGCATTAAGGTCAGTAGGATGTCAGGTATATGAGCTTAGGCATAGATTGCAACAGGGTACAGGTAGTGGTACAGGTATAGGTATAGGTACACGTGCAAGAACACTGGATGTGGACTATTGTCTTACAACAAATGGATTGGTCAGCTTTAGACACAGGATATATGTGCTAGACAATAATGAGCTCAAGAAGCTGATCTTGAGGAGTTTCATGTGAAGCCATATTTAGGTCACCCAGGTTATCAAAAGACATTAACTGCAGTAAATAAGTTTTATTATTGGCCGAATCTGAAGAAGGATGTGCCAGAGTTTGTAGCTATATGCTTGGATTTTTAGCAGGTAAAAGAATAGTGTAAGCATCTACGTGGAATGCTACAAACGATTGAAATTCCAGAGTGGAAATGGGAGGTCATTTCTGTGGATTTCATGACATGTTTTCCCAATAAATCTAGACAACATGATTCCATCATGGTTGTGGTGGAAATGTTGAAAAAGGTTGTGCACTTCACTCCAATGAAGACTACATATTCAAGTAGTATTGTGGCACAGGTTTTCATCATATATGCAGTCATATTTCATGGCGTTCCAAAGAAAATTGTGTCATACAAGGATGAAAAGTTCACTTCCAAGTTTTGGAAGGAGTTTTTTGTAGGTTTGGGAACGGAGTTGGCCTTCAGCACAACTTATCATCCAAAGATAGATGGAAATATGGAGAGGGTTAACATGATATTGGAGGGTGTGTTGAGGATGTATGTGATGCATTAGCAATGAAGGTGGGAAGAGTATCTTCCACTGGTAGAGGTTTCTTACAAAAATGAGTATTGGGAATATTTGAGGATGAGTCTATTTGAGGAATTATATGGGTGGATTTGCAATACTCCCATCAGTTGGAGTGATCCAATTAACAGGGTGTTGATTGGACCATACATGTTGGTAGAAATGGAATAGGAAATGCAAGTAATCAAGAAGAATTTGAAGGAAACAAAAGATAGGCATAAGAGCTATGAAGAACAGAACGTGTTGTTTAAGGAGTTTCAGGTTGGGGAACAAGTGTACTTGCGCATCAAGCCCAAGAAGATCTCCTAGTGGATTGGATCATGTGGCAATCATGCACCTTGTTTTTGTGGACCTTTCAGGATTCTTGAAAATTGGGCCAGTAGCCTATCAACTTACACTGCCTCCGATAATGAAATTCCATGATGTTTTCCATGTGTCGTTGCTTAAGAAGTATGTTAAATATGATAATCATGTGATTGACTGGTTTGTATTATAAGTGGAGCCAAATGGAGAATTCCAGCTGGAACCTCGGTATATAGAGAAAGATTCTCATGCTATAAAACTGAGGAATCGAGTAGGTTAAAGTGAAGTGGAAGAACTTTGGGCCCGATGAAGCTATATGGGAGATGTTAGATAATATGCAGACTATGTATCCTTCATTGTTTTCTGGTTGAAGAAAAGTAGTTTTGGTATATGTTTTGGCACATGTTTTGGTATGATGTTTTGGTATATGTGCATATGTAAATGGATGTAAATATTTCCATGAGCTATGTTATAAAGCCCCAATAAGCTATATGAGTGTCGTGTCATTATAGTTTTCATGTTGTGATGTTATCATGTTGGTTTTATTTTTAGCAGGGTGATCATTGTGAATACTGCATCGAGCTAAGTTATAAATATCCATGGGAAGTATGTTTTATTTTCAGCAGTTGTTTTGAGATATAGGTGTGTGTTAACACTGGAAAATCATACAACATAAGATGACATTAATTAATGTCAAGCCAACGGATTTAAAGGGCTAGAAGACATTACAGAATATGGAAATTATTTAAAATCTCTAGGGTTTGAGGAAAATCAAATTTGAACTAGTCCTAAAATGTTATTTGCACACATTATCCTTCGAGAAGAGTGCCTTCTATGCGCCTTTTTGATCGATAAGCATGCATTCCTGAGAGTGAAAAAATGTCACTATTCGGGACCACATAAAGCAAAGGACAAGTTACTCCTTACTTGAAGCCACCTAAGGACAACCACCAATGCCTCCTTAGACACTATGTGAGCACACAATGGAATATTAGGAGCACACAAAGGAATCATACCCCTCCCTTGGGTCACCATTCACAATGTACCAAGGGAGGGAAGGAGGATTTGAAATCCCCTATATAAAGCAACCATGAGATGAAGAATGGGTGATCACATTGTTATGCTGGCCAAAATTTCCCAAGAAATACTAGTAGTGTGTGACCCGGAGCTAAAGACAGAGGGGACTCACTTGTTGGCCACCCAAAAATATTAGTCCACATAGTAGAGAGAGAGGGAGACTGCACCGAGGAAAGCTTGAGATAAAAACATCCTCGCATCGGGACCTAGAACCATTGTATAGGGGCCCTTTGGAAAGAGGGTAAATTATCACTCTTCTTACTACCAGCGCTCAATAAGAGAGGCCTAGAGCCATCGTTTTCATTATTGTGTCATTTGACTCATTCAGAGCTTATGTTTATTTATGCTTAGTTTTAGTTTAGTTTTTAGATTACATTTGTATGCTTTTTCTTCCATATGGTATGCTTACTGACTTCAATCCTTTCTTCTTGTTACCAATAGTTTAAATGGGTAAAACACACCCCTTAATCTAGTGTGATTTCATACATACATACACCAAACACACTACAACAGGATTGGCGACTCCACTAATGTTTTATTACTAAGTTTATGTGGTTATGCCTTCTTTTGCAGGAGACCTCTATCTATATTGTGGAGTGGAGCTAAATGTCCTCTGATTTCTCTTACAGTCCCTAGATTCACCCTGAGCGATATATTGAAGAAGAGAAAATCCTAAAATTTTTACTTGCAGGAATTTTCATGTGTTTTTTTCCTCACAGACGTGCAGGGTGTGTGTTTAGTGCTGACCCGTGTGTAGAAAGTGCACCTGTCCCAGAATTTTGTGTGGAATTTATAGAATGAGAAATTTCTCCCTAACTTCTGTCTTTTTCTACTTGTAAGGTGCTTGATGGCCCCTAATACACCTACCAGCATTGGTTGTGGTACCCTGCAGCTTGTTAAAACTCACTTTTAGTTTCTTTTTGTAGGCTTAGTGTCAGTTTTACTTCAAGTTGATTTTTGCAAAATTTACACATAGTTTAAGTAGGGGTAAAAGTAACTTTCATTCTGAAAAATATGTGTTTTACAAATTCTGGTACTTACACCTAGATAACTAGTCCAAGTAAGTGGCCCAAGACCACACATGCATAGCTAGTTTTCTTTGTTCTAGTGTAAAAGTCTTTAGTTTAATTCAATTTTTGCACTAGGAATTGCGGGACTAGGATTGAATTGTTTATAGAAGAGAAAATAATCTCTGCTACCTTTGCACCCTATGGTGATCCTAGGTAAGAATATGAATGCTCCATATTCACAATTTTCCATCTCCATATAGTTAGTCACATAGATTAACTAGGAAAAATTGAAAGTGGCCCATTATCTGCACATGTTTTCCATTTGAGCCAGGAAAAATAAAACATAGTTTAAATAGGGGATTTTTTAAAGGATCAAAGATATCCAAACGTTAAAACTATGTGCTTTTCCACTTTATTCTCACACACACTCACCCATTAAGCGAATCAAAGACACCTAAAACTAACTTAACCAAACTCACTAAATTCTCCCCACAAGGGCCACAAAAGAATTTATAGCTTAAGTTAGGATCAAGTGGGTAGGCATCCAATAAGCCGCCTTGATCATACTTCATATTGAAACATAGAATTTGTGTATTTATGGA
This sequence comes from Pinus albicaulis, assembly GCA_034641835.2. Classification (NCBI taxonomy): domain Eukaryota; kingdom Viridiplantae; phylum Streptophyta; class Pinopsida; order Pinales; family Pinaceae; genus Pinus; species Pinus albicaulis. The sequence continues at coordinate 55,196 of JAXQQM020072899.1, read as the reverse complement.
GCTTCAAATTCACCTATCAGCCCATGGAAAAGAAAACCCGAGCGAGACAGAGACCTGTTTCAGAGGGGGTTAGGCTTAGGCGCAATGCGTGCGATATCAGTTGGGGCTACCTGACCTAAATGATGCTCGGTACTGTTAGTTGACTACCAAGAATCCCGAGACTTGAACTCTCACGTGGGATGGTGGTTCCTAGGGGCCAAAAACTAGGGCATCCTTTTCCCTATAAGTGACAGTGCAGGAAAGCACCAAACCCTCTAGCCTTATATTGGTGGATTCTCTTCGACTGATTGGGAGCGTCGCTAGCTCTTACGGGATGTTGTGCCAGCACTCGCAAGAAATATTCTTAAGTCACAATTAATTTTGAGTGTGTGAGGATGCATAGGTCTTCTAGGATTTCGAGTATCATACGAAAACAAACAAAAACCACTTTTTTTCTTGCTTGATCACATAGATTAAGTTAAAGGGAAAATTATTTTATTTTTCGCTTTGTTTTATGTATGTGACAAGAAGTTTGATTTGATCATAGACTATATCCTCTTAAATTTTTCCAAAATCTGGGTGACACCTGATAGGTCCCAATGGAACCTTTTCGATCCAGGCATCTTTTGGACCTCCCCCCATTACCGGGGCAGTTCTAGGTCTTTCACCATTCAAGCGTCAAAGACGGAACATTGCCACCGTCATTGGTTCATCCTTTATTGGGGCAGCCATAGTTGGGAACCCTAATTGGTCTCCCAACACCACACCAAACACCACTCCCCCCACGATCCCTAGGGGGCAGAGGAGTGCATCCCATTCAAGAAGCCAGCCGAATACACAGGAGGGTACATCACAAACTAACCCTCGTTCTAACTAGAACTTTGTGTCCTCACACATTGCAATGGCGTCAACCTCCCAGTCACCTTTCTTAGCTTCGTTGAATCTACCTTATTTAACCAAGCTAACGAATGACCCCATCACACATGATCCTACATGGCCTCTCATGCCCACGAAGCTCCCTTTGGATATACCAAAGTTCGAAGGAAAGCAAGCGGAAGACCCATGTAATCATGTCATGACCTTTCACCTGTGGTGCTCATCGAACAACATCATTGACGACATTATTTGATTGAGATTATTTCAACACACTCTTAAAAGAGTAGCCATGAAGTGTTACATGGAGCAACCCTCAACTTCACATGGAACCTTTAGCGCCCTCGCTACCGCATTCTTAACATATTATTAGCTACCCATTCACCATGATTCCAGAATGGAATTATTGACTCATTTTAGACAAACCCTCACCGTCCACATCTCAGACCATCTCCATGAATGTAGGTGGAATCGCAGTTTATGTAAAGCTAAAATCGGCGGCCGGGTTCTCATATATTTGTTCCTAAAAATTCTCACGGAAGAGATTTCAAAGGATGTGGTGCAGAAAAATCCCACACCTGAAGAGGATGCAATCAGCAAAGATCGGAAGCTTGAGCTGATTTATACGCAGTTAGGATACATTTACAACATCGTGCCTAACACCCTGCACCTACAAACTTATCAATAAGTTCCAGGCGTGCCGAACTCTACAGACGGGCTAAATGGGTCAATGACCCAGGGTTACCTAGGCAGCAGCAGTCAAAACCCTGGTTACACATATAGTTATACCCAAAACGTGCCTCAACTCGGTTTCCAAAGTCATCATATGCCTTAGAAAAATTTGACTAATAGGGTGCCATCGTATCACCAGGGAGGACCCTATCCTCCAGCTTAGGGGAATCAGTATGCAGAAAGAAACACTGACGGAAGAGCTCCCCTCCAACATCGAAGTGCAAACCAGGGACCGTGTTATGCTCAGTCCACATCACATGACCCACCTATGAAAAACAATGCACAGGTGAACTTTTTGCAGCCGTCCCAAAACCAACCACACCAATATAATCAGTAGAACTTCCCTCCTAACGTGGTTATTTAAAAAAAAAAAAAACAATCCAAAATGGAATCCTGGACATGGGGGAAACAACCAGCAGTGCCCACCGCGATCCTAGGCTAGAGGAAACTCCAACCAGAATCAGAACCATGAGCCAAGAAATGCCCAACAGTAGAGAAAAAGGCCACCTCTTTGAACAAGCCATTCTTGTTCTATATGTGGGGAGTACGGTCACTATACTCACCATTCTCCCGATCTCCCTGAGCTAAAGAAGCTACAGAGTAACTGAGGACAAGGAGGATCTTCTTAGCAAGCAACTGTGATGCAAGAACCTTTCCCCCACCAAGGGACGGTCAACAATGGAGAGGAGATGTATTTCCAAACTTGGAATCACAATTACGACACCCCACCAGACATCAATACGTCAGGGGCAAGTACCAATGCGCTGACTACACCTTTGACCATTTCAAAGATGCCTGTAGAACCATTTCCAAAGATGGAAAAAGGACCTAACAGGTGAGCAGGAAACCACTACAAAGCGGCCCATAATTATAGCATCATGTATAATTTAACACAATCCCCCACTGTTATGTCAGCTCTGGAAGTGCTGCAGTCATGCCTGAAACAACGGAAAGCCCTACTTTCCACGTTAGGCACTATCAACTCTGACGATACACGCCTAATGGCTTTTGACTTAGACAAAGCCACCCCTAGGCTTCCTTCCATGGTCTCCTTCCAGATACCAGTGTCGGTCCAGAATATCACTATTCACTGATGTGTCATAGAGGAAGGTGCATCCACATGCATCATGTCAAAAAATGTTTGTCAGAAGTTAGGGTCTCCCGAACTAAAACCCTCAGCCATCATGCTCAAAGAATATGACGGTCGTCCTTCGACTCCCGTCGGCCTCTATCAAAACGTCCTGGTCTATTTAGCCAGCAAGACGGTCCACATATACATTGAAGTCTTCAGCGCTCACTTGGATTACAACATACTCCTTGGGCAGAGTTATATGTACGCCATGTCCGCCATAGCCTCCTCTGTCTTCTACATTATGATGTTCTCCCATGATGGCCACATTATTACTGTAGAACAACTGACACACAGTGAGAAGCGTCCCCTAACAAACACTGATGTTATTCTACCCTATGTAGATACAGTCTTGGATGGTCTTACATGGTACCAAGAATATGGCCTCGGCCAATTCAAACCGTCATCCGTTATGTTAGAGTCAGCCTTTTCAGCCTTCATTCAGTGATCAAACATGCTCTTACAAAGTGATTTTAAAGTGTCAAGGTCAAATTTTGTCATTTCAAAGAGTTTTCAAGCAAAATTTGATCACTAGGCATTAGGTCTAGGGTTGGTTTTCACTCTTTTCAAATTTGTCCAAATGTCAGTCTATGTCACCATTCAGCTGAGTGTACCATCATTCAGAGGGTTTTCATCATCATGTTAAGTTCCATTGAGTCATTTTACATCTTGTTCATGCTTCAGTTGTGCCTAGGTAAGGTCCATTTCCCTCTCCTAGGGTTTTGGAGGTAATTTCTCTTGGATGGTCAAATCGTCGGAAAAACTTGTATCCTGATGTTCACACACCTTCCCCTATCCTTAATATACCTTATTAAACACTTCCCATCACTGAGATCCCTCAAATTCCTCATTTTCCCACAAACCCTAGTTTCTTGCCAAAACTTGGCAATTTTCTAGGCTAGGCCTGTGTTTTGCCCTTTTGGACCCCTTCCCCTCACTCAATCTTTGATATTCCACTTTCCCCTACTTCCTAACATCCCTCCCTACTTCCACAAATTTCCCCAAGAATTTATAAGCCCCTTATCCCCTTCATTTCGCTTCATTTCGACAAAATCCCTTGTTCCACACATCGGGATCGGTTTCACTCAAAAGATGTTTCAGAGCAATAAAAGATGAAATTTGGGAAAATAAGAGAGGTTTTTGTTCAAAACATTCCTAGGAAGAAAAACCTCTTTCACTTTTTACACAGGTATCATGGTTTTGAAGAAATGTCAAAAATACCGTTGCCTCAGGAGAATTGAATGCACCTCTGAAGTGACCTTGGGAAAATCAATTTTTCTCCTAGCATGTTTGGCCAAATGACTTTTCTGATAAATTCCAGAATATCCAGAATAGTAACTAGATAAATACATACCAGATAGGCCCATCATGAGCTCAATTGGGAGTTGAAGACCTTAAAAGTTGTGCCATGGCCTGCATGAGCTCATTCAGTCATTTTATTAGTGTTGGGAGATTTGATTTTTGACAGGGTAAATGAAATCAAAATTGCTAATTCCACTTGTGTTGGAAATTAGACTCCATGTCATTTACCAGAGCTATCCTACCTTGATTTGGACAGGGAAGCCTCCAAACACTTCACCGCAAAATGCTGCTTATGTGAGGGGCTCGGCGGCCCACACAGGGCTGAGGCGACCCACCTGAGGCCGCTTGAGCCACAGGGCCGGCGACCCCACGCGAGGAGCTGCGGCACGCAGACACAGGGTTTCGAGATTCATTCTGAGCGCCCAGCCTTGCTTGGAATCGATGCAACTGGCCTTCAAACAGGTTTTTATCAATTGATTGATGTTTTTGAAATGCATTGGTGGCATCATTGGTGGTTTCAAATGTTCAACGGAGGATTTAAAACCCCACAGTCATAGCATTCTTGTTTTCAGGGTTTTAAAATGAAAATGAATGGTTGAATGAGTTTGTTTGCTATCTCATGGCAGTGATACATCCAAGTTTGCATATAATATCAAAACCATATTGCTCTCATGCCCATTTTTCCATTTTGACCATTGCTATTATTATACCATGTTTAAAACCCTTTGTTTCATGGTGACTGTGGTTGTAATGAGTCTCACTGCCTAATGTAAAAATATTCTCATGACTTTGTTTCAAACTGCCCATTGAGACCTTTGTGGTTATTACTCATAGACAAACACATTCTATTGATGCCATGCTCTCCTTTGATAAAATTTGTTCAAAATTTTGAAAGTTACCCGCTCCTTTTGATCAAAGTTCACTTGCATTTAAACACAGAGATTGTGCCTTTTCCAATCCACCTAAAATAGAGCTATTATCATTGTTTGTTTCCTTATGGTGCTTTGACAGTGGGGGATATTTGTTGGGCGTTTGAAACATACATTATAACTTTGCCTTCACTGCATCTATATCAGTATACATATTGCACATATCTTGTTCACAGCCATGTCAGAGATAGAGTCAGAGTATGAGCAGGAGTCAGACAGTGACTCAATCGTTGAGGTTGATGTACTGAGATGGAGCATAGCAGTGCGCCAGTAGTGGTAGCATATCAGAGAGGCCACAGAGCTTTGTTTGCAGCATCACGACGAGTACTATCTCCACATGGGGTGGAAGGGGTCTCGTTGACTTCATCAGCAACGTGAGTACTATCTCCACATGGCATGGAAGGGGTCTCGCCTTCTTCATCAGCGTAGGTACATTCACAGGATCATGATAGAGACCAACACATACAACCGAGACAGTGTTTTCACCACAGGAGCTACATGCACCAGGAGAGCACTAAAATGGCGGAAAAGGCCTGATCCACTCCGGATTTTGGCCGAGGCTTCATTGACTGAGCAAGATACATGATGGAGGGTCTTCGCTCCGAATTTGAGCAAATTCGGAGAAAATTTTGTCATTTTCAAATTTTTGGTCTAAAAAGCAGGTTTTGCAGCTACGTGGGTCGCGCGCTCATGCGCTCGCTTTTTTTTGAGACACTTGCTGGAGGAGATTTTTACATTTTTGGATTTTTCATGGTTAATTATGCATCCTCTGAAGTCAACTTAGCATTTTAACAAAATCTGGATGGTCAAACAGCTCAAAAACACCATGAAAATCACCTTGTTGCCACCTTTTGCACCAGCAGGAAGTACCTCTGGGAGAATGAGGTTTTGAAGGGTCAAATCAACTCCAAATTCAGAAATTCCACTTGGGTTGGAAATTAGACATCCAGAGCTTTCCAACGAGCTATCATGAGCTCAATTTGGATGCCGAGAGCTACCTCAAAATCAGCCTGGAACATGAGCGACCCACGCAGTTCAGGAGCGACCCACCTAGAGATTTTTCTGAATTTTCAGATGCCAGCTCAGTATTTCGCCTATTATGGACCAGTTTTGCTTATGGATAGAATTCTTGGGTTTTTATGATGTAAATTCATGTTTGATATGTAACTTTGGCTTGTTTTTATCTCTTCTAGAAGATTCACTCTCAAATGAGTAAAAAATCATGTAATGGATCAGGTTCCACTCTTTTAGAGGCAAGTGGTTAGCTGCCTAGATTGTAGTTCCATGATTAGAATTGGTTGAAACTGATCCCTGAAGAGGGAATTCGACCCCTAGAGGTGGGGAAAGGTGTTAGAGTGATCTATATATTGTAATTTCTCAATCATTTTCAGGGGTTGGAGAGGTGGGACTCTTGGGATACTTTTGATACTATTGTACATACTTTTCATATTTTGGCTAAGGAAAGATCAGGGGTTTTGCGGCACTTGTTGGGATCCTTGTGGTGTTCTGTTCTTGATGATGTTTCTCTTGTTTACTATAAGTTTCTTCATGTTTAATGTTGCCATCCTTTCATTATGCTTCTGAACTAAGTTTGAATGAGTGATTAAGGTTGAATCCATTGTTTACAGTGCTTAGCCTTTGAATTCAGTTAGTTCTATATGTTTTCAGCTGTTTGGAGAGGATCCAAGTTCTTCTTTGCCCTCTTCAGCTCCTCGTCGGTCTAATCTCTCCATAAATCCAATTCAAAACATCAAGATCATCACCTACCTCGCCCCAGCTTGAACTCTGCAAAGGTCTGACCTTATCCCCGAACCCAAAATTTTGTTTTCCCATTACTCCAGCGAAAACTCAAAAAACCAAAAACCAAACATGCCTATCTCTTTACTAGCCTAAAATCAGTTCTTATTGTAAGTCATCTCGCATCCTATTGCTTATTTTCTCGAGATTGACGGAGAGAGCCCTCTCCTGTCCTCGTAGGGCTAGCTACGAGGCTGAGCGTGGTTTGATGTAGCCTTGAGTTTACTTCATTTCAGCCTGAGGTAGATTTGAGCGCTAACATAGTGGTGACTCCACTGGGGAAAAACTCAAAACGTTTGCTTGTTATAGACGGAGTCTGAAGACACGCCAGGTAGCCTTCGAAACAACGTTGCTATGCATCAGCGAAGTAGATAAACGCTGCTTCAATCGATCTCCGGTATAACTTGTAATCGTAGTATTTAACTTGTAAATTGCCCCAGTACATGTATCAAGTTTAGATCTGATGGTTGATGGTGAACAACGATCAGACATCGCAAGGCTGAAATCATTCACCTGGCGACTTCATTCACTGAACAAATCCAGAAATCGATGCTTCATGGTGACTTCACTGCAGGGAGATCAGTAGCTGTGAGATTTTCAAGATGGACCGAATCACAAGAAGATACGCTCCCATGAGCCGAGATCACATTCCAGGTTTTCCGAATAAGATGCCCAAGGTAGATTGGTCGAGGAATCTGCCTACGTTTAACAATGATGGTAAGAAAGATGTTGCTTTACATTTAGTCAGATTTCACATGCATATTCGCAAGTTGAAGGTTGAATTTCCTGAAGATTGCCTGATGAAGATATTCCTGGCCACTCTGGAAGGTGAAGCTCAGTCATGGTATGAAAATTTGCCGCTGGCCTGTATTTATTGTTTAGAGGATTTTCATGCCCTGTTCATTGAAAGATATCAAGTATCTTATCCATCGTTAAATTTAGTTCATGACTGTTACAAACATGCCTATTCTTTTATAGAAAGCCTGGAGAAATACTATGAAGATGATAATTTCATGAATGATGAAATCATGGAGGCTCTATATGAGAATCCATTTCAGCAACATGAAGAGAACCTAAAGGATACCTATCAAGGTGCTCAGGAGACTTTGCAGCAAGTTGATGGCCATATGGCTGAAAATGATGAAAGGGAGAATGTCATTTCAGATCTGCCCACAGAAGACAGCAGCATGCAAGTAAGTCCAGTTCTAATTGCAGATCGTGATAATGTCCAGACAACTACTTCAGATTCAGATTCAGATCATGATGACCAAGCATATCTTGTGTTGAAACCCATCAAGGAGAACTCTGTTGTTGAAATCATCTAGGATGCAGAAGACACAGTAATGGATCCAAATGTTCTCAGTCATACTGTCAGCCCATCATTAGAACACAGCCTTCATGAAGAAGCAATCCAGTCAGTTCATGAAAGTCAAAATGAGACCTTTGTGCAAGTAAGTGGTAAATCTCCTTTCAATAACTCAGTAAGAAATGATAGTTTGAATGCCCTGTCATATGAAGATAATCACTGTTTAAGCAGAAGAAAACAAAAAGCATTGTCTCCTTTGTCTGAAGATGAGATAGATATACTTTTGAAAGGTCTTGTTTCAGCCGAAGTTACAGCAGATTTGCAGTGCACACATAGTCAGGAAAGTGTTGATGAAACTTCTTCCTCTTTTGAAAAAGATAACTGTCTTGTAATCAGTTGTGTAGATCAGCAAACAGATAATTTTTTCCTTCACAAAGATGATAAGGCTGTCATGTTTGATAACCTTGAAGATTGTTTTTTGTTTAAGAATGAACTATATCATGAAATTGAAGAGTATATGCCAGAATTGCTCATGGTCAAGGAACCTACAGCTAACACTCAGATGGCAGATTTGTGCATTTCTATCCCTCAGAAATCAATTGTCCTTTCAGATCAGAGTGTGGTGAATACTAGTATTTTTGCAGCTGGATCTCCAGATAAGCCAGTGCTTCAGGATTTTCAAGATCCCTTCAGCATTCTTTTGCAAGCATTAGAAAGGATAAATGTTGCCTGGTTTATTTTCATGAGCTTTGGTTTCAATGATTGTGTTGAGTTGCCTACAGGTTTAGCATTCTGCCTACTTGAAGAGAGTAAGAGCAGAAATTTGAGGTGTAGCCATCTGCTTGACTGGTTACATTGGAAAGCTAATTATACATGATTGTACATATTTCATTGGTATGCAGGTGGTTGTCATCATGATTCCAAATCTTGATGGACTACTGCCTTTTTTCAAAAGCTTGGTAAATTTTTGTTTTAATTCAGTCATGAGTCATTTGTGTTTGGTCTGTTGAGTCAGTTTTTTCAAGTTATTTCAGTTTGCCATCGAGTTGGTTTGAGTCAGTTTTCAGTCAAGTTTTCATTCAATAAATGTGTCAAAGGTTTTGGTTATCCGTTTAAATAATGATTCCATCGCCCAATGGATAAGGCACTGGTCTGCTCTCCCAAAGATCTGCCGTTCTTGGCACCTCCAAGGAGCTACCATCCCCATTGGAGCCAATGTTAGAGTCAGCCTTTGCAGCCTTCCTTCAGTGATCAAACATGCTCTTTCAAAGTCATTTTAAAGTGTCAAGGTCAAATTTTTTCATTTCACTGAGTCTTCAAGCAAAATTTGATCACTAGGCATTAGGTCTAGGGTTGGTCTTCACTCTTTTCAAATTTGTCCAAATGTCAGTCCATGTCACCATTCAGCTGAGTGTATCATCATTCAGAGGGTTTTCATCATCATGTCAAGTTCCATTGAGTCATTTTACACCTCTTTCATGCTTCAGTTGTGCCTTGGTAAGGTCCATTTCCCTCTCCTAGGGTTTTGGAGGTAATTTCTCTTGGATGGTCAAATCATCGAAAAACTTATATCTTGATGTTCAAACACCTTCCCCTATCCTTAATATACCTCATTAAACACTTCCCATCACTGAGATCCCTCAAATTCCTCATTTTCCCACAAACCCTAGTTTCTTGCCAAAACTTGGCAATTTTCTAGGCTAGGCCTGTGTTTCACCCTTTTGGACCCCTTCCCCTCACTCAATCTCTGTGATTCCACTTTCCCCTGCTTCCTAACATCCCTCCCTACTTCCCAAAATTTCCCCAAGAATTTAGAAGCCCCCTATCCCCTTCATTTCGCTTCATTTCGACAAAATCCCTTGTTCCACACATCGGGATCGGTTTCACTCAAAAGATGTTTCAGAGCAATCGAAGATGAAATTTGGGAAACTGAGAGAGGTTTTTGTTAAAAATATGCCTAGGAAGAAAAACCTCTTTCACGTTTTACACAGGTATCATGGTTTTGAAGAAATGTCAAAAATACTGTTGCCTCAGGAGAATTGAATGCACCTCTGAAGTGACCTTGGGAGAATCAAGTTTTATCCTAGCATGGTTGGCCAAATGACTTGCATGATGAGTAAAATGATAACTAGACAGAAATAAATTTCCAATGAGCTATCATGAGCTCAATGTGGAGTTGAGGAAGACCTTCAAAAGTTGACTGCAACAGCACTCTGCCTTGAGGCAGCCTCATTCTGATCATTTTGACTAGTGTTGGGAGATTTGATTTTTGACAGGGTAAATGAAATCCAAATTGCCTAATTCTACTTGTGTTGGAAATTAGACTCCCATAGCTTTCCAACGAGCTATCACACGCCCGATTTTCACACCGGGAAGGCCTCCAAACACTTCCTGCAAAATGCACTATGTGGCAAGGGGCCCGAGCGACCCACCTGGGGCCCGAGCGACCCACCTGGGCAGAGCGACCCACGCAGGGGCTGCGCGACCCACGCAGAGGCTGCGCGACTCACGCAGACACAGGGTTTCAAGATTCATTCTGAGCGCCCAGCCTTGCTTGGAATCGATGCAACTGGCCTTCAAACAGGTTTTTATCAATTGATTGATGTTTTTGAAATGCATTGGTGGCATCATTGGTGGTTTCAAATGTTCAACAGAGGATTTAAAACCCCACAGTCATAGCATTCTTGTTTTCAGGGTTTTAAAATGAAAATGAATGGTTGAATGAGTTTGTTTGCTATCTCATGGCAGTGATACATCCAGCTTTGCATATAATATCAAAACCATATTGCTCTCATGCCCATTTTTCCATTTTGACCATTGCTATTATTATACCATGTTTAAAACCCTTTGTTTCATGGTGACTGTGGTTGTAATGAGTCTCACTGCCTAATGTAAAAATATTCTCATGACTTTGTTTCAAACTGCCCATTGAGACCTTTGTGGTTATTACTCATAGACAAACACATTCTATTGATGCCATGCTCTCCTTTGATAAAATTTGTTCAAAATTTTGAAAGTTACCCGCTCCTTTTGATCAAAGTTCACTTGCATTTAAACACAGAGATTGTGCCTTTTCCAATCCACCTAAAATAGAGCTATTATCATTGTTTGTTTCCTTATGGTGCTTTGACAGTGGGGGATATTTGTTGGGCGTTTGAAACATACATTATAACTTTGCCTTCACTGCATCTATATCAGTATACATATTGCACATATCTTGTTCGCAGCCATGTCAGAGATAGAGTCAGAGTAGGAGCAGGAGTCGGACAGTGACTCAATCGTTGAGGTTGATGTACTGAGATGGAGCATAGCAGTGCGCCAGTAGTGGTAGCATATCAGAGAGGCCACAGAGTTTTGTTTGCAGCATCACGACGAGTACTATCTCCACATGGGGTGGAAGGGGTCTCGTTGACTTCATCAGCAACGCGAGTACTATCTCCACATGGCGTGGAAGGGGTCTCGCCTTCTTCATCAGCACAGGTACATTCACAGGATCATGATAGAGACCAACACATACAACCGAGACAGTGTTTTCACCACAGGAGCTGCATGCACCAGGAGAGCACTAAAATGGCGGAAAAGGCCTGATCCACTCCGGATTTTGGCCGAGGCTTCATTGACTGGGCAAGACACATGATGGAGGACCTCCGCTCCGAATTTGGGCAAATTCTGAGAAAATTTTGTCATTTTCAAATTTTTGGTCTAAAAAACAGGTTTTGCAGCTACGTGGGTCGCGCGCTCATGCGCTCGCATTTTTTTGAGACACTTGCTGGAGGAGATTTTACATTTTTGGATTTTTCATGGTTAATTATGCATCCTCTGAAGTCAACTTAGCATTTCAACAAAATCTGGATGGTCAAACAGCTCAAAAACACCATGAAAAACACCTTGCTGCCACCTTTTGCACCAGCAGGAAGTACCTCTGGGAGAATGAGGTTTTGAAGGGTCAAATCAACTCCAAATTCAGAAATTCCACTTGGGTTGGAAAGTAGACATCCAGGGCTTTCCAACGAGCTATCATGAGCTCAATTTGGATGCCGAGAGCTACCTCAAAATCAGCCTGGAACATGAGCGACCCACGCAGTTCAGGAGCGACCCACCTAGAAATTTTTCTGAATTTTCAGCTGCCAGCTCAGTATTTCGCCTATTATGGACCAGTTTTGCTTATGGATAGAATTCTGGGGTTTTTATGATGTAAATTCATGTTTGATATGTAACTTTGGCTTGTTTTTATCTCTTCTAGAAGATTCACTCTCAAATGAGTAAAAAATCATGTAATGGATCAGTTTCCACTCTTTTAGAGGCAAGTGGTTAGCTGCCTAGATTGTAGTTCCATGATTAGAATTGTTTGAAACTGATCCCTGAAGAGGGAATTCGACCCCTAGAGGTGGGGAAAGGGGTTAGAGTGATCTATATATTGTAATTTCTGAGGCATTCTACAGGTTGGACTCTTGGGATACTTTTGATACTATTGTACATACTTTTCATATTTTGGCTAAGGAAAGATCAGGGGTTTTGTGGCACTTGTTGGGATCCTTGTGGTGTTCTGTTCTTGATGATGTTTCTCCTTTTTTTACTGTAAGTTTCTTCATGTTTAATGTTGCCATCCTTTCATTATGCTTCTGAACTAAATTGAATGAGTGAAATAAGGTTGAATCCATTGTTTACAGTGCTTAGCCTTTGAATTCAGTTAGTTCTATATGTTTTCAGCTGTTTGGAGAGGATCCAAGTTCTTTTTTGCCCTCTTCAGCTCCTCGTCGGTCTAATCTGTCCATATATCCAATCAAAAGCATCAAGACATTCACCTACCTCGCCCCAACTTGAAATCTGCAAAGGTCTGACCTTATCCCCGGACCCAAAATTTGTTTTCCCATTTCTCCAGCGAAAAACCAAAAACCAAAAAATCAAACATACCTATCTCTTTACTAGCCTAAAATCAGTTCTTATTGTAAGTCATCTCGCATCCTATTGCTCATTTTCTCGAGATTGACGGAGAGAGCCCTCTCCTGTCCTCGTAGGGCTAGCTACGAGGCTGAGCGTGGTTTGATGTAGCCTTGAGTTTTACTTCATTTCAGCCTGAGGTAGATTTGAGTGCTAACATAGTGGCGACCATACTGGGGAGAAACTCAAAACGTTTGCTTGTTATAGACGGAGTCTGAAGACACGCCAGGTAGCCTTCGAAACGTTGTTGCTATGCATCAGCGAAGTAGATAAACGCTGCTTCAGTCGATCTCCGGTATAACTTGTAATCGTAGTATTTAACTTGTAAATTTCCCCAGTACATGTATCAAGTTCAGATCTGATCGTTGATGGTGAACAACTGTCAGACATCGCAAGGCTGAAATCATTCACCTGGTGACTTCATTCACTGAACAAATCCAGAAATCGATGCTTCATGGTGACTTCACTGCAGGGAGATCAGTAGCTGTGAGATTTTCAAGATGGACCGAATCACAAGAAGATACGCTCCCATGAGCCGAGATCACATTCCAGGTTTTCCGAATAAGATGCCCAAGGTAGATTGGTCGAGGAATCTGCCTACGTTTAACAATGATGGTAAGAAAGATGTTGCTTTACATTTAGTCAGATTTCACATGCATATTCGCAAGTTGAAGGTTGAATTTCCTGAAGATTGCCTGATGAAGATATTCCTGGCCACTCTGGAAGGTGAAGCTCAGTCATGGTATGAAAATTTGCCGCTGGCCTGTATTTATTGTTTAGAGGATTTTCATGCCCTGTTCATTGAAAGATATCAAGTATCTTATCCATCGTTAAATTTAGTTCATGACTGTTACAAACATGCCTATTCTTTTATAGAAAGCCTGGAGAAATACTATGAAGATGATAATTTCATGAATGATGAAATCATGGAGGCTCTATATGAGAATCCATTTCAGCAACATGAAGAGAACCTAAAGGATACCTATCAAGGTGCTCAGGAGACTTTGCAGCAAGTTGATGGCCATATGGCTGAAAATGATGAAAGGGAGAATGTCATTTCAGATCTGCCCACAGAAGACAGCAGCATGCAAGTAAGTCCAGTTCTAATTGCAGATCGTGATAATGTCCAGACAACTACTTCAGATTCAGATTCAGATCATGATGACCAAGCATATCTTGTGTTGAAACCCATCAAGGAGAACTCTGCTGTTGAAATCATCTGGGATGCAGAAGACACAGTAATGGATCCAAATGTTCTCAGTCATACTGTCAGCCCATCATTAGAACACAGCCTTCATGAAGAAGCAATCCAGTCAGTTCATGAAAGTCAAAATGAGACCTTTGTGCAAGTAAGTGGTAAATCTCCTTTCAATAACTCAGTAAGAAATGATAGTTTGAATGCCCTGTCATATGAAGATAATTACTGTTTAATCAGAAGAAAACAAAAAGCATTGTCTCCTTTGTCTGAAGATGAGATAGATCTACTTTTGAAAGGTCTTGTTTCAGCCGAAGTTACAGCAGATTTGCAGTGCACACATAGTCAGGAAAGTGTTGATGAAACTTCTTCCTCTTTTGAAAAAGATAACTGTCTTGTAATCAGTTGTGTAGATCAGCAAACAGATAATTTTTTCCTTCACAAAGATGATAAGGCTGTCATGTTTGATAACCTTGAAGATTGTTTTTTGTTTAAGAATGACCTATATCATGAAATTGAAGAGTATATGCCAGAATTGCTCATGGTCAAGGAACCTACAGCTAACACTCATATGGCAGATTTGTGCATTTCTATCCCTCAAAAATCAATTGTCCTTTCAGATCAGAGTGAGGTGAATACTAGTATTTTTGCAGCTGGATCTCCAGATAAGCCAGTGCTTCAGGATTTTCAAGATCCCTTCAGCATTCTTCTGCAAGCATTAGAAAGGATAAATGTTGCCTGGTTTATTTTCATGAGCTTTGGTTTCAGTGATTGTGTTGAGCTGCCTACAGGTTTAGCATTTTGCCTACTTGAAGAGAGTAAGAGCATAAATTTGAGGTGTAGCCATCTGCTTGACTGGTTACATTGGAAAGCTAATTATACATGATTGTACATATTTCATTGGTATGCAGGTGGTTGTCATCATGATTCCAAATCTTGATGGACTACTGCCTTTTTTCAAAAGCTTGGTAAATTTTTGTTTTAATTCAGTCATGAGTCATTTGTGTTTGGTCTGTTGAGTCAGTTTTTTCAAGTTATTTCAGTTTGCCATCGAGTTGGTTTGAGTCAGTTTTCAGTCAAGTTTTCATTCAATAAATGTGTCAAAGGTTTTGGTTATCCGTTTAAATAATGATTCCATCGCCCAATGGATAAGGCACTGGTCTGCTCTCCCAAAGATCTGCCGTTCTTGGCACCTCCAAGGAGCTACCATCCCCATTGGAGCCAATGTTAGAGTCAGCCTTTGCAGCCTTCCTTCAGTGATCAAACATGCTCTTACAAAGTGATTTTAAGTTGTCAAGGTCAAATTTTGTCATTTCAATGAGTCTTCAAGCAAAATTTGGTCACTAGGCATTAGGTCTAGGGTTTGTTTTCACGCTTTTCAAAGTTGTCCAAATGTCGGTCCATGTCACCATTCAGCTGAGTGCACCATCATTCAGAGGGTTTTCATCATCATGTCAGGTTCCATTGGGTCATTTTACATCTTGTTCATGCTTCAATTGTGCCTAGGTAAGGTCCATTTCCCTCTCCTAGGGTTTTGGAGGTAATTTCTCTTGGATGGTCAAATCATTAGAAAAACTTGTATCCTGATGTTCATACACCTTCCCCTATCATTAATGTACCTTATTAAACACTTCCCATCACCGAGATCCCCCAAATTCCTCATTTTTCCACAAACCCTAGTTTCTTGCCACAACTTGGCAATTTTCTAGGCTAGGCCTGTGTTTTGCCCTTTTGGACCCCTTCCCCTCACTCAATCTCTGAGATTCCACTTTCCCCTGCTTCCTAACATCCCTCCCTACTTCCAAAAATTTCCCCAAGAATTTAGAAGCCCCTTATCCCCTTCATTTCGCTTCATTTCGACAAAATTCCTTGTTTCACACATCGGGGTAAGTTTCACTCAAAAGATGTTTCAGAGCAATAAAAGATGAATTTTGAAAATCGGAGAGAGGTTTTTGTTCACAACATGCCAAGGAAGAAAAACCTCTTTCACGTTTTACACAGGTATCATGGTTTTAGAGAAATGTCAAAAATACCGTTGCCTCAGGAGAATTGAATGCACCTCTGAAGTGACCTTGGGAAAATCAAAATTTCTCCTAGCATGGTTGGCCAAATGACTTGCTTGATGAGTCAAATGATAACTAGACAGAAATAAATTTCCAATGAGCTATCATGAGCTCAATTTGGAGTTGAGGAAGACCTTCAAAAGTTGACTGCAACAGCACTCTGCCTTGAGGCAGCCTCATTCTGATCATTTTGACTAGTGTTGGGAGATTTGATTTTTGACAGGGTAAATGAAATCCAAATTGCCTAATTCCACTTGTGTTGGAAAGTAGACTCCAATAGATTTCCAACGAGCTATCACACGCCCGATTTGGACACCGGGAAGGCCTCCAAACACTTCCTGCAAAATGCACTATGTGGCAAGGGGCTCGAGCGACCCACCTGGGGCCCGAGCGACCCACGCAGAGGCTGCGCGACCCACGCAGAGGCTGCGCGACCCACGCAGACACAGGGTTTCGAGATTCATTCTGAGCGCCCAGCCTTGTTTGGAATCGATGCAATTGGCCTTCAAACAGGTTTTTATCAATTGATTGATGTTTTTGAAATGCATTGGTGGCATCATTGGTAGTTTCAAATGTTCAACGGAGGATTTAAAACCCCACAGTCATAGCATTCTTGTTTTCAGGGTTTTAAAATGAAAATGAATGGTTGAATGAGTTTTGTTTGCTATCTCATGGCAGTGATACATCCAGCTTTGCATATAATATCAAAACCATATTGCTCTCATGCCCATTTTGCCATTTTGACCATTGCTATTATTATACCATGTTTAAAACCCTTTGTTCCATGGTGACTGTGGTTGTAATGAGTCTCACTGCCTAATGTAAAAATATTCTCATGACTTTGTTTCAAACTGCCCATTGAGACCTTTGTGGTTATTACTCATAGACAAACACATTCTATTGATTCCATGCTCTCCTTTGATAAAATTTGTTCAAAATTTTGAAAGTTACCCGCTCCTTTTGATCAAAGTTCACTTGCATTTAAACACAGAGATTGTGCCTTTCCAATCCACCTAAAACAGAGCTATTATCATTGTTTGTTTCCTTATGGTGTTTTGACAGTGGGGGATATTTGTTGGGAGTTTGAAACATACATTATAACTTTGCCTTCACTGCATCTATATCGTGATACATATTGCACATATCTTGTTCACAGCCATGTCAGAGATAGAGTCAGAGTATGAGCAGGAGTCGGACAGTGACTCAATCGTTGAGGTTGATGTACTGAGATGGAGCATAGCAGTGCGCCAGTAGTGGTAGCATATCAGAGAGGCCACAAAGCTTTGTTTGCAGCATTACGACGAGTACTATCTCCACATGGCGTGGAAGGGGTCTCGTTGACTTCATCAGAAACGCGAGTACTATCTCCACATGGCGTGGAAGGGGTCTCGCCTTCTTCATCAGCGCAGGTACATTCACAGGATCATGATAGAGACCAACACATACAACCGAGACAGTGTTTTCACCACAGGAGCTGCATGCACCAAGAGAGCACTAAAATGGCGGAAAAGGCCTGATCCACTTCGGATTTTGGCCGAGGCTTCATTGACTGGGCAGGACACATGATGGAGGATCTTCGCTCCGAATTTGAGCAAATTCGGAGAAAATTTTGTCATTTTGAAATTTTTTGGTCTAAAAACAGGGTTTTCAGTTACGTGGGTCGCGCGCTCATGCGCTCGCTTTTTTTTGAGACACTTGCTGGAGGAGATTTTTACATTTTTGGATTTTTCATGGTTAATTATGCATCCTCTGAAGTCAACTTAGCATTTTAACAAAATCTGGATGGTCAAAACCACCTTGCTGCCACCTTTTGCACCAGCATGGAGTACCTCTGGGAGAATGAGGTTTTGGAGGGTCAAATCAACTCCAAATTCAGAAATTCCACTTGGGTTGGAAAGTAGACATCCAGGGCTTTCCAACGAGCTATTATGAGCTCAATTTGGATGCCGGGAGCTACCTCAAAATCAGCCTGGAACATGAGCGACCCACGCAGTTCAGGAGCGACCCACCTAGAGATTTTTCTGAATTTTCAGCTGCCAGCTCAGTATTTCGCCTATTATGGACCAGTTTTGCTTGTGGATAGAATTTTTGGGTTTTTATGATGTAAATTCATGTTTGGCATGTAACTTTGGCTTGTTTTTATCTCTTCTAGAAGATTCACTCTCAAATGAGTAAAAATCATGTAATGGATCAGTTTCCACTCTTTTAGAGGCAAGTGGTTAGCTGCCTAGATTGTAGTTCCATGATTAGAATTGGTTGAAACTGATCCCTGAAGAGGGAATTCGACCCCTAGAGGTGGGGAAAGGTGTTAGAGTGATCTATATATTGTAATTTCTCAATCATTTTCAGAGGTTGGAGAGGTTGGACTTTTGGGATACTTTTGATACTATTGTACATACTTTTCATATTTTGGCTAAGGAAAGATCAGGGGTTTTGCGGCACTTGTTGGGATCCTTGTGGTGTTCTGTTCTTGATGATGTTTTTCCTTTGTTTACTGTAAGTTTCTTCATGTTTAATGTTGCCATCCTTTCATTATGCTTCTGAACTAAATTGAATGAGTGAAATAAGGTTGAATCCATTGTTTACAGTGCTTAGCCTTTGAATTCAGTTAGTTCTATATGTTTTCAGCTGCTTGGAGAGGATCCAAGTTCTTCTTTGCCCTCTTCAGCTCCTCGTCGGTCTAATCTATCCATAAATCCAATTTAAAGCATCAAGATCGTCACCTACCTCGCCCCAGCTTGAACTCTGCAAAGGTCTGACCTTATCCCCGGACCCAAAATTTTGTTTTCCCATTTCTCCAGCGAAAACCCAAAAAACCAAAAATCAAACATACTTATCTCTTTACTAGCCTAAAATCGGTTCTTATTGTAAGTCATCTCGCATCCTATTGCTCATTTTCTCGAGATTGACGGAGAGAGCCCTCTCCTGTCCTCGTAGGGCTAGCTACGAGGCTGAGCGTGGTTTGATGTAGCCTTGAGTTTTACTTCATTTCAGCCTGAGGTAGATTTGAGTGCTAACACTCCCCTGAAAAACTAGCTCAGAAAGTGGGTTTCTCAACCCTCCACTGCAACACTCTACAACACAACACAAATTTGAATAGAAACTGCTTCGTAGCTGAAGAATGAAGCTTGGCCAAAATGTTGAATGTTTGGAAATGATAGTACAATACTCTTCCAAGAGGCTACCTCAAGGGAAGAGGTGGGATCCCCACTCGAGAACACCCTGTGCTAAACAGCACTGCAAGCTCAACTAAATAGCTAAAGAATGCAAGAAGTCATGCAGACCACAAAATCAATAATCAATAACCTAACCCCATATGGTTGCCTTGCCCTCCTTATAAAAAATGTGAGCCTTCTCACCTTGGGTACCACTCATTAGGGTTTCCACTATCACGGAGTCTTCCTTCCATTCACACTATGTTGTCTCTTAATGATGATCCACTCCCTCCATACCAGTGTTGTTGACTTGGTCAAACTTGACCTTGTCCACATGCATTAGCCCCTGTTCACACATGAGGGTGCTTTAACCAGCTATGAAGATGATCCCTTTTCACATTAAGATGGATTTTATGCCTACTAAAGATATTTATGGGCCTCCCTACCCATTTATTCATCTAACTAAATGACAAGATAAAAATTAATATTCCAATTAGTTGCATGCTAAATTAGGAATATTACATATGGTGATTATTTATTGCAGTGAACTCATAGATTGGATTTATGGTTGGTGTGTGATATAACAAAATTCATGGTTGTAGTTTCTTGTTTGTTGATTTTTCTTGATGTGTACCTTGATATTGTTTAGTACAGTTGAAATGTTTTGATAATTTGTAGATATATATATATATATATATATATATATATATATATAGTATTTTTGATGCACTTGATGTATTAAAATTGCAAGTTCGGTGAGAAAGGTTGGTTTTAGGGTTTTGGGTCCAATTTGAAACATTTTGAAAACAAATTAGGAAAACAAATCATGGAATTCTTTAAATAACTTAGTGTAAGCATCAATGTCTTTCGAGGTGCATTGTACCCCAAGGTGATATTTTCTTCGATCCATGGTTTATTGCAAAATGTTAATTTTGATGGTAGGGAAGATGTTAGCCATATTTCCATCTTCGAAAGCATCAGGTGTGGGAATGGGATTTTAAACCAATCGACCTCATCATGGATGAATTCTTTGGACTCCACAGCATATTGATCATGGTTTTTTGCGGAAGGAAGTATGCACAGTGGTTCATATGGTTGCAAGAATATTTATTGGTGGTCATAGCTTCCATGATGTATTCATCATAATGAAAGATGGGGGGGCTGGAGGAAGAAGGACCACATGAGGTGGAACTACCTGAAGCATCTTCATTAGGTACAAGGTTCGAATGCACATCATCAAAAATGGGAGACAAATGACTAGTAGATGAGACATCTACCGATGTTGAGACCGAAGTGTTCTATGAAGAAGGTTAGACATAATCACAAAAGAAAACTCCAAGAAAGTCCCAATACATCAATCCCATGGATGATGATATGTAGAGAATTAGGGGAAAACTGTCTGTCATCTTGACATCATAATGAGGGATCAAGGTGGGTGGTTGAGAGACCTCTTGTTCTTGCATAACAGTGGGACCACGACCCACAAGTAGAGGGGAAGTGGAATCACTACTAGCGACATCTAACCCATTAAGGATTTGAATTGTATCACAAAAATATTCATGATGGGGACAGTGATGGGAGTAATGGCCATAGTTATCACACAAAGCACAAGGGTGATTCATGCATAAGGATTTCTTCTTCTTAGTTGACTCGGGTAAGGTGACATGGACCTCAGGAATGTTAGATTCAAGAAAGGTATCAGACACCACATTCTTGATATGAGGGATCTCAAGACAATTCTTGGGGGCATGCCCAACAACATCACACAAAGTGCATGGAGGAGAAAGATTTGGAAGTTTAGGGGGAGCTCGAGTTGTTTAAGGCGACTTGTCTTTTGTTCCCTTTTTTTGTGCTTCCCCCCCTCACCAAATACTTTCACAATAGGAGTGGCTTCCTGTTGAGGTTTTTGTGGAACTAAAAAAAATGAAGGGGTAGGAACAACATGTTGAACCAGAGTTAAAGTAGTGTATGGTTTGAGTTGATAAATAGGAGGGGTGTTTGTGGGAGGATTAATGTACCGGATTGGGATTCCCAGGGTGATGTTAGGTAGACTCAACATAGCCATAACATGTGTAGAAAATATTCCAGGTGGGGGGAATAATAAGGGTATCTAACTAGAATTTTAATGACCCTGGGGAACTTCTCCTGGATTATTAAAACCTGGTAGAATGGTTCCAGGATGGAAAGGACCAGGAGAGATGCCAGTAGAATGAAATTGGCCTGGAGTAATTGTACCTAAAGGCTGGGTTGGGAGAAGAAGGATGCAGAGGGGATTGATACTATGAAGGCATACCACACCGCTTATTGGCATCTCATGACGCTTGAAGCATGAAAATATTGGAATAGCTAGGCTCCTATGGGGTAGGTGGTGGACTATAATAAGAAACAAGCAGCGTGGAAACTTTATAGACTCCATGAGAAACATTGGTAATGGATGAGATAGTATTATTGCTAGTCATCAATGAGATAGTGGACTGAAGAGAGGTCTGAGATTGAGGATCATAGTAAGTCAACCGATCAATAATGAAAATCTTTCCATTTTGAGGAAAGAACATCTTGCAAAAGATAGCAGATGAAAAAACGGGCATGGAATAGGTGTAACTACGACCCAAGGGAATGTTATAATCTAATGGGGTATCAATGACTTCGATTTCAATTAATTTTTTCTTTCCAGAAAGAGTAATTGGAAAGTTACGAGACAAACTGAGGGGTTGTGAGGGATGACTTTCCAAATCATGGAGAGTGATGGTGGATGGGGACAGTTTAGGGGAACCAAGTTTCTTCCAAAAACTGGTGGAAATCACACAAGTGGAGTTTCCTTCATCTATGATACGTCATTGAACAGTGGCATTCCTTATGGAGAGTGGTATTTGAAAGAAAATGGATGAAGGAAGGAGGAGATGTTCTTCTTTGTCAACATCAAATACAATCACACAATTGTCAAAAGGATCCATAGTGCCCAAAGTAGATAGTAGAGCTTTCCATTCATATGGGCACAATTGGAGGAATTCCAATGTTGATGTGGTAGCAGGAGACTGCACCAAGTCATTGACATGTTATAGGTATGGGTGGCTTTAGAAGAAAAAGTGTTTTGACATAAGGGACCTTTGGGGATCTTAGGGATAACCTCTACCTTCATCAACTGGATTTGTAGGCTTCCATTTAGTGACGACAAAGGCTTGGTGGAAACTTGGGGTTGGAAATCAGTCACTGATTTTGTAGGGGGCTTCACATATTGGCTTGATCGAGTCTAAAAGTTGATTTATTCAGTATTGACTTCATCAGAAATCATCATAAGTATCTGTTAATTATTGTGACCAGATTGTGAATTTTGGGGAGCTTCGTTACCCTTTGTGGGTTTGGAATCTATATATCCTTGATTAGGAAAAGGATTGGTAAGGACAACCAATTGTGATGAAGTAGGAGGGGGAGGAGGGGGAGTGATGGGTTGATGTCCTATAGAAGGAGATGCTTGAGCTTCTCATTCTTGGTGCATCTAAGTTATAAAAGAACACTTATCATTATAATGGCCAAATACACTACAACAGGCTCAAATTTTATTCATAGGAAGAGTCATGTTTTGCATGAGATGTTTTCCCTATTGTTGGGTTGCGAGATTAGACTGGTCACCCTAAGGGGCATTAAGTGGTGGACCTTGGTTTTCATGATTACCTTGAGATGGCTGGTTTTGGTTACCTTTCCCCTTGTTTTGTCTCTTAGGGTTGGGGGGATTGGTTGTTCTTTATTGAGCATACACTTGACCTTGACAAGGGGGTTGTTGTTGTGGTAGAGGTGGAGAAGGCATGGGAGGTTGGGGTGCATGTTTCGGTGGGGCTGGAACGTTAGGCAGTGCATAGGGATAGTAAGGAGATGGGGAAACATTAGGATAAACAAGTGAAGCAACAGTTTTCCCTGACATCTACTCATGTAGATGGGAATATTTATGTGACGTGTTTGGACCTAGATAAGTGTTTCCATGTGAAGGATTGGCAAGGGGATAGGTGTAAGAGGAACTGGTCCCCCCCTGGGGTTGACCATAACTCATCAGAGTTGGAGCATATGGTGGAGTTTGAGGGTGTGAAATGGGTCCAATGATACCATCAGAGACATGCGATTCCCCCAAAGCATTAGCAACACCAGGTCGAGGCAGATCATGAAGGATGGTATAAACATATCCTGATTGTGCATAGATCAGGTTATATTTCAAAGCTACTTGGAGTGCTTATTCCTCAGACTGGGGAAGTGGGAGGCGAAATATTTACCTATCGGAGCCAAAATAAATCTAAGGGACCAATCCATATAAATATGGTCTTCAAATTCAAGGGCCCTACATAGGCTTATTCTTCTACACCATTATTGAACATGGTCAGATAGGCAAGTGGCAGAAGTTTGATGGAAATAAGTCAAGAGTTTAGTATCAATTTCATAACAGAGATGTAACTGAAAGTATGATAGAAAGGCTTTGACAAGAGTCTTGAAAGTGGAATGAGAGGTCTATGGTTTATCCACATACCAATTTGTAGTAGCTCCAGTAAGGGTGTGTTGGAAGAGGCGAAGGTGGAAGGAGTCTTCAGTGATAGAATTGGATGAACACCACATATGAAATGAACAAACATGATTTGTGTGGTCTTCTCCAGGATTCCTTAAAACTTTGGAATGTCAGAAGGAAGCTTGGTAGGCATAGAAGGCCAAGTTGCATTGTGGAGAAGAGGGTCGTTGATAAATTGGTTGAAATCAAGGAAACTTAGACCAGCCATATAAGGGAGCAATGGCAATTTAGTGACCATATCAGTAGAGGTTTCGCCTATGGGGTTACCTTGGTTACAACCTTGTTTTCCCGCACCCACATTGGTGCATGAAATGGTAGTAGTATGGGGTTGGGAAGACGCATAATAAAAGGAAGAATTAGAAGAATTAGCAGAACCAGAGTCAGAATGAGGACTCAATGGAGGACTAGGGGGATGAACTCTAACTCGATGGGGAGGATTAAGATGTCCTAAAGGAAAATTTGGGTGAATGCCATGAATTCTCCGCAACAAATTCCTAGGGGGCACAATGATGTCAATACAATGATGAGTCAATAGACTAAAGTATGATAGGAGAAAAAGAGCAAAAAAAAAACAAGCAAACACCTAGTGCAGTGGTGCCAAGCGTAATCTAACTATATTAAGATGATACTCTAATTCAAGAAAACACGTCTTATCAAAGAAAATGGACTCTTTCCTTTAGGTGTTCTAAATCCTCAAACAATTGCTAAATCTACTATTTCAAATGGCCTTCCAAAATACTTCTTACTTGACGTAATCTGATCCTCGCAAGAAGATTTGTCTAGAGAAAGGTGGGTTAGAGAACCAACTGTTTCCCATAACTAGTCCTATAGGGTGTTTTATTATGATTGATCACTATGGTTTCCTTCGTCCCATGGGTGTGGTCAAGTCTTGAGCTTCTTAGTGATCATACAACGCATAGAATTCCCTGCCATGGGTTGGGTAGCCCCAAGGAGAACCACTCACACGATGACCTAGGCTACTCCCCTCTGAATCTAGTTTCTGATGCACTCTAGATTTAGACTATGGGATGGGAAGGATTTTAATCTTCCTATCCCACTGATCCTACACCTAGCTACACAAATGTTTTGGCCCTAGTGCCCAAGTGGGCTTGATATATGTGTGTTATATTATTATTATTATTATTATTATTTGGTTTGTTTCAAGTATTGGATTGGCGGTGTTAACCAAGCTCATGTTCTCTTAGGGTGTGCACGTGTGTGTGAAAAATGTGTTCAGTGTATGAGTTAATTGAGCATGTTTTATGGTGCCATGTGCTGTTAAAAATAAAGTGTTGAAAAAATATAAATAATTTTGTAAATGGAAATTAAAATAAACAGCAAATCCAAGCACACAATACCCGCCAAAAAAGGTTATAAAACAACTAAAAAAAAGGTGGAAAAAAAGCTGCTCAAAGACACTTATTTCTAAAATATCTAAAGTCTACGGGACTGGGATCTAAAGGCACAATGTTGCTAAAAATGGTGTAAAAAAATAGCAAAATTTAGAGGTGAAAATGTTGAAAAAGGATAAGAAAAAAAACACTAAAACCTAGGACACTCTAAGGGATCCTAAGGGGGGAAGGAAACACTAGACTCTAAAGGGAGTAAAATGATGAATAAACCTATCCTAAAGGATTGTAAAATAGTGGACAAGAATATGAAAATCAGTGGCTAAAAATGTTGTACCCTAGACTCTTGAACTCAACAAATCTCTTCCTAAAAGATGGAGGTGTACTCTAAACCCCAGGGGTTTTTTTCCTTTCTCAATGAGAAATCACTAAAATAATCTAGTCCTAGGGGTGACTATAGAAAGAACAAAAACCCTTCCCAATATGCACACAACACATTTGGAAATTTTGAAAAATTCAATTTTTTTGTTTTTGAAAATGAGCAGAATGAATATTCTGACCTAAAAAGTGCATTGGAGTGCAGAACATGGACCAAGAAGTGCATTGTATAACACAGAAAATGGGTCAAAAAGTATGTTTTTTCTCGCACAACTCTCGGTTGGAAAATATCATCTAGATTGTGTTGTCTCCTGCTCGGCTGGTACCTATGACCTACGAAAAGATGTGGAAAACCAACAAAAACCGAAAAAGTTTCCAAAAAGAAATACACCATGTAGCATTAATTTTACATGTATTTTAATCCAGAATTTAGTGGAGGTAGAAGCCTCCAACAGGTGGGATTCTGCACCAATGCAAGATGTAAATATTTTTCTTTAATCATATTTGAAGATGAAGTAGACAACAATAGTGGTGGCTTTTCCTAGTTGGGTTTTCCACCTAAAAATCAAGTGTCTTATGTGATGATGTGCTTTTGCATTTATTGATGTTCTTTGAGATCATATCCTCTTATTATGTTATCTGGAAATACTTAACTCAATTGTTTATTAACATTTCAAAATAAAAGTAAAAATATTAATTGCATGAAATATTGATTCACCGCCCCCCCTAGTATTTCTAACAAATATAACACCATAAGAATAAAGGACTAACATTAAGCCATATGTAACCCACTTTCATATCTTTGGTGGTGTAGTATGGGCTCATATTCTTGATGAAAAAAGGAAATTTTTACAGCCTAAAAGTGAAAAGTGTAGTTTTGTTAGATATTTTTAAGACATAAAAGGTTAAATACTTCTTCAATCTCACTTCGATGAAATAATCATTAGAAGAAATGTTAAATTTTATTAGAATATATTGGCCTACAAACCTATTTGAATGGTTATGGCCTCTTCAGCCTCAGAATCATGGTGCCACCTTCTAATTCTATTTTGGTTTTTTCTTCAAATGATGGAAATGAGGATGAAAGTTCACTTCCACCTGCTCATCTTCCTATAGATGATTACATTGAACATTAAACCTACACCAACACCACAACTTCATGGATGGGTTTTTTCAACACAAGAAGCAGTTGGTGGCCTTGTCAATGATCCTATAGATCAACGACATACTCATTTATAGTTCTAGTGAGCCTCCTCTCTTTTGGCTCGATTTTCATAGGCTCATGATCCAAAAACATTTGCAGAAGCTTCAAGCTATCAATATTGGGAAACAATAATGGATAAAGAATAGCATTCTTTCATGAAGAACAATAATTAGGAACTTGTACCTCTTCCAAAAGGAAGAAATTTTTTTAGATGTAAATGGGTATACAAAACTTAGAATGTATTATATTGAAGTGTTGAAATCTTTAAGGATTCTCTCAAGTTGAAGGAATTTACTACAATGAAACCTTTGCCTTTGTCACCAAAATGAACTCTGAGGGTCTCTTGATTTGGCAGATTGGCTAACTAAATGACAAGGTATCATCATACCAGTCTTTGGAGTCCTAGGACCTAGCCTTCCTGGACTCAGAGAGGGCTCTCTCTACTATGCAAAGGATGTGAACTTGTTCTCTTTGAATGATTGATTTTAGGCTAGTTGTTTAAGTACAGTTTGTTTGTTTGTTTGTTTTGGGTTGGGGTAAGATGATTAAGTAGGATAGGTGGACTAAGAGAATATCAAATCAATAGGGCTATGGGGTCATATGAAGTCTAGGGTGTCTAAATGATGAAGCAGGGTGTATTGCAGGGCCGATTTAGCAAGCTTAATGGATCCTTTAGGTGATTTATGAGGTGAACATTAAGTTTGGTGAAAAGACTAAGAGGTCTTATACAACTATAATTTGAAGCAATAATTCACGAGGTATGGCAAACCATTAATCTCTATGAACAATACTCAAACTGATAAACATACAAGATGAAAAATTCAGTGGTACATAGAAGCATTAGAACTCCTAACTTTATAAATACACCTTCAGCTTTTTGAGAAAACACATAAGATAAAAAAACAATTCAATATATGAAGAGGGAACTCCTAAACAGCATATATCGAACTATCGGGAACTCTGAAACAATTTGATGAGCATAGGAAAAGGATAAGATCGAAACAAGACCTCTTTACATTGACCTAATAAATCAATATTCCATAGCAGAGCTTCACAATAAGTTTTTGAAAAATTTTAAATAAGCAGGGCATGCCATGAATCATATTTATAATCTAACATACTAATCATTCATGAAACAAAGAACAAGTTTTAGTGAGCCTAAGGAGCAATCAAGAACTCTTTAAGATGACTAAAAGAAGGAAACATCAAAGCTATAGCAAACAGGAGGTTTCAGGTGCTTCCATGAGCATATCTCAACCTATAATTTTCTGATCTATAGCAAGAAAGAAGACTAAAACAAAATGAGGACAATAAAACACTAACAAGTTATAAAAACATCACC
Source organism: Pinus albicaulis (assembly GCA_034641835.2). Lineage (NCBI taxonomy): Eukaryota > Viridiplantae > Streptophyta > Pinopsida > Pinales > Pinaceae > Pinus > Pinus albicaulis. The sequence goes on along the minus strand of JAXQQM020072899.1, from coordinate 26,973 downwards.
ATTCACCAAGCTATGGAATCCTGCAAGCAAAGCTTCTCCAACATCAAGCCACACAAGCCATTCATTCACTTCATAAAACCAAATATCTTCTCCAAGTTCATAAACCATGTATTTCTCTATAACACATCAAGTCCAAACTATTTACAATACATACTCATGCATTATATAACAAATAAGGAGAGGAGAGAGCTCACTAGAGCATCTAGAAGCCTATTGGCCAAAAACAAATATCCTTACTTGTCCTTGAGGCCTTGCGAGGTCCAAGGCACAAAATATCTTCCAAAATATCTTTTCCGGACCAAAATAGCAAAAACATTGACTTTTAGGCTCTGACATACATTTCCTCAGTCACCACACAGGAACGCAGCACTCCGTCTCAAATTTTGAAAATTTTCCAGGAGCGCAGCACCAAAAAAGGTCTTTTTGCAACAGAGTTTTGCAGGCCTTCTCGATGTCGGAAAAGGATCCGTGATGGCCCGTTGGAAAGATGTGGATGTATAATTTCCAAATATACCTTTTTTTCCTCAAAAATACCTCTACAAGTTTTCCAAAAAGTGGAAAAATTAAAAGCTTCTGGGACGACAGCACCTGCTAAAAAAAAGGCAGAAAGGTGAAAAATTTGGTATTTTTGGCCCTTTTGAGGGACCAAAACAACTTAAATTGAGCTGAAAATTGGTTATAATACTCCTCTCATGATGGGGAATCCAAAAATTTAAGCTTCTCCTTCTGAAAGTGCTTAGGAAAAAGCGCAGCACCCAGGGTGATGCGCTCCTAGGCTTAAAATTTTACAAAAAACAAAAACTTGTTCAATTTTGCTCAAATTTGGTGAGTGGGTCCCTCAAGGGTCCTTAGAGACCTGAAATGAAGCTTGAGCCAAAATTCCAAGCCTATTTTGGTCCTTTCCATCATTTGGCGCCAGGCCCTCCCTTTGGGCAGTTTTGGGCTTTTCCCTTACAAACTGATTTCTCCATTTGTAATGCTCAGTCATCTTTCTTTGCAAGCTCAAGTCTTTGTTGGCCTTCTCTAATTTAGCCTCTAAATTTATATTTTCCCTTTAAAGCCATGATTCTTTGTCACTCTCAATTTCCAAGGCAAGGAGCTCGGTGAGAGGAAATTTTTGGGCTTGGTGTAATATTCCTTTTTCTGAAATATCACAATATATTCTAGAGATTGACTATAGGGGCATTTAATGGATATGTCACCTTTGAAAAAAGGATGAGATCCAGAGGCTACCTGGCCCTCTACAGACTCTGTCTATAGATCTTGTAATATTCCTCCTACAGAAATTGTCCAAAGAATGGGGCTGTAATGATGTATGAACATACAATGGACTCTCTGCGTTATTTTATGAGTTGTGAGACAATAAGATATACATATAGCCAATAATGATGTTATAGCAGTAAAAGAGTACTTGTTCTTGAGGAAACAACCTCTCAAGAAAGGTAATGCAAGCCTCAACAAGACATGTACATGAAAGTAGAAGACCGCTGCTATTTATGCATAAACCCAAGCTATGAGGATGTATTTTATAAGAGGAACTTCTCCACATTACATAATAACTGAAATATATGACAATATGTGGCTCAAATAAATAGGGGAGCAAAGCTCTAACCCTTAGAAGCAATAATACATCAATCCTCCTAGGGGATTGGCTAAAATATACAAAATGGAAAAAATGCCAGAGTTGTTGGGCAGCTGTTGCAACTCAAATCTGGAAATGAATAGGGAAGGCTGAATATGATGAAAAAAATAAAGTAGACCTTCTCCAATGGATCTCCAAAGTGGAAGGATGATCCTTACACTTGAGATCTCACCCTCCAATCAATCTGCAAAACCCCGCAGCAAATGCACTATGAAAATAACACAGTTACTGGAGAAAACTGCACTGTAGGGGAAGGATATGGGTTGGCCTGATGCCAAGATCTGCAAATAAGCTCCAAGGCTTCCAAACTGATACTCCAAAGGCAAGAAAGACTCTCCCTCTGAAAAACAAGCAATGGAAGAGGTGTTGTGACTACTCATTGCAACACCCAGCAACATAGTGTTATTCTGCTATAGAAATAACTTTGTCCTGATGGAGGAAGCTTGGCCTTAAGCCTATATGTGAGAAAAATCGGTCCAATACCTCAAGAGGCCTCTCAATAAGGAGAGGGAATCCTAAATAGGAATTCCCCCGGCAATTCTTGCTAAACAACAGAGAATGCACAATGTCTGAATAAACATGAAATCATAATCATATGCATGAATAACAATGGTTCTCCTCCTCTCCATATATAACATGTGAAGGCTCTCTCCCCATGGGCCCCATCCATTAGGGTTTCTTCCATAAAGGAATATTCCCTCCTCTATCTCTGCGCTGTCCCATGTAGTGCTTTCCACCTCATACCCTGTGCTGGTTGACTTGGTCAAACCTCTTTGCAAATGTCTATTTTCACACATGGGGGTATGAAATCTAGTTCCATGGCTGATCCCTTTCCATACTAGAGGGATTTTATCTATGTTTTTATCATCATTGGGCCTCCTTACCCAATTATTCATCTCCTAAATGAATTTAGACAAAAATTAATGTTCCAATTTATTGAAGAAAAATTAGGAACATTACAGTCCTCCCCTCCCAAATGTTGCTTATCCTCAAGAAACTGCAAGAATAGAACTGGAAATTCTCCACTCAAGGCATGGATTCTGAAATGTGATGACGAACATCTTCCCCATGTGGATCCTCCATCCCCAAGCAATCATCCACAGAAAATGAGCCACCTCCCAATAAGGCAACTCCTGAAAATCTCCTTCCACCTCAAGCTCCAGAAATGAAGGTGGGCTGAAAATCTGAACTTTGAAAGCATCATAGCTTACCCCATGCTGTCCTTCTCTCCACTCATGACAAGTGTAGAGTGTATGCTGATCCTGGGCTACAAAATGATTGCCGTCAAATGGAAAAATGAAGAAAAATCCTCCAAAAAGTTCTCCTCCAACAATAAAGAACAAGTTGGCCCAAAACATATCATCCATGATGAATAGGACATGGTCATCATATAATATCCAAATTAGAAGTTTTTTGTAGGTTTTACATGATGCTACAAAGTGAAAACAACATCTCGAGAGGACACAGTGCAGTTTCATCCACTGCAACTTCAGAAAATTACATGGCAAGCAATGTACAAGATCCATCACATCTACTAATGGATAGTAAATGGCCGAATGTAACAACAATACATGATCAAGAACTTGCCCATGGATGTACAATGGATTATTACCAATCTCATGGCCCACCTCAAAAGAGAACAAACATGTGGATGTGGTGGTCATATCTCTTCCCATGCTCCCATTAGAACATGTAGTGCAGAAAATGTGAGAATTTTTCCCACTCAAGAACACATCCAACTCATGTGCCTCTCTCATAATCAAGCTTCTTATACAAATCTGATCCATATCAGCAAAGGAAGTCATGATCAGCAATAAAATGAGGAAAATTCTGAAGGTTTCATGTGTTGCAAGAATGTACCAACAGTTTTCCCAATAGTGACAGTGCAGTTTTCCAAACTGCTGCTTTAGAAAATCACATGGCAAGTTGTTTTGTGTTACATGAATATTTATGTATGTCATGATAGCTACTGATGAATAGAAAATGACTGAGTATATCAACTGATCATACATGAAAGAAAACACTTTCCGAAGGCCATATAAAATATGGCTATATCCATCACACAAATTGGGCCAATTTTGTCCATGGAGCAATCTGAAAAGCTTGCCCTCTTGTAGAGCCATGCACTGCAAAGTAATGGTAAGAGTATACAAATCAGCCAATGTAAAAATAGATTTCTTACCATATACCGGGAGTCAGATGATGTATGGATCCATGAATGAACCCTCCATACTTGTTTGGCATGCTCCCATGAAGAGGAATGAACTAGGTGCTGCAAGAAGATCCTTCTTCTCATGCTTGGGAATCCAAGTCAAGAAGAATGTAGCATAATAATAGATGACTCCATCTACTACCTCATCCATCTCACCTCCTCTTTGTCCATAAAGTGCAACAAATATGAAATGATCCTGGGACCTATGGGTTATGGATCCACCACACTTCTGCTGGGCACACTTCATCCATAGGTTACTGCTCGAAAGAGACAACGATGTTGGCCTATACACATAGGCTCTCATCAATACCAAGCTCCATTCTTTGACATGCTCTTTGCCAAGGATTCCTTCGATAATGCTGCAAAAAATATGGAATACTTCCCAAGATGGAATAGCTTCCAAATCATCAAGGACCAAGGAGATAATGTCATCTCCTCCTCTGGCAACACCATGCAAAGTATGAGAGCAATTCCGTTATTGCTCTCCCAAACAAAGAAACAAAGTATTTTGCTACCTCCCCATACTTCCATCATACAACTCATGTGACGAAGACATAATGAATGATATGAGTATCACATCAACACAATGCATCCATGCTCTATGATTCTCAATGATGCAAGTATCCATCCTCCTACTCTTAGGAAGAGTGTGTGCCAAGTGATGGCCAAACTCTTTCAAGAGTAACCAACGCAACCAAGCCTCCTGCTGCCCGGTATCATATATCTGTAAGTAGCCTCCCAGCCCCTTGCTCATCAACCACATCCACTCAACCTCTTTTGGATGCTTCCTTCTTCTCTTCATCTTGGTACTCCTCCCATGAGGGCTACCATCCTCCCAAATAAAATTCATGTCTTTACACTTCATTGGATATTGAAATGCAATCTTCTCAAGGATCAACGAGACCCTATCAAGACCCAAATAGGTGGTAGGAAAAAACCTCCCATCATGATGTGTATGGCTCAAGGAATGTCCAACACAAGCATGAGAGATGTTATCCATCCTAAGATTTCCTCCATCTTCTATCTTCTCTAGTGAGAAAGGAAGAAAATATTTGAACTCCATGGTGTGTTGAAGTGCACCTCTAATGCGATCTCCCCTTGAGACCTCCCTCTCAACAATAGTCTTCCAAAACCAATGAGGTCTTGGATTTGAAAGTAGAAGTTCCTCTTTGAAGTGAGAGGAGCTCATTGAGAAAGTGTCATCTTGAAGGGAGAAAGTGTTTCTCACTGCAAGATGTCTACTATCATCCTTCAAGGCTTCAAACCCCAACCTCCAATGTGTTATGCATCCAACAAAGGCTCATGAAGATGATGCGTTATTTCCTCCTTGAAATTTTTCATGTTTCATAGCGCAGTGCAACCAAGCTGCTCTATGGTAGCAGTGTGATTTGACCCTTGGTCATTCAAAAGAAATTTTCCACATTTATCTAAAGAATTTGCTACAACAAAAGAATGTGGAAATCTTCTCATACCTTGATGTGCATTTGGAACTTCTTGTAGGGCTGCAAGAGTTCCCTCCTCCAAAGTGTTGGCTTCTCCAATTGTTGATGCATGTGGCTGATCCTATATGAGTGTGACAACGTTATTACAAGCCTCCTAAAGGGGTGGTGGTGGTGGTGTGGCTACTCCACCAATCATGGGCTTCACCCTCCAAGTGCAGCGCTGAGATTTCAGCAGCTTCTTTCTCTATCACAAGATGTAGAAAGAAGAATGCCACCAACTCTTTCACTCAAGTTCTTGCAGTAGATGACCCATCAAATGTAGACAACAAAAATATATTTCCTTTGATTTCTTTTTTGTTGTATGGTCTCTTCTCTTCCTTCAACTGGATGAAATGAGGAAACTCTAGAGTCTCCTTGAAGCCTCTAGGTTGAGATCTATACTCAACAAGGTAATCACTTAGGATCTGATGATCCAAGTATCTTCCATGTTCAATGTCTTCTTCTTGATGAAAATAGGAAGTGTGCGGTGCTTCCTCTTCTTCTCCTTGAATATTCTTGACCTCCTTGGAGAGTTCTCCTCTGGATCTGAACATAGATGAGAATAAACTCATATTTCTCAACATTCTAATCTTCTTGGGCTTAGACTCATAGGCTGAGCCAAGAAAGTTGCTTTGATACCACTGTAATATTCCTTTTTCTGAAATATCACAATCTATTCCAGAGATTTACTATAGGGGCATTTACTGGATATGTCAACTTTGAAAAAAGGATGAGATCCAGAGGCTACCTAGCCCTCTACAAACTCTTTCTATAGATCTTGTAATATTCTTCCTACAGGAAATTCCCAAAGAATGGGGCTGCAATGATGTATGAACATACAATGGATTCTCTGCATTATTTTATGAGTTGTGAGACAAGAAGATATACATATAGCCAAAAATGATGTTATAGCAGTAAAAGAGTACAGCTTCTTGAGGAAAAAACCTCTCAAGAAAGGCAATGCAAGCCTCAACAAGACATGTACATGAAAGGAGAAGAACACTGCTATTTCTACATAAACCCAGGCTATGAGGACGCAGTTCATAAGAGGAACTGCTCCATATTACATAATAACTAAAATATATGACAATATATGGCTCAAATACAATAGGGGGGCAAAGCTCTAACCCTTAGAAGCAATAATACATCAATCCTCCCAGGGGATTGGCTGAAATATACAAAATGGAAAAAATGTTGGAGTTGTTGGGCAGCTGCTGCAACTCAAACATGGAAATGAATAGAGAAGACTGAATATGATGAAAAAAATTAAGCAGACCTTCTCCAATGGATCTCCAAAGTGGAAGGCTGATCCTTACACTTGAGATCTCACCCTCAATCAATTTGCAAAACCTCGCAGTAAATGCACTATGAAAATAACGCAGTTACTGGAGAAAACTGTGTTGTAGGGGCAAGGATATGGGTTGGCCTGATGCCAAGATCTGTAAATAAGCTCTAAGGCTTCCAAACTGATCCTCCAAAGGCAAGAAAGACTCTCCCTCTGAAAAACAAGCAATGGAAGAGGTGTTTTGACTACTCACTGCAACACCCAGCAACACAGTGTTATTCTACTACAGAAATAATGTTGTCCTGATGGAGGAATCTTGGCCTTAAGCCTAGATGTGAGAAAAATCAGTACAATCCCTCAAGAGGGCTCTCAAGAAGGAGAAGGAATCCTAAACAGTAATTCCCCCGACAATTCTTGCTAAACAGCAGAGAATGCACAATGTCTGAATAGACATGAAATCATAAGAATATGCGTGAATAACAATGGTTCTCTTCCTCTCCATATATATCATGTGAAGGCTCTCTCCCCATGGGCCCCATCCATTAGGGTTTCCTCCATAAAGGAATATTCCCTCCTCTATCTCTGCACTGTCCCATGTAGTGCTTTCCACCACATAACCTGCGCTGGTTGACTTGGTCAAACCTCTTTGCAAATGTCTCTTTTCACACATGGGGCTGTGAAATCTAGTTCCATGGCTGATCCCTTTCCATACTAGAGGGATTTTAACTATGTTTGTATTATCATTGGGCCTCCTTACCCAATTATTCATCTCCTAAATTAATTTAGAAAAAATTAATGTTCCAATTTATTGAAGAAAAATTAGGAACATTACACTTATGTTGATTCTTTCTCTTTCTATTTTGCCAAAGCTCTCCTAAGACCCATAGTCTTAGGTCTCTTTCTTTCTTTCCCTTCTTCCTCATCATCTTCTTCATAGGCGCCCATGTATTCCTCCAACTGCACTTGTGACCTTTGAGATTCTTTCTTGTATTTGAGTGCCCGAGCTTCATAAATGGCTAGCTGGCCACTCATATGCTTGTTTTTCACCTGTAGGAAATGAATAATATCTTCTGACCTTTCTAGATCAACCTCCAAGTATCTTATTTGAGCATTCCGGTCCTGTAAGGGAGAATTAACTATCCTTGTTTCATTTTCCTCATCACTATCTATGTGAATGAGTTCAAATTCCCTCTCTTCCTCGTGATTGCTTTCCTCTTCTTCCATTGTTTTCTTGCCTTTGTCCTTTATTGTCTTTTTACCTTTGTCCTTCATTCGCTTTTTACCCTTGTCCTTCACTTGTTTGGTGATTTTTTCTTTCTCTGTTTTTGTGACTTTGTCCTTCACTGTTTTTGTGACTATCCTTCACTTGTTTTGAGACTTTTTCCTTCACTGGTTTTGAGGAGGAGAGCATGGCCCCTTGCCTTTTGGAATCAGCAAACACATGCCTCCTTCCTCTCTGATAAGTGATGGTGCACGGTGCCATAAAATTTTCTTGCAAAATTTGATCATTTACAATCTTAGGATTGTCTCCTCCTTGAAAAATGCTCTTTCTGTGTATATCCTCTTTACCTTGCTGTTGGTTGTCCTTTGGATCAACATTTTTAACATCTTTCATGCTTTTGTCACTATCAAGACCCTCAACACTGCTATGCTTTGTTTCTGCAATATTAGAGGCATTTGTGTCTGACCTATTTTCACTTTTAGGACTATCCTCCTCCTCGCCCTTTGCATTACTGTTTTCACTGCCAACTTCATCTTCTGCATCACTGCCTTCATTCCTTGGACTTTTTTCATCATCTTCTTGCTCAGTGAAGACAATTTTAAATTCTGTTTGTGGGCTTCCTTTGTCCTTTTGGTCACTGTCATGGCTTTCTTTTGCTTCCTCGCCACTGTCTGCTGTAGTGTTCTCAGTGTCATTTTCTTCATCAGGAGATCCACTGTCTTGGCTCCTTAGCTCATCATGAGACTTAGTGATTAAAACTATGTTTTCTTGCTCACTGTCCTTTTCTTGAGAGGCCGCCTCTGTTTCTGTGTATTTAGAGCTTTCTTCTTCATTATGAGACCTGTTGCTTTGGCTTCTTTGACCATCATCTATATCACTACTCCCATCTTTGTTTCCTTCTTCATCTACATCCTTATCCCTGCTACTACTTTGACTGTTTTTCTCTTGCCATTGCTGCTATCTTCTTGGCCATATCCCTCTTCCTCATCATTTTCTCTCTCACTATTTTGTTCATGATCATCACTAATTTCTTCAAGGCCTTCATCATCTCCTCCCTCATATTCATCATCCTCTCCCTCATCTTCATCATCCTCTCCATCTTCTTTATCCTCTCCCTCATCTTCATCATCTTTTCCCTCACTTTTTCATCCTCTTCTCTCTCACTGTTTTCATCTTCTCCCTTATCTTCATCACACTCTCTCTCACTGTTTTGTTCATCTTGATCATCATTGTTTTCTTCATGATCATCACTGCTTTCTTCATGATAATCATTGCTCTCATCATGATCATCTATGCTTTCTTCATGATCATTTTTCTTAGGGGAAGGTGTATGAAGAAGGCTTGTTTGGGAAAGTGATTTATGTGAATAAGATGAACCAAGGTCAGTGGATGGCGATGGAGAGGTATGAGGAGGATTTCGAGAAGATGATGGAAAACTTCGCAGAGGTATGGAGGGTGAAGTTGTGAAATCATCATGGGTAATAAAGACCTCCCAAGGAATGCCTTGTTTCTCTAATTGGTATGATACAATTACCTTGATCAGAGAATGATGAAACAGGCTTGACATTTGTTGGGCTGGAGGCCTCTTTCGCATGATGGAGGACATTTTTTCAATGCTTTTGCAGAGGTAGTAAGGCATGTGTAGTAGCTTGCTCCTGTTAAAATGAATGAGGAGTATAATATGACAAGAATAGACTCTGGAGAACCTACCCTCACAGGTAAATTATTTCATGATAATCTTCATGAGGAGGGCATATCTATCCAATAGATGATAAAAAGGAAAAATGGCTTTGCATTCAGCTTGACAACTTGGTTTTAAGAATGGATGATAATGGTTCATGTCAATATGCTTCTGTTTTAACCACCTTTCTCCTATGCCAGGTATTCCAGTGGCTTTAGAGATAGAACTGTGGATCAACTCAAACCTCACCCCTGCTAGATGTGATTTATGCTTGTGAAGCCTTACGGCAAATAAATCGGTCAACTGAGAATGGATTTTGATCTCTTGTACTTTTTTATAGAACTCAAAACACCCTAACTCTTGGAAACATGAAAGAATATAAGGGGAGGCTATCAGTTCTGTAGTGCTTGTGGGTTCCAACCTATTGGGCTTCCCTCCCTTCTTATGCTATTTTCTTGGTCCTTGAGCCTCATTATTTAGGTCAACATTCTCCTCTTCAGACATGGTGTTTTCTTCACCCCTCCCTCAAACTCTTTAAACAAAAAGGAAATTTTCTTTGTGGAATACTGAGGAAAAAGGTTAAAAGAGATATTGAGCTTCCTAAAAAGGTTAGGAGATTTATCAAAGAGTAGGTTAAGCTTTCCTTTCAAGTTTTCTTCAAGCTTACTTTGACACAAATTTCAAATTTACTTGGCGCCCTTATCCCTTAGAAAATCATGAAGAGGTGATAATGAGGGAAAATACCTCTTAAAATTTCCTTCCACGTCAAAAAACAAACTTTGATGAGCTTTCCGGGTAGTTTTGGCACTTATAAATGCTTTTATGGGCAGTGTTGTGTCGTTACACCAGGAGCGCAGCACCCTGGGCAGACCTGAATGCAAACACGTTCAGTGTTGCATGCCCACTGCAAGGGCGCAACGTCGAGCGATATATATAGTGGTGAATGCGTAGCACCGTGCGGGAATAGCGGCACGAGATTCGGGTAGTGGAAACAAATGTTGGAGCGCAGCACCAGGCAAGAACAGTTGCATGAGAGTTGGGCAGTGGAAACAAATGCCGGAGCGCAGCACCGGGCGGGCACAACTACACGAGAGTCGGGCGTCAGTTAGGTGGCACTCCTACACAATAGGTGAGCCTGAAAGAGTGCAGCACCCACTTACAAGCGCGTAGCATCCAGAAGGATTTTACAAAGGCGGAAGCTACAAGAGCGCAACGTCCACTTACAAGTGCGCAACATCTAGAAATTTTTGCCCAAGGATGCCTTCGGAAGCCGAAAATTCTTCACTCTGATTTGCAAAAGTTTGAATGAGGAGAAAAGGAGTTTTTATAGTATTTATAACATTATTTTGAAATAATTAAACTCTAAAACCCTCTTTCTAAAGTCCCCCTTGCACTTTTTTCTTTTTGCATCCTTTCCCATTGCCAATGTCTTTTTACTATTCTTTTCGCTAATATTTCTTTTTGTAGCTAGTTAGTTTATGGGACCCCTAATGATCCCCTACTTTGTCATGAACAAAAATAATTTGCCTTCCATATCCTTGAAACAAACCTCTGACTTTTCCTTTGTGCAATTTTAATTATCAAGGTTGACTTTTTGTTTCTTCAGTGCAATGGCACACAGTGCCTCAAAATCTAATTCTTTGACCTTTAGACCTCTGAATTTGTCTTTTGATCCAGTGGAGTTTGTGTCTTTTTAACCAATCTTGGAAAATAGTTATGAATCCTTTGCTGTTGATGAATGATGTTTTCTTTGCCACTTACCATGACCATTTTGTTCATTTTCCCAATTTCTGAAACTTTATGAATATTTGGAAAAACAAACCAAGCTGACCTCCAAGTCTTCAAAAGGAAATATGCATTTGAACTTACTTCTTATGCCCATAAAGTCTGCAATGCTTATTTGTAGGGTTAGAGGAATTCTTTAACTTTTGTAACCTAAGTACTTTTCCACTGTTGGTCAAAACAGTCATGTACTTTCATTCTCAACTATAAACCCACTTATTGTTCCTTTCATGAGCATGATTGTCTTTCTTGATGTTGGTCTTAGTATTTTCCTTCACCTTATGGCTCATCTGATAATATTTTTTGTCTTTTTGCAGGAGTGTGGAAAAGGGCAGTTTTCCCTCTACCAGTTTCCTGCTTGAGGCAAGAAATCCTTTCTAATGATCTCTTCACTGTAATGCACCATGTTGCTCATATGCCACTGTCCTTTTGAAATTTACATAGATCTTTTGATGAGCAGTACTTTTCCTACTTATCATGAGATCATGATCTTCCTGTAGCCTTCAACTTGTTGTACCTTTTATCAACTGTAAATGACTTCATGAACTCTCTTAGGTGTCTTTCCTTGCTTCTATTATTCTTTAGACTAATCTTCAACGCATCTCTGCATAATTTCTAGGATATGAAAGTCTATTCTTTTTCAAATTCACTGTTGGATCAAGAGGGTGCCTTTAGAGGTTGTTGTAGCTATTTAGATAATGATGAACTTTAACTCTGTGCTCTCTTGAATTCATTTCTGACTTCCTGTGGAAACAATGAAATGAGAATCATGATGGCGCATGACCTAGGGAAACATAATTGACTTATTTGCAAGCTTTTAGAATGGGTTTTTTTGACTAAAAGTTTGAATCAAGGTTTTGAATGAATATACAGGGTTTGGACACTCTACCAATGCACCACCATCTTAGACAGCTAGAAAATTTTGCTTTTCTTCAAAGGTTTTTTTAGACAGGACCTTTTAAAACACCATTTCTTAAGGCACATTGTTGTGTAACCAGTGCCAAAAATAGAATAATAGAGATACCAACGCCTTAGAAATAAGCCACTTCGAGGGGGAAACCTACAATACATTACATAAATGAACAATTCTTTGGATGATACAAATGAACAAAACCTCCTTCTATATATAGGAGTCCATGGGGCCACAATATAATCTTAGTGGGGCCATAATGTAATCCTAGCCGACCTAACAATAATAATGTAAGGGCACAATAATAACAATATGGGGGTTACAGGGGTACAAAAATAACAATAAGTGGGGCTAAACTAACATAATAAGGGACTACACTATTAATATAGGGACTTAACATGCCCCTCTCCTTCAAACAAGTGTTGTCCTCAACGCTTGATTATTTCTTGATGCTTCTGTATAAAATTCTCATCCTCCCATGTGGAATCTTTTACAGGAAAGTTCTTCCACTTGCTGAGATACTCTGAAATTGATCGTACTTGTCGAGTTCTTGTTTTTGTGACCGCTTCAGAACTTCTTTCGATGTGATGTTGATATTCATGTTGTTTCATTAGATTCTGCACCAAAGTTAGGTTATCTTTTGAGAGTTGGAGAACTTGCTATTGATGCTCGAAGTCATCTTCCACTAATTTATCATCCATATTAGCTATTATTTTATCCTTCAAACCATCCAAATTAGCCTCCATTTCTTGTTTTAAACCATCTATGTCAGCTTTGGTTGCTCTTCGTAAGATCGAAATTTGTTGCACTTGGTACCGTAATTTTGATATCTCATACTGCAATTCTTCCACTTCATGCATCATAGTATAGATTTTTGAGGGCTTAATGGGTGTTGAATTCTTTTTAGGAGGCATTTTAGAATGCAATATTGAAATATATGCTCAATAGGCCCTTGGAATCACTTCAAACTGATTTTTCAAACAAGATTTATGCAATTCGAGAAAAACAATACACACCTTTTACTTGCTTTTGAAGAGCTCGATATTGGAATTGGATTATCTCTGTGATTGTGACTCTTCAATATCTGAAATTCAGCAATGAAATAGCCCTCTGAATTATCTTTTGAATGCCACAGGTCTGACCTAATTTGTATTCTCTAAGACAAAGTTGTGTCCAATCTCCCACAATGACCTAATTATGGACTGGTTCAGTAGAGCGAACTTGTACGACGTTCCACGTGTCACTGTTTCGTATTTTGTCTCTAAAATTGATAGCCAAGAAACTACAGTCTGTGTAATTGCGACCACTTTTTACGGCACTCCAATCCGATGCCCAGAGAGAGAGTTATTGAAATTTTCCCACGATCACCTCTTTGAGATGAAATTCAGGAGCCTGAAAAAGCACTATGTTCCACAGATCATATCTCCAAAAATTTTGCGAACCAAGCTCTGAAATTTTTTGACGAATTTCCTCAGGATTTCAGCTTCGCACCATACAAATTTTAGACTCTGAACCTTCGTACAAAAAACGTTAGAGTAAAAATTCAACGATGACCTGTTTAGGAGCCTGAAAAAATACCTAACTTCCACAGATGATATCTCCGAAAATGTTGTGAACCAAGCTCTGAAATTTTTAGCCGAGCTTCCTTAGGATTTCGGCTTCACACCCTAAAAATTTCAGCTTCTGAAACGTTGTAGACAAACAGTTATAGCGAAAATTCCATGATGACCTGTTTGGAGCAGCGAAACCCTAGAATCCAAAGCTCTGATACCAAATGTTGTGTAACCAGCTCCAAAAATAGAAGAATAGAGATACCAACGCCTTAGAAATAAGCCACTTTGAGGGGGCAACCTCCAATAAATTACATAAATGAACAATTCTTTGGATGATACAAATGAACAAAACCTCCTTCTATATATAGGAGTCCATGGGGCCACAATATAATCCTAGTGGGGCCATAATGTAATCCTAGCCGACCTAACAATAATAATGTAAGGGCACAATAATAACAATATGGGGGTTACAGGGGTACAACAATAACAATAAGTGGGGCTAAAATAACATAATAAGGGACTACACTATTAATATAGTGACTTAACACACATGGTGGATAGGGGAAATGTTTAAATGACTTGGTTGACTTGGTGAGACAAGGGGTGAGAAATAGAAGGCTTAGGAAAAATGAGACAGAGGGTTATAGGCAAGGGTGAAAAATATAGCAAGAGTGAGGGACACTAGTCCAAGATGGGGTTTGATCTAGATAAACAAATTGGCCATGCTTGAACAGAGAGGAGGGATAGTGGAAATTTTTTCTTTGAGGAGATTTATAGAAGACACAATGATTCTTGAATTTTGATTTCTAGAAATCTGAGACAAAGCATTTAGTCATCTAAAATAGGTGAAAATTACAGATGACTAACAGTGGCTCCACTTGGAGAGGGTAGCTCCTTTTTAGGAGGTGTCTAGAATTTCAGATCTCTGGTTTATGAAGACCAGTGCCTCATCCATTGTGTGGATTCTCTCTTTTATTTTGTAGATGCTTTCCTTGAAATAGTAATTTTGAAAATATGAAAGCATAATTCGCTCAACTTCGCCTTTACCTACCCAACCTACTTTCCTAACATTTTTTCTTCCTTGGGTGCACTTGAAATGGCAAACCCATTGATAATTTATTTTGAAAATGGAAACAAACTATCTACTTCTACACTTATCTCTTTCAGGAGTTCAGATTGAGCTGTTGAACTCCTTTGATTCTCTACCTATTCTACTCAACTATCAAGGTTAAAGTGTTTGACAGGATTTATTCACTAAGCTAAAAACATGAAATTGAAAACATGACTAAATCATGATTATACAATCTTATTTATCATGGGTTTGTGGCATAAAAACAAGTTGCACACAAATGTTATTTTTGTACAAAATAAGACTAGAAATATCAGGGCTAAGATGCATAGTTTTCTATTCATCCTTATTTTTCTCCTTGGTTCTGTTTTGAGCATGTGGAACCAGTATCTCTCCTAATCGATTTTCTTCGACAAGTCAAGTTTCAATAATTTGACTAGCATTCTTTTCACTAACTTATCAACAATAAATTTAAAACATATTCAGCTATGATTAGGCTAGATAGCTTGAACAAGACATCATTTTGCACTAGTAGTGGCATTTAGACTTGCACACTTTCAGTATTACAATTTTTTTGGGTATGGGGCTGTACCTTTCTTAGAATATGCCCTCTTTTTATACTTTTCTTATGTTTTTGTGTTATCTCTCTTTTTGACTTTTTCTTCAAACCATGGTATGTACAATGAGTAAAAATTAAAGCTAGGAATATTTACAACTGTGATACTTGAGCATCCTATCTTCAAAAGGATCTCCTGATACTCTTTCTCCATTCATTTTTAGGGAAAAAAGATCGTGGTTGCTTTCACTTGCAAACATGGCATAAGGATTTTTCCAAAAATATTTAAATAACTCATGTTCTGCTTGATGCTTCTCCTTATACTCTTGATTCCCATACCTATCTTTGTTACAGATTTTCTTTAGGTAGAACAGGTATTCTTTATCATCTTTAAAACAAATGATGATGTCATCAAGGTAAACTACAGTGAAGAAATTTAAAACTGGAAACATAGTTCTTCGGAAGGTGTCTCCAATGTTCTTTAGATCGGGAAGCATAGGTTTAAACTTGAAGTTGCTTCTTGTGAATTTGAAAAAATATTTGAGCTGGTTTTTTTTAAGTGGTATCATCTGATGGTAACCTGAAACAATATCATGCAATGACATATGGTTAGAAACTCCTAGCTTTTGTGAATCATGATCTGTTCTGGAAAAAAGATATTTGTTCCTTCGGAAGGGTTTCTCCTGGAACCTAAAATATATACAAAACCTATGCCCTTTTTCCTTCTTTCTTAGTGAACTCAACAGCTCAAAATTTTTCTGATTCTTTTTGAAAGGAGGGATTTTTCTGTTACAAGGTTTTGGACTAGTTTCCTGACATATACTAATGTTCTGAACAATTTTTCACAGTCTTGCTTTTCTTAGTTTTATGTGTAATGATAATATTTTAGACAACTCAATCATTTCAAGCTCCTTAAGTTTACCCATGCTATCCTCATCTATATCAGCTTTAGCAAAAATTTCTTTGGGATTTGTAGCAATATTTGTGAAAATTGGTAATTTTTCTAGAAAGGAAAATTTCTTAGATGATGAAGTATCTAGGTAAGGTAGAAACATCAGATTGTCTTGTTCCAGATTCCTAGATATTTGTGTTTTGTGGGGGTTCTTCATTTTTTTCGGATGAGGAAAAGGAAGAAGTTGTGTTCTTGTGATTTTTTTTTCTTTTGAGCAACCTATCCCCTTTTCTAAACTTATTTTTGTTTTTGACATTTCATTTGCAATTGGCAGGAAATCAATTTCAGTTTTATTGTCTTGTGGTGTTTCAGGATCATGATAGTTTTGACTATCGAACTCATCATAGAGGAATTGATTTGTTTTTTGTAATGTGCTTATATCTTCATAATCTTCATTTACTTGTTCATCAAGGTCATTTTCATTATAAAAGATGAATGAGTCCAAATCTGAATGAATGGAGTAGATAGGGGTGTTATAGGGTCTATCTAGGCTACTTACCATATACTTCATGTGAGATTCCCAGTATAATATTCTTTTTTGGTTAAAAATCAGGATGGTAGCATAAGACATGTCAAGTTGGAGGTTTCCCAGAAGCTTAGGTCCCCAAGATCGGGACAAGAGCATGCCATATTTGGGGGGAATGTCAGCCACGACTATATCGATGACCAGGCTCTTAGTGGGGATTTGTGCCAGATTGACACATAAGTCCTTGATCAGTCCTAAGCATTTAACTCTGCTTGAATCAAAGGAATACAGATCTTTGTAGGGCCTGGTTATTTCTAGGCCCAATATTTCCATCACTACTTTTGGCATGAGGTTGTGAGAGGCACCAGAGTCTAGCATGGCATTATGTAGGATTTTGTTGTGGATGTCTAGGCTAACATAGAATGGGGGAATGATTCCTTCCTGGTATTTTCCATCTACTTCGAGTCTGAACAACAACTATGGTTTATCATCTATCAAATTCAAAGTGTTGGTATCATTTCCTATGTTCAAGGCTTTCAAGACTTGGGAGCGGTACATATCTTGAGCTACCAATTCAGTGAGAGGGATGGTTATTTTGATTTTTGTGATCTCTCCTTCAAAACTGAAAGGTACTTGAGTCTTAGACATATTTACACCAGTTTTATCAGCCATCAATTTCTCCACATTTTTAATTTGCTAATTTTGATTCGGGGCTTTGGTAGTTAGAGTTTTCTCAGGGCCACTAGCAGAGGTGCTAGGACAACTTTCGCCAATACTTGATTGGCTGGTTTTATTTGTGTTGGGATCAGCTTTCTTAGCCATGGTATTGTTATTGTCTATTGTTCTTTTAAGAATGTTTTCGAGAGTTTTCTTAACAACAGTGTCTGAGTTGTTTTTCCTGGAGTTGTCTTGGTTTTTCTTACTCCTAAGATCATATTGACTATGGACTTCCATTATGCCATTTTCTAATCCCAATTCATGACCTTTGGAATCTTCATAGCTTGTTTCATCTTGGTTTGAGGAGAAAAAATCTTGTTCTTCTTCTGTGAGAAAAACCTCACCCTCACTATCAGAGCCTATTAAGTTTAGATGATTCTCATCTAGTTGTTCAATATCTCCTTCCCCTTCGTCAACATAGTTATCTTGGAAGGGTGGTCTAATTTTTTGATCATTTTCCCTCGGTCTGTTTTGGGGTGGGTCTCTTCTAAAGTTTTGATTCTGGTTTTTGTTTTGGGGATTTGTTTGGTTGTCCCTAGGGGTTGTTCTTTCATTCATGCTTATTCTTTCCATCATTCTTTCCATGGTCCTAAGAAGGTTTTCCATCTTGGAATCAGATGAGGAGGTGGAGGGCATGGTGTTGTCTTTGTATGTTACCCTCTTCTCTATTCTTAGCCTAGCCCTTTTTTCAATTAAGTTGGCCTCTACACTTATAGCTCCTTTTTGCATGTATTCTAGAGTTAGGGGCTCTCTTTCTCTTAGTTGATAGGCCATTTCGGGGTCAAAAACCTCTGGGAATTTAGCCAAGGCTAGGCCTAATGGGGGTTTCATGTTTGGTGGTAGCGCGTTGCAAACACTATTGAACCTAGTGCAATAGTCTTGGACACTTTCCCCATGTTTCTTTTGAAGTTGCTATATTACGAGAGTATTTGAAGAGGGTTTTTCTTGATTTTCCATTTTTTTATGAAATTTTGGTAAAGGGAAGGGAGATCATGAATACTGTTGGGAGTTAGGATTTTGAACCATTTCTTAGCTTCTCCTTCTAGGATTTGGGCTAACATTATCATTTTCATGGTTTCCTCTTCTAATTCCATTTAATCAAAAGCATCATTCATTCTATCTACATGCTACTCGGTAGTAGTTGATTCAGCCCCCATGAAGTGTGGGATTCTGGATTGGTAATCATTTGGCAAAGGCACCAAAGGTTGTGGTAACACAAGGGGCGCATACCACGCTGCCATGGTGGGAGCTAATGGTGGATTTACAAGAGGGGGATTTGTGCTATGAGATGGAGTGGTTTGCACATAGGTGGTGTGAATGGGTGTGGCGGAAGTACTTGGACCAGTAAACTGACTCTAAGCAGACTTGGGGTGGAAAGAGCCAAAGTGATGGAGAAGTTGCAGATCAGGTGGTGTGGAAGGAGAAGCTTCTCCACTAAGACTCTACTGCAAGTTTAGGGGCTCAAGATCGGTATGGTCAATTTTAATTTGTGACTTGGTTCCGAAAAGGTTTCTCGTATGGTGCAAGTCAAACTAGGGGTCTTGCAATGCTGTAAAATGTTTAGGTACAGAGCTTTCTCTATGAATGGTTCTATAATTAGCTAAGTTTCTAGTCTCAAAAGTTTGCCACAAAATTCTTTCTGGGTCATCAACTATAGTAGGAGGGTTTGGGTCCGGATGAGATCCAGTATTGATTCTTCGCGGAGCCAATTTTCAAATTCAAAATTTAGAGAGGCTGAAAGTTTATGACTATTTTTGGAAGGCTGACCTCTCTAGGTGCTATCAAATTCGCACTGTGTGTGACTAAGGTTCTAGATTTCCTGAGGTTGTTTTGATGCAGTCCTAGAGGAGTCTATAGATACTTTAGCAAAATTTATAAGGCCTACTGGAGGCTAGTGGAGTCGCCAGGTGGATATATTTAGTTGTTTTGAAGGTATGTTGTCTATGGTCCACCACCAATACTGAAAAAAAGCCAATATATAAATTTTTTGGGGTTTTTCTGAGTTTCTATATGCAACCCTAAGGTTTGTAAGAATGTCCTATAGCTTAGTCATCGTTTTTATAGGATGGTGAAAAGCGAGGATTCTAACTATTACACCTAAGTTCTTTATGATTTGACGAAGGTTTCTGAAGTCCTAAGGGATACTTATTTTGTCACCGTACATCGGAGGTCTTTGTACAATCACCATTGTTTTAGTGATAGTGACAGTGTGACTATAAATCTTAGAATATTGATGAAGGGACTTAATTCCTAAGGGGTATTTAAGATTGTTAAGAACTCAGAAGGTCCCACCATGATCGCCATTATGTTAGGGTCCTGTGATTTGGTAGATTGGAAAACCAAATGACAGGGTAAAATCAGACCAGTATTTGGAGTCCTAGGACCTAGCCTTCTTGGACCCAGAGAGGGCTCTCTCTATTGTGCGAAGGATGTGAACTTGTTTGCTTCGGATGATTGATTTTAGGCTAGTTGTTTAAGTATAGTTTGTTTGTTTGTTTTGGGTTGGGGTAAGATGATTAAGTAGGATAGGTGGAATGAGAGAATATCAAATCAATAGGGCTATGGGGTCAGATGAAGTCAAGGGTGTCTAAATGATGAAGCAGTGTGTATTGCAGGGCCGATTTAGCAAGGTTAATGGATCCTTTAGGTGATGTATGAGGTGAAAATTAAGTTTGGCGAAAATACTAAGAGGTCTTATACATTTATACTTTGAAGCAATAACTCATGAGGTATGGCAAACCATTAATCTCTATGAACAATACTCAAACTAATAAACATACAAGATGAACAATCCAGTGGTACATAGAAGCATTAGAACTCCTAACTTTAGAAATCCACCTTCAGCTTTTTGAGAAAAGACATAAGATAAACAAAAAAATCATTATATGAAGAAGGAACTCCTAAACAACATATATAAAACTATTGGGAACTTTGAAACAAGTTGATGAGCATGGACAAAGGGCAAGATCGAAACAAGACCTCTTTGCATTGACCTAATCAATAAATATTTCATAGGAGAGCTTCATAATAAGTTTTTGAAAACTTTAAATAAGCAGCGCATGCCATGAATCATATTTATAAGCTAACATACTAATCATTCATGAAACAAAGAATGAGTTTTAGTGGGCCTAAGGAGCAATCAAGAATTCCTTAAGATGACTAAAACAAGAAAACATCAAAACTATAGCAAACAGGAGGTTTGAGGTGCTTCCATGAGCATATCTCAACCTATAATTTTCTGATATACAACAAGAAAACAATTGAAACAAAATGAGGACAAGAAAACAATAACAAGTTAGAAAAGCATCACCATTCACCAAGCTATGGAATCCTGCAAGCTAGCTTCTCCAGCATCAAACCACACAAGTCATTCATTCACTTCATAAAACCAAATATCCTCTCTAAGCTCATAAACCATGTATTTCTCTATAACACATCAAGTCCCAACTGTTTACAATAAATCCTTGTGGCTTATATAACAAGCAAGGAGGAAGAGAGCTCACTAGAGAATCTTGAAGCCTATTGGCTAAAAACAAATATCCTAACTTGTCCTTGAGGCCTTGCAAGGTGCAAGGCAAGAAATATCTTCCAAAATATCTTTTCCGGACTAAAATAGAAAAAACATTGACTTTTAGGCTCTTACATACATGATAGAACTTGCCTAATGCACATTTGCTCAGTCACCACATAGGAACGCAACACTCTGTCTCAAATTTTGAAAATTTTGTAGGAGCGCAATGCCAAAAAAGGTATTTTTGCAACATAGTTTTGGAGGCCTTTCCGATATCAGAAAAGGCTCTGTGATGGCCCGTTGGAAAGCTATGGATGTCTACTTTCAAAATCGAACTTGTTTTCCTCAATATGACCTCTACAAGGTTCCCAAAAATTGGAAAAAGTCAAAGCTTCCAGGAGCGCAACACCTGCTCAAAAAAGAGGGCAGAAAGGTGAAAAATTGGGTGTTTTTTACCCTTTTGGGGGACCAAAACAACTCCAATTGAGCTGAAAATTGGTGAGCATACTCCTCTCATGATGGGGAATCCAAAAATGTGAGCTGATCCCTATGAAAGTGCTCTAGGAAAAAGCGCAGCACCCAGGGTGCTGCATTCCTAGGCTTAAAATTTTACAAAAAACAAAAACTTGTTTAATTTTGCTCAAATTTGGTGAGTGGGTCCCTCAAGGGTCCTGAGAGACCTGCAATGAATCTTGAGCCAAAATTCCAAGCCTAGCTTGTTCCTTTCCATCATTTGGTGCTGGGCCCTCCCTTTGGGCAGTTTTGAGCTTTTCCCTTGCAAACTGATTTCTCTTTTTGTAGTGCTTAGCCATATTTCTATGTAAACCCAAATTTTTGTTGGCCTTCTTTAATTTAGCCTCTAAATGTATATTTTCCCTTTCAAGCCATGATTCTTTGTCATGCTCAATTTCTAAGGCAAGGAGCTCGGTGAGAGGAAATTTTTGGGCTTGGGCTGATTCTTCCTCTTTCTGTTTTGCCAAAGCTCTCCTAAGAACCATAGTCTTAGGTCTCTTTCTAGCTTGCCCATCTTCTTTATCATCTTCTTCATAGGCGCCCATGTATTACTCCAACTGGACTTGTGACCTTTGAGCTTATTTCTTGTATTTGAGCGCCTGGGCTTCATAAATGTCTAGCTGGCCACTCATTTGCTTGTTTTTCACCTGTAGGAAATGATTAAGATCTTTTGACCTTTCCAATTCAACCTCCAAGTATCTTATTTGTGCATTCCGGTCCTGTAAGAGAGAATTAACTATCCTTGTTTCATTTTCCTCATCACTATCTATGTGAATGAGTTCAAATTCCCTCTCTTCCTCATGATTTCTTTCCTCTTCTTCCATTGTTTTCTTGCCTTTCTCCTTTATTGGCTTTTTACCTTTGTCCTTCATTTTCCTTTTATCCTTGTCCTTCATTTATTGTTTGGTGATTTTTTATTTCACTGGTTTTGAGGAGGAGTGAATGGCCCCTTGCCTTTTGGAGGCAGCGAACACATGCCCCCTTCCTCTCTGATAAGTGATGGTGAAAGGTGCCATAAAATTTGATTTAAAACTTTGATCATTGACAATCTTAGGACTATATCCTCCTTGAATAATGCTCTGTGTATGTATATCCTCCCTATCTTGCTACTAGTTTTCCCTTGGATCAACCTTTTTAACATCTTTCATGCTTTTGTCACTATCAAGACCCTCAAAACTGCTATGCTCTATTTCTGCAATATCAGAGGCATCTGTACTTAGCATGTATTCACTTTCATGAATATCCTCCTCCTCACCCTTTTCATTACTGTTTTCACTACCAACCTCATTTTCTGCATCACTGCCTTCATTCTTTGGACTTTTGTAATCATCTCCTTGTTTATTGAAAACAATTTTAAAATATTTCTCTGGGTTGCCCTTGTCATTTTGGTTATTGTCATCGCTTTCTTTTGCTTCCTCGCCACTGCTTGTTGTAGTGTTTCCAGTGTTATTTCCATCTTCACAAGACCCACTGACTGGACTTCTTAGCTTATCATGGGATTTAGTGATCAGGACTTTGTTTTCTTGCCCATTGTCCTTTTCTTGAGAGGTTGCCTCTATTTCTGTGTCTTTAGAGCCTTCTTCTTCATTATGAGACCCATTGCTTTGGTTTCCTTGACCATAATATGTATCACTACATCCACCTCTGTTTTCTTCTTCATCTTTTTTCACATCCTTTTACCTTTCCGCTAACGTTTTGAATATTTTTCTCTTGGCCAGTGCTGCTTTCTTCTTGGCCATCTCCCTCTTCCTCATCATTTTCTCTCACTGTTTTGTTCATGATCAAAACTAATTTATTCAAGGCCTTCATCATCTCCTCCCTCATCTTCATCATCCTCTCCCTCATCTTCAGTATCCTCTCCATCTTCTTTATCATCTCCTTCATCTTCATCATATTTTACCTCACTATTTTCATCCTCTTCTCTCTCATTGTTTTCATCTTATCCCTTATCTTCATCACACTCTCTCTCATTGTTTTGTTCATCTTGATCATCACTACTTTCTTCATGATCATCAATGCTCTCATCATGATCATTTATGCTTTCTTCATGATCATTTTTCTTAGGGGAACGTGTATGAATAAGGTTTTTTTGGGAAAGTGATTTATGTGAAGAAGATGAACCAAGGTCAGTGGAGGGCGATGGAGGGGTATGAGGAGGATTTCGAGAGGATGATGGAAAACTTTGCAGAGGGATGGAGGGTGAAGTTGTGAAATCATCATGGGTGATAAATACCTCCCAAGGAATGCCTTGTTTATCTAATTGGTATGAGACAATTACCTTGATCAGAGAATGATGAAATAGGCTTGACATTTGTTGGGCTGGAGGCCTCTTTCGCATGATGGAGGAAATTTTTTCAATGCTTTTGCAGAGGTAGTAAGGCATGTGTAGTAGCTTGGTCCTGGTAAAATGCATGAGGAGTATAATATGATAGGAATAGACTCTGGAGAACCTACCCTCACAGGTAAAGTATTTCATGATAATATTCATGAGGAGGGCATATATGTCCAATAGATGAGAAAAAGGAAAAATGGCTTTGCATTCAGCTTGACAACTAGGTTTTAAGAATGGATGATAATGGGTCAAGTCAAGATGTTTCTGTTTAAACCACCTTTCTCCTATGCAAGGAATCCCAATGGATTTAGAGATAACACTGGGGGTCAACTCAAACCTCGCCCCTGCTAGATGTACTTTATGCCTGTGAAGCCTTAGGGAAAATAAATCGGTCAACTGAGGATGGATTTTGATCTCTTCTACTTTGTTACAGAAGTCAAACCACCCTAACTCTTGGAAATAAGAAAAAATATAAGGGGAGGCTGTCAGTTGTGCAGTGCTTATGGGTTTCAACCTATTGGGCTCCCCTCCCTTCTTATGCTTTTTTCTTGGTCCTTGAGCCTCATTATTTAGGTCAACATTATCCTCTTCAGACATGGTGTTTTCTTCACCCATCCCTCAAACTCTTTAAACATAAAGGAAATTTTCTTTGTGGAATACTGAGGAAAAAGGTTAAAGGAGATATTGAGCTTCCAAACAAGGTTAGGAGATTTATCAAAGAGTAGGTTAAAATTTCCTTTCAAGTTTTCTTCAAGCTTTCTTTGACACAAATTTGAAATTTACTTGGCGCCCTTATCCTTTAGAAAATCATGAAGAGGTGATAATTAGGGAAAATACCTCTTAAAATTTCCTTCCACATCAAAAAACAAACTTTGCTGAGCTTTCCAGGTAGTTTTGGCACCTCTGAATGCTTTTCTAGGTAGTGTTGCATTTATACGCCAGGAGCGTAGCACCCTAGGCAGGCCTAAACGTAAACGTGTTCAGCGTTGCATGCTCTTTGCAGGGGCGCAACGTTCGGCGATATATGCAGTGGTGAATGCGCAGCACCAGGCGGGAATAGCTACACAAGAGTCGAGCAGTGGAAACAAAAGCCGGAGCGCAGCACTGGGCGGGCACAGCTACACGAGAGTCGGGCGGTGGAAACAAATGCCGGAGCGCAGCACCATTGGGCAGTGATGCACACAGAATTGGGTGAAGGTTAGGCAGCCACTCCTGCATGCTGGGAAAGACTGGAAAAGTGCAGTGCCCACCTGTGCGCGGCAGCTGGCCCGTAAGGATTTTACAAAGGTGGAAGCACAGCACGCAGTCCGTGTAAATTTTTGTCTTAGGATGCCTTGCCAAAAATTTCACTCGATTTGAAAGTTTGAATGAGGACAAAATGAGTTGTTATAGTATTTATAACATTCTTTTGAAATAATTAAACTCTAAAACCCTCTTTCTAAAGTCCCCTTTTCACTTATTTCATTTTGCATCCTTCCCCCTTGCCAATGTCTTTTCACTGTTCTTTTCACTAATGTTTCTTTTTGCAGCTGGTTAGTTTTTGGGACCCCTGATGATCCCCTACTTTTTCATGAACAAAAATCATTTTTCCTTCCATATCCTTGAAACAAACCTTTGAATTTTCCATTGTGCAATTTTAACTATCAAATTTTACTTTTTGTTTCTTCAGTGCAATGGCACACAGTGCCCCGAAATCTCATTCTTTGACCTTTAGACCTCTGAATTTTCCTTTTGATCCAGTGGAGTTTCTGTATTTTTAACCAATATTGGAAAATAGTTTGGAATCCTCTGCTGTTGATGAATGAGGTTTTCTTTGCCACTTACCATGACCATTTTGTTCATTTTCCCAATTTCTGAAACTTCATGAATATTTGGAAAAACAAACCAAGCTGACCTCCAAGTCTTCAAAAGGAAGGCGGGGCCCTACTCCCATCGCCAATCGTAGTCGGAAGGTTTTATCAGTGCACAATGAAGGGTAAGGGCTAAGAGTATTACTGCAGAATTTGTTCAGATCATACACTCTGCCTTTAATTGTTAGCAATTTACATGTTTTCTTCTGATATCCAAATTATGGAATTCTTCATTGCTCCATAGTTTCGATTGAACCTCTATTCTTATATCCAGATTAGTTAATTCTTAAATGCTCCTTGGTTTTGATTGATTCTACCTTCTTATTTTATTACATCTCATCCAAATCTAAAGGATCTGGTAGTAATGTCTGCCTTTCCCTATTTCACTTAAACTTGATACTTCTGCAAATTGATCACCCAAGCCTTTTTTACTCCATTTCCCAATGGCCCTCCTCTGCATTTCCAACCAAACCAATTCAAAAACCAACTATGTACTTATCAAATAGCCTAATATCTGTTTCAAATAAATCTAAATCATATAGAGAGAGCCCTCTTTGAATTTAGGAGGGCTAGATCCTAAACTCCAAACTAGGTTTGTGGTTACCTTAGTGATTTATTTCTTTAGCCTTGAGAAGTTACAAAGTGATAACAGCACCTCAACCTCATATCTGAGCAAAGGATTCTATGGGGGGAAGAAACTACTAGCACCCACATCTAGTGAATCTGTCATTCTATTCTTATCCCTCAAAATGAACTGAATGTTAAGAGAAAAAAATTTCTCAACTAAATCCCATACCTCATTCCTGTAAGCTATGAGCCGCAGGTGTTTAGTTTGGCATTGGCTCCTGACTTGCCTCAATACAAGCTCTGAATCTCTAAACACCTTGAGTTTTTGTATGTGCATATTCTGCATTGCATGCAACCCCAATAGTAAGGCTTCATATTCAGCCACGTTATTTGTGGCTTCGAATTCCAGCTTAAAGGAGAGGGGAACCAAGTATCCTCCTGGTGATATCAAGATTACCCCTTATTCGTTTCCTTCCCGTGAGTAAGCTCCATCAAACTGCAAGGTCCATATGTCATTTTCCTCTCTTCTCATCGGATTCTCTTGGATTAGAGGACTGATCTTCATTTCTTGCAGGAAATTTTTGTCCTCCTCGAGCATAAGATAAGAGAATTCACCCTTCTTAGTATATAACATAGAATTTGTGGAACCATTAGCTTTGGTGACCATCTTCA
>JAXQQM020062843.1:0-55757 GCA_034641835.2 Pinus albicaulis | reverse complement strand
AAAATAACAACGATAAATTATACTTGGAAGTTTGTTCAACAACTAGAAATTATATTTGGAAGTTTTTTGATAAATGTAGAAGTAGCAATTTTTGCGTAAACCTCAAACTGATAAGTTTAATTGAATTTTGCAGGATTGCTGACGTAAATGCCTCTTCAATTTATGATGTGAACTGAACCATAGAATCAACATTTGAATTTCTCCATAAACGTAGAGGGAACGTGAGTAACATGACTGATCATTACTCATGACTGATCATTTGTCTGAACAACAACCATATATTATATTTGGAAGTTTTTTCATAAATGCAAGGTAGAAATTTTTGGGTAAATCTCAAACTGATAATTTTAATTGAATTTTGCAGGATTACTGAAGAAAATGCCTCTTAAATCTATGAACCTAAGTGGTCCGCATCAATATAATAAAAGTGTTTCAATACAAGTGCCACATCTTCTTCCACAAAAATTTCAATTGCTCATTAACTTGGAGTTTTTAAGGTTAGTAATTTATCACAATCCTAACCGTCGTCTTAAACAAAGTCTTGTTCTTCTGTGTTTCTTTTCCAATTTTATGCTCTTCTTTTCTATTAAGTAAGGTTGGATGGTGGTCCAGACAGAGGGATGGATGGGGCAGTGAGGCAGAAAGGGGGAGAACCAATCTCATGGAAGTTGGAAGATGCTTCTTCTTCTCGATTTAAGCTGATCCCACCCTCTGTACCTCTTCTTGCTCGGATGTTGTAACTGCATTGCACTACTATGCATACGAAGGTTGTTTTCACAAAGAAAAAATATAATAATTGCTCTAAGATAAACTAAATCTCTTGTTTAAGAATATTTTCTATGCCTAGGTATTTATTATCATTGCCTACTTATTTAGTTTTTTTTTTCTAGGAGGATTTCTGGTTATTGAGGATTCCGACTGCTGATATAACGATGTTGAATGTTGCTTATTCACTGGGGATTGAATGAAAATTCTTACAACATTTTTCACCATGATCAAGGTTGCCATTATTTAAGTAATTCTAACTAATACCACTTTATTATAACCAATTACGAGGGCTATTTTTTAATTACTGGTAATTAATTTTGAAACTCTTGGTTGGTATGAAAACCCCCAAATCCCAAGGTAAAATGAAATTTTGATATTTTTGTTACCCTTCTTGAACTGTGTTTCTTTTAACTTCTTGTACTGTGTTTCTTTTAATTTGGTTTCTTTTTACCAAGTTAAAAATAGAAACTTTTCTCCTCACTCCATTACGAAATGGACATGATGACTAATATCTTAATTTGGCTTTTTCAATTCCATATATGATGTCTTTCGACAACTTATAATCTCAATGATTTGAATTTTTCTTATTTTATCCCATGCTAATTAGGCTAATTGACCTTAAAGCCTATAGTTGGGCACAAATTTGGGAAGAGAAGGCTAACCTTATCCTAGAGAAGTTGGGCACGAATTTGGGAAAATAAGGCTAACCTTATCCTAGAGAATTGTTGTTAGAGGTAAGGCATTTAACCTCATGACTGATCATTTTTCTGAACAACAACCATATATTATATTTGGAAGGTTTTTCATAAATTCAAGGTAGAAATTTTTGGGTAGATCTCAAACTGATAATTCTAATTGAATTTTGCAGGATTACTGAAGAAAATGCCTCTTCAATCTATACCTAAGTGGTCTGCATCAATTTAATAAAAGTGTTTGAATACAAGTGCCACATCTTCTTCCACAAAAATTTCAATTTCTCATTAACTTGGAGTTTTTAAGGTTAGTAATTTATCACAATCCTAACCGTCGTCTTAAACAAAGTCTCGTGCTTCTATGTTTCTTTTCCAATTTTGTGCTTCTTCTTTTCTATTAGGTAAGGTTGGATGGTGGTCCGGACAGAGGGATGGATGGGGTAGTGAGGCAGAAAGGGGGAGAATCAATCTCATGGAAGTTGGCGGATGCTTCTTCTTCTCGATTTAAGCTGATCCCACCCTCTGTACCTCTGCTTGCTCGGATGTTGTAACTGCATTGTGCTGCTATGCATACGAAGGTTGTTTTCACAAAGACAAAATATAATAATTGCTCTAAGATAAACTAAATCTCTTGTTTACGAATATTTTCTATGCCTAGGTATTTATTATCATTTCCTACTTATTTAGTTTTCTTTTCTAGGAGGATTTCTGGTTATTGAGGATTCCGACTGCTGATATAACAATGTTGAATGTTTCTTATTCACTGGGGATTTAATGAAAATTATTACGGCCTTTTTCACCATGATCAAGGTTGCCATTATCTAAGTAATTCTAACTAATACCACTTTATTATAACCAATTATGAGGGCTATTTTTTAATTACTGGTAATTAATTTTGAAACTCTTGGTTGGTACGAAAACCCCCAAATCCCAAGGTAAAATGAAATTTTGATATTTTTGTTACCCTTCTTGAACTGTGTTTCTTTTAACTTCTTGTCATGTGTTTCTTTTAATTTGGGTTTTTTTTACCAAGTTAAAAATAGAAACTTTTCTCCTCACTCCATTACGAAATGGACAGGGTGACTAATAACTTAATTTGGCTTTTTCAATTCCATATATGATGTCTTTCGACAAATTATTATCTCAATGATTTGAATTTTTCTTATTTTATCCCATGCTAATTAGGCTAATTAGGCTAATTGACCTTCAAGCCTATAGTTGGGCACAACTTTGGGAAGAGAAGGCTAACCTTATCCTAGAGAAGTTGGGCGCGAATTTGGGAAAAGAAGGCTAACCTTATCTTAGAGAATTGTTGTTAGAGGTAAGGCATTTAACCTCATGACTGATCATTTGTTTGAACAACAACCATATATTATATTTGGAAGTTTTTTCATAAATTCAAGGTAGAAATTTTTGGGTAAATCTCAAACTGATAATTTTAATTGAATTTTGCAGGATTACTGAAGAAAATGCCTCTTCAATCTATGAACCTAAGTGGTCCGCATCAATATAATAAAAGTGTTTCAATACAAGTGCCACATCTTCT
This sequence comes from Pinus albicaulis, assembly GCA_034641835.2. NCBI lineage: Eukaryota > Viridiplantae > Streptophyta > Pinopsida > Pinales > Pinaceae > Pinus > Pinus albicaulis. Next base: position 52,751 of record JAXQQM020062843.1, on the reverse strand, counting down.
TCCACAAAAATTTCAATTTATCATTAACTTGGAGTTTTTAAGGTTAGTAATTTATCACAATCCTAACCGTCGTCTTAAACAAACTCTCGTGCTTTTGTGTTTCTTTTTTTCAATTTTGTGCTTCTTCTTTTCTATTAGGTAAGGTTGGATGGTGGTCCGGACAAAAGGATGGATGGGGTAGTGAGGCAGAAAGGGGGAGTGTTACACCATTTTTTTGGTCATCTAACATATTATTATTAGATGAACCCAAGTACACCATGTAAGACCAATTTTACCCTAAGTAAAATTGCTTTCACCATATGAAATAACTTATTTGCTTATATTTCCCAGTCATATTTAACCCAAAACAAGGAAATTAATTAAATAAAACCTTATTATTTAATTATTTCCTAAGAATAAGTTATTTAAATCATTATTTAAATAATATTCTTAGTTAAATTTGACTAAATCATCCATAAATAATTAAATAAACCATTATTTATTTAATTATATTCCCACCATCTCCCTAAAATAATAAATAAATCATTTATTTATTTATTGTTTATAAATATAGGAATTGACCCAAGTCAAAAGACCTTTTCCCTCCAACAAATATAATAAAATATTCCTAAAGGGTGGTTCTAGAATTTGATTAATAATATTTTATTCATGCGCCAAGTTCTAGATAACCCTAATATTTTGTTATAAATAGAAGGTTTTTCCCCATTCATTAGTCACCTCCATTGCATTAGATCACTCTGGATCTACTCTTGGTCACCATTTTCCATTTTTGCCTTGTGAGCTCCCATTGAGTTCTATGTTTGTCTGGGTTTTCTACACCAATAAGAGAGAGGAATTTTAGATCTGAAACGTTGAGGACTTTCAAGAACCCATCCCATTGAGGAGAACCGGAAAACACCTTTCTTGTTTTCCTCTCAGGTGCCCCCTTTTTATATAATACAAAAATTCTTTCAAATACACTATTCTTGTCTTGTCTATTGGATGCATGGAGCCATATTTTACTTTATCTGCTTAATGTCTTTCATGCTTAGATCTGGATTTGTGCAACATTATTTGGATCATCTAATTGCAGATTTAAAGATGTTTTGCAACCGTAATTGATGTTAGGGCTATTTTTTATGCGTAGCTAAAGTGATCTTTTACGACGAAAGATTCATACTAACAATTGGCGACTCCACACGGGTTTTCTTTTGCGACCGCTGTCGTTTTATATTTTCCTGCATATCCAGCTGTTTCAGACCCTAGGGTTTCTCTTCTATTTTATGTTTTTCCTATTTTTATGGTGCTTTTCACCTCTAAAACCTTCAAACATTAAAATTTGTAACTTCCGTGTGTTTCTGGCCCTATTGCGCAGGTGACAGACATCAGCCGCAACTGAGACGACAAATTTTTCTGAAATCTGCCGCCGCGAGACCTAGATCTGCAGGTCACACTTATCGGCCCAAAAACTATGACCTGGCCTTGAGGTCACACTTTTCTACCCCAAATCTGCGACCTGGACTAAAAACAGGTCAGAACCTGTGACTTGCACTTTTTTCTGCAATTTTCCAACACTTTTCCTGGGTTTGTCTGAAGCTTATGTCAGGGTTTTCCAGCCTCTGTCTCCGCCCATTTAGACCTGTTTCTGATCTATTTCACTCAAATAAGTGGGAATATTTCCTCTTAGGGCTCTAGTACCCTCCACTTTTTGTGGGAGAGTTTTTGCTGTTTCAGAAGTCTGAATTTCCAGAGTTTTAGCCTTATTTCTTTCAGATCTGATACCTCCTTTTCAGATCCCTTTAGATCAGCTCTTCTCCCTTTCAAATCACCTCATATAGTTTTGTTTGGGTTCATTTCTAGGACCGCCTCATTGTCCCTTCTATGTTTAGTTGATCTCCTCCTTTTTAGCAGCAACCTTGCCTCTACCTCTTTGCTGTTCTCTGCACCTCTTTTCAACAGATTTCTCCTTTAGATCCCCATCCCTCCTGACCTTAGATCTATTGGCCTCTTTTTTGCGTGCTTTGCTTCATTTTTTCCCTCTTTTAGACTAGTTTTGAGAGACCTGCCTTCTTGGGTTAGATTGATGCATTGTTAGTTGTTAATTTTATGTTCTTTCACTCTTAATTACTGCAGATTTATTTTCAGTTACGCAACACACTTTTTATTTTACTCTCAAAACATCTGGGTTTAAACAATTAAAATTAACGCACGCCACACACTGACCCTAAGTGAAGAAGAGCCTGGTTAACACTGCCTGGAAAAGACTTTAAAATCAATTGACACTGCACCTCTCTGCCCTTGTTTCGACATTGACCTCACTTGATTTTGCCTCTCCCTGCCCTTGTCGGTTTTTCTTCTTCCCGTTATCATTGCGCCCCCAAGGCATTTTTCCCAGAGACTTCTTGGCCTTCACCCTAAGTTTCTGGTTGGTTGACTTCCTCCTTCCCGCCGTCATTAAGTAAGTCCTCCCCCGAGTCCGCACTCCAACTCTTCTTCTGATTGTTCGGGTTCTCCCCCTACTCCTGGTTCTCCCCCTGTTACTTTCACCATGTCTACTTTAGGGCCTACTACTAGCAGCAACCCCAGTTCTACTGCTGGGTCTGTTTCCAGTGGAACCACTACGAGACCTACCTCGACTGCCCCTTTGCTCCCTTATATGGCTGGCCTCAGTCTCTCTGACTTCAATCAGTTGATTAATGATCCTATCCGCCACGATGTCAGTTGGCCTGCTATGCCAACCAAGCTCCCCTCCAACATTCCCAAGTTCGAAGGCCTTGCTAGTGAAGATCCCTCTAACCATATTCGATCTTTCCACATGTGGTGTTCCTCCAATTCCATCACCGATGACTCCATCCATATTCGATTGTTCCAATGCATGCTTACCAACGAAGCTTCTAAATGGTATGTTGATCAAGCCACCTCTTCCCATACCACCTTTACGACCATTGCCCAAGCCTTTTTATCTTATTTCCAGTTCCCTCTCTAATACGACACTGGTACTGAACTCTTAACTGCTTTTCATCAATCCTCTTCGACTAGCCTTTTCGCTCATGTCCAGGAATGGGTGCTGCCACTGCCCGAGTCTCCAACCTCTCTAGATCCCCAATCGATATTCGAGTCCCTTTGAATCGGACACCTAGTCGACAATGTCGCTCAACAAACTCCATGATGTTACGCCCTCGCGGTAACACTGGATGTGTATTTCCCACCATCCCTAATGGCGGGAGACCAGTCAGGAAATACAGATCCTGGACTGTCAGCTCAATCCTGTGCCCCTGCACTATAAACACCTCATGGTCTGGATCCCAATAACTGATAATCCACGCCAACAAAGGCTCACCAGCCCTCATCAAAGGGTTCTCCAAAAATTTCAGAACCCCAAATCTAGCCAATGCACGACGGACACCCTGATCTGCTTGGATTTCCGTCCGTAATGTACCTAGATCTCTCTCTCTCCACTTGATCCGTATATCTGCCATATTTGCACAAAACCATCATATTTTTCAGTCTACAAATGAACAAAACTCCATTTACTTACACCAAAACTGAATCTCAGCCCATAACAGAACCGAAACCACCCCTATCTAACAGGTCGCACTTTTTGGCCAAATCCTGGGCCAGGTCACACTTTTCAGGCCCAAACCTGCGTCCCAGGTCGCAGTTTTTGCCCCAACAAGTGCGACCTGACCGTAATGATGAAGTAGGAGCAGTTACTGAGATTTAAAACCCTAATCTGAACTTTGAATCCATCAAAAACAAAGATTAGGATTAGGCCTCTTACTTGCAACTGACGGATCGCGATTCCAATGGTCGGTTTGTTCGCTACGATCACCGCAAGATTTAGGGCCTTCTCTCCTCTCCACATTCACCACAGCTACACAAGCAAATGAATGATTTTGGAGGGAAAATGCCTTATTAGAAGAAAAACCCTTATTTTTTCTTTCACCCGCTGCGACCAAACTGTAGCCCCATTTGACACATCGTCTGCACCGTTGAAAATATCTCATCGAGCACTCAAATGGGTATCTGTTAGTTTTTCATGTTTTGACACTTCACCAGGACACATTTTATCCATGAAGGGTCCATTTACCTCTCCTCCAAATCGAATGTTTCCACTTACAACACTTGTACTTGGGGCACCACTTTGCCTCCTTACTTGTCTTTGTTCGTGTTGATTTTCGTCATGAGATACCCTATTGTATTCATGTTTTTATGGTTCCCCATTGGACCTTTTCTGTGTGGCAGCACCATCGAGTCGCCCTTGTTTAGAGCATTCGAGTTGAGTCATCATCCATGGAGTCTATATCGTGCCTGTTTCATTCCCACTATAGTCTTCCATCCTTCATCGCTTGGTCCCTCTCTCGTGTTGCACATTATGGCCTTCTGTATCATTGTCACCTATCCTCCCTGATATTGTGTTAGTTGCTACCAAGCCATTCATGCCCCTATGCTCTAACAAGGGAAGTTGTCCATCCACTACTTAGTATCCCTCATTTAATTATCATCATTAGTGTCCTTTTGTTAGTCTCTCTAATATTTTCTCTCATGCCTTAGTTGAGATTCCCTTGTTACCTCACCTATGGCGGACCTACTTTTGTCGACATCGGCTCATTTACTCCAGAAGCCAGGTCTAGGGGGTAGTGTACCTTGGTTTGAGCTCTTTTCAACATGATCGTGATCTATACACTTGATAGTCCAATGATGCAACAACAGCTATTGGTGATTCTTGGGTGTGTGTGAGATGTCTCAACCCTCATGAGGGGGTGGCCCTGCAGGTAGCCCCCCACATGCCCGGATGACTTCTTCATTTCAGCCCTTGATGTAGCTCCTCCCATTTGATGATATTGGCCTCAGCCGCTTGCAGTGCCTCTTCAATTTGCATGTATCAGTCAGATTTTGCGAGCCCTTCCCCGTGTGTAGGGGGCATTTGGGCGTATTTGTACCTCATGTACTAAAATCTTATTTTATAAGTATTGACGGTTATTCCAGGCATAACATGTATGTGAGGTCCATCATTCTATTTTTCTGGCTCTTATTTATGCCAGCATATTCTTCATGGTTCGGTTCCTTGTTTACTAGACTTCCTATTCTTTGTACTTTGTCTTGTCGGGCATAGGTATGCCTCCCCTGCCGCCTTTAGCACATGTACCACTCCATAAACTAGAGACTTGTTGCACCTATAAGTCTCGTCTCCTTAGGGTCTAGTCCTTTAGCACATTAGACTACCTTACATTTCTCTCTCTCACTTCCCTCTTGATGTCTAGTGATTGAGTTCTTACAACGTACTTCAGTCATACGATTTTCTCCTAACACTCGTACGTTGGGGGGAAATCTGTTACACCATTTTTCTGGTCATCTAACCTATTATTATTAGATGAACCCAAGTACACCATGTAAGACCAATTTTACCCTAACTAAAATTGCTTTCACCATATGAAATAGCTTATTTGTTTATATTTCCCGGTCATATTTAACCCAAAACAAGGAAATTAATTAAATAAATCCTTATTTATTTAATTATTTCCTAACAATAAGTTATTTAAATAATTATTTAAATAATATTCTTAGTTAAATTTGACTAAATCATCCATAAATAATTAAATAAACCATTATTTATTTAATTATATTCCCACCATCTCCCTAAACTAATAAATAAATCATTTATTTATTTATTGTTTATAAATAAAGGAATTGACCCAAGTCAAAAGACCTTTTCCCTCCAACAAATATAATAAAATATTCCTAAAGGGTGGTTCTAGAATTTGATTAATAATATTTTATCCATGCGCCAAGTTCTAGATAACACTAATATTTTGTTATAAATAGAAGGATTTTCCCCATTCATTAGTCACCTCCATTGCATTAGATCACTCTGGATCTACTCTTGGTCACCATTTTCTATTTTTGCCTTGTGAGCTCCCATTGAGTTCTATGTTTGTTTGGGTTTTCTACCACAATAAGAGAGAGGAATTTTAGATCTGAAACGTTGAGGACTTTCAAGAACCCATCCCATTGAGGAGAACCGGAAAACACCTTTCTTGTTTTCCTCTCAGGTGCCCCCTTTTTATATAATACAAAAATTCTTTCAAATACACTGTTCTTGTCTTGTCTATTGGATGCATGGAGCCATATTTTACTTTATCTGCTTAATGTCTTTCATGCTTAGATCTGGATTTGGGCAACATTATTTGGATCATCTAATTGCAGATTTAAAGATGTTTTGCAGCCACAATTGATGTTAGGGCTATTTGTTATGCGTAACTAAAGTGATCTTTTACGACGAAAGATTCATACTAACAGGGAGAACCAATCTCATGGAAGTTGGCAGATGCTTCTTCTTCTCGATTTAAGCTGATCCCACTCTCTGTACATCTGCTTGCTCGGATGTTGTAACTGCATTACACTGCTATGCATACAAAGGTTGTTTTCACAAAGACAAAATATAATAATTTCTCTAAGATAAACTAAATCTCTTGTTTAAGAATATTTTCTATGCCTAGGTATTTATTATCATTGCCTACTTATTTAGTTTTTTTTTCTAGGAGGATTTATGGTTATTGAGGATTCCGACTGCTGATATAACGATGTTGAATGTTGCTTATTCGATGGGGATTGAATGAAAATTCTTACGGCCTTTTTCACCATGATCAAGGTTTCCATTATCTAAGTAGTTCTAACTAATACCACTTTATTATAACCAATTATGAGGGCTATTTTTTAATTACTGGTAATTAATTTTGAAACTCTTGGTTGGTACGAAAATCCCCAAATCCCAAGGTAAAATGAAATTTTGATATTTTTGTTACCCTTCTTGAATTGTGTTTCTTTTAATTTCTTATACTGTGTTTCTTTTAATTTGGGTTTTTTTTACCAAGTTAAAAATATAAAATTTTCTCCTCCCTCCATTACGAAATAGACAGGGTGACTAATAATTTAATTTGGCTTTTTCAATTCCATATATGATGTCTTTCGACAACTTATAATCTCAATGATTTGAAGGCTAATTAGGCTAATTGACCTTCAAGCCTATAGTTGGGCACAACTTTGGGAAGAGAAGGCTAACCTTATCCTAGAGAAGTTGGGCACGAATTTGGGAAAAGAAGGCTAACCTTATCCTAGAGAATTGTTGTTAGAGGTAACGCATTTAACTAGACAATTATTTATGTTTAATTTGCAACAATATGTTTCACATGGCCAGGAGTAAAATTTAAAGTATATGCAATAATCAAATTGATTCTTTCCTAGTTTTCATAAATTAATAATTCAGAGTAATAGTAATACTGGCATGAACATTAATAATCCGGAGTAAAAATAATAATCTAGAATCCAGAGTAACAGTAATAATCCAATAATTCAGAGTAATAGTAATACTAATAGTAATAATTCAGGGTAATAGTAATACTAACAGTAATTTGTTTTTTTTTTCGACAACAACAGGATCCAGTTGGCCTTGAGTGATCATAAGCGGGTTCCAGATTCCATAAAACTCCATTGAAGCCTGACCCCTGACAGGCTGTCATATAGAGTATTCTGAAGCGGTGGTAAAAACATGGCCTAGCAAGTTTTCATGCAGGGTACTGGCAAACTATCATACAAGGTATTTTGAAATGGCCAGAAAACCGTTGCCTGATAGGCTGTCATACAATGCATTATGAAGCAATGGGAAACATGGTCTCTTAGCCATACAACAACAAAGAACAAAAGCAAATAAGTCTAGTGTGCTAGAAGCCCAAGATAATTACAAGGAGATAGCCGCTTGAATGCAAAGAAACATTTAATGTTAAATGTTTTTAATTCTCGGGGAAAATATTCAATGCAAATATATAATGTTAAAGATTTAAAAAGTAGCATTAATTCAATATCAGAAAATGAGCTTGACAACAAAGTTTTTTAAAACAAATTTTTTGATATACAATGCTTATTACGACCTCTAAAAAAAGGCCAAATAAGACCTCAAATATTTTGAAGGTTTTGATTCGCGAACTGAAACCCTTGTCAGTGTTTAACGGGCTGTTCAAAAAGTGAACAAAAACATGTTAAAAAACTTAGGCTAGTTTCAGTTTAAGCATTTGATTTTTTTTAGCCGGTTCATATTCCAAATCATTTTGATTACAAGAGTCCCTGTCAGCCCTTTGGGCATGGACTAAAAAGAGGTTTGTATTTTGCCTTATTATCTTTTATAATTTATCAAAATTTTTTTATAATTTAAAAATATGAAATCTTACAATATTATTATAAAAAAATATGTTATTTAAAATTTATGTTGCAATGAAACCATATTTAAAGGGGAAAAAAGTAATTTATATTAAGAAAATGTACACTCAAGAGTGTTTTGAACAAACTTTATCAAGTGCATTATTTTTATAAATCTTAAGATTGCTTATTTTAATAAGATGTCAAGTTCAAAATTAAATTCATGATGAAGATCCTTGAAAAATATCACCTCAAAAAAGAGTGCTACAATGAGAATCTAACATACCCCCATCCACCTCATAGCCCATACTAAGGGTAGAAGAGGGTGTTACTATCATTGACATGATCTCCATAGTCCTGTCATGGAAATGGGTCTTAAAAATTATTTTTCAAAATCCTAGAAACTCAAAATAAATGTCATCATTGTGTCTGTCATGTTGAGAAATTTCCAAAGATATAAAATTTCCTTAATTTGGTGCCCGAATCAAAAGATATGGCCATTTAAAGAATTTTCCAATAACCTCTTGCCATGGCAACAAGCTCTGCGACGTGGTGACCATGTGGCACTCCAGTCATCACTATTGTAACAACCCCGGGTTAAAAATTTACGTAATAAAGTTAATAAAGTCAAAATAATACCAAGCTCATAAGACACGTATTCCAAGTTGAATGTTGGGCAAAACATCCTAGCGGGTGTCCATTTGGTTTATTATGGTTAAGGGGAAATTGTCAAAGGCGATGGAAAAGTCTTTGGAGAAGCAAGAGGCATTAATTGGCATTTTATTTATGAAATAATGGAAATTAGGAGAAAAGGAAGGTGAAAGGTCACAAGTTGCATATGAGGAGGAAATTGACGGAAAATAATGGAAATTGAAGAAAATAGAGGCCTCATTGATAAAAAAGGCTTTTGAGGATAATTTCACAACCTTTTATCAATGTGACAACCTTTTTTTAGTCTTAGCTTGGAGCTCTCTCTATTCTCTATATTCTCTTATACTCTTGCACAATTAGAGTATTCTTGGAGAACTCAAGCATTGGAGAAAGGAAAGTAAAGGAAGGACAAAAAGCCGAATGGAAGTAATGATCAAGCAAGAAAGAGTTGGATCAATCGACTACAACAAGATTACTTACAGGTATCGATTTGCATGTATGTGTTGCAAATGCAGCAAGAAAGTCAAAGTCTCAATTTTGATTTTTCCTTAATTAAAATTGAGGAAATTTGAAATTCCACATCATCAGAAAACTTGGTGGAGTTAAGTGATGTGACTTGGATCTTGTCACTCAGTTAAGAACACATAATTCAAGTTAATGAGTTCAAGTTCAGTTTGCTTGTGTTGATTCCTAAAAAATAGGAGTATAGCTCAGTTAATTCAAGTTAAGGGAAAGAAGTTCAGTTGTATGTAGTGATTCCTAAATTTTAGGAGCTTAGGTTGAGTTAATTTCAGTTGTAGCAATTTAATTCAGTTAAATTGAGTCATGGTAAGTTAAAATAGTTCCAATTGTTGGATAAACTAGTGGAAGGTCAAGTTGTGTAGTGTACCATCAATTACACTCAGTGATCATCCAGATAACTAATCAATCAACCTAAATTAGCTCATGCATGCAGAGAATTTCAATTGCCCAGTTGTGGTGGAGTTTCAAAGGCAGTGTACAATTGATTATATACTAGATTGACTGTATAGTTCATTGTATTGGTCAGGTGATCAATCCTAGGAATTGCACAAGAATTTTGGAGGAATTTCCTGATTAACAGGGGCCTAATTCCTCAAGGAACAACACAAGGAAATAGGAGCTTGGAAGCTTGAGAAATTGGCTAAGTATTGGTTAGAGTTAGTCAGTGAAGCAGAAATATAGAAGATACAGGTGCAAGTTGTGCTCAGACTTAGCAAGAATATTGTATTCATCTAAATACTTTGATTAATGCAATACAAATAGGAAGGAGTTTTGAGTAGTTTATTTCCCCATAGATGAATCTATGTGTATGTTTATTGAATAATGATGCATGTTTTTTATATGTGTTCTTGATCATGATTTTGCTTCTGCAGACGAGTAGAGTATATTTGAGTCTTATGTTTTAGTAAATTTTATGAGCAGTTTAGAATCTACACATTAATTTCTTCATGGTATCAGAGCATGATTCACATTAGAACTAGTCATTGAAGTCCTCATGTACATTGATCATTGAAGAACTAATGAGCTGTTAGGAGGCAGAGTTGATGAAGCCTTAGTTCAGGGCAGATCCAGAAGATCATATGTGCAGACTTCTTAATTGATCAAGAGGGATTCTACTGGGAAGATCAGTGAGCCAATATTTAGTGACACAAAAAGGAGTTGTGATCATTTATATTGGAATATTGAGGGGCAAAGATATTTCCCATAGGGAGATCAAGACTCAGAGGGAGTCTAGTTTCAAAGGGAGCAACCCTATGGAAGATAATACTTCAGGATTTGGGGAGATCAAAATCATTATTCCAGTAGTAGTAGCAGTAATGCGAAAGTAGCAGCAGAGAAGTAGCAACAATAGTATGAGTAGATAATATTTCGACATGCATGCAACCATACCTCCAAGAGTGAGGTGGGGTGATGTAGATCCTTAGTCCAAGAGTTTTAGAAATTTGGGTAGGGTCCATTGAGGCATTCTCCTCATGGATCATTACCTTGCTGCGGGGGCCCACAGTATTTAGTAGTAGGAGGATCAATGTCATTCAGATACTGAGGAGTGAAGAGGAGCGTTGACAGCAGAGCAGGAGGCTCAATAGCATAGTCAACAACAACACAATATTCCCAATAGATAGTTGTAGATACAATTAATTCAATGTTTTTTTTGGGATGCTTCTCAGTTGCAGATGTTGCAGTAGCAACAACAACAGTGAGAGGTGTTGCATGCAGTACATTACACATGTGCGAGATAGGGGTGGTTGATAATCCCTTTCTTGCTGAGAGGGAGTGTTGAAAATGCAACAAGAAAGTCTCAATTTTTATTTTTCCTTAATAAAATTTGAGGAAATTCGAAATTACACATTAGCAGACAATTTGGTGGAGTTAACTGAGTTGACATGGCTCTTGTCACTCATTTTAGAACACATAATTCGAGTTAATGAGTTCAAGTTCAGTTTGCTTGTGATGATTCCTAAAAATTAGGAGTCTAAATCAATTAATTCAAGTTAAGGGCAAGAAGTTAAGTTGTATGTGCTGATTCCTGAATTTTAGGAGCCTAGGTTGAGTTAATTGTAGTTGTAGCAATTTAATTTAGCTAAATTGCTTTATGGTCAGTTAAACTAGTTCCAACTATTGGAGAAACTAGTGGAAGGTCAAGTTGTGCAGTGTAACTTCTATCACACTCAGTGATCATCTATATAACTAATCAATCAGCCTAAATTAGCTCATGCATGCAGAGAATTTGAATTTCCCAATTGAGGCGGAGTTTCCAAGGCAGTGTACAATTAATTATATGCTAGATTGAGTGTATAGTTCATTGTATTGGTCAGGTGATCAATCCTAGGAATTGCGCAAGCATTATGGGGGAATTTCATATTAATAGGGGCCTAATTCCTCAAGGATCAACACAAGGAAATAAGAGCTTGGTAGGCTAAGAAATTGGCTAAGTATTGGTCAAAATAAGCCAGTGAAGTACAAAGATAGAAGATACAAGTGCAGGTTGTGCTTAGACTGGGCAAGCATATTGTATTCATCCAAATTATTTGATTAATGCAATACAAATAGGAAGGGGTTTTGAGTAGTTTCTTTCCACGAGATAAATCTTTGTGAATGTGTGTTGAATCATGATGCATGTTTTTGGTATGTGTTCTCTATCGTGAATTTTCTTCCGCATATGAGTAGAGTAGATTTGAGTCTTATGTTTTAGTAAATTTCATGAGCAGTTTAGAATCTACACATTAATTTCTATAGTATGATTTCCTTGTTAGTTTTGGAATGCATGTGTGTTTTTGGTTTTCTTGTTGTCATTGGCATAGGTTTTTCCAGGTGTGATAGTGATTTTCAGCCTTGCCTTGCCATCTTCGCATAGCCATGGTGTGATGGGGTTCTTCCATTTGGTTGAGTTGGATTACTGGATGGTTTTGAAACTGAGTGAGGTGGTCTCAGGAAAAATCACAAGGCCTAGGTATCCATGGACCATTAAAGGTGGGATTGCGGTAAAGCCTCATTATGTATACCCTCATTAGACCTCGGAATCCTCGACTGGTAAATGGTGGGATATACGGTAAATCCTAGAGGGTGGAGATAGAAAAATTCCTCATGGTTTAGGTGGAGAGATTTATAGGCATCCATGCTTGTATAGGACTAGTGATCCTTGGACCAGTATGTGGTGGGATTGCGGTAAAGCTTGGTAGTGTATGTTTCTTGTTTAGGCCTAGAAATCCTTGACCGGTTTTGGCGGGATATGTATTAAAGCCTAATAAGCATGGTCGGTTTTGTTGTGAGTCCCACATTCATGCTTGGAATATGGCACGTGGGTAATTGGATGAAAGAAAGTTTTGGTTCAACCCAATCTATGGTCGGGTGGTACGTGGAAGTCCCTCAATTGGTTGGATTTTTCATATGCTAATAAGAGCTCTTTTCCTCTTTTGTATTATGTGTAAATGTACTTATTATTATGTGGATTTAATGGTTGTTATATCATTGATATTTCTTTTGTTGTATGTAGTTATAAGCATGGTTTATGACAAACTTGAGTTATGGCTCTCATCATGTTTTGACTAGTAAATGAAATATTAATGAATGAATGACTTAATAGATGATATTACAACTATGGTGAGAAGGCATCGGACCTTCTTAACAATTCTTAGATAAGTATGAAATCCCTATGCTTAGATGTGTATTTATGACCTATACATTACATTTTCATGACGTGTTTGACAGAATGTCTATCATGGTTAGGATGAGTCAGGTCAATTCCTTGTTGAAGTTTTGCATTAAAGGCCTTGTATTCTTATTATGTATCAATTTTGAGAATTTCATCAAGTTCTGAGAAAAGGTCTAGGTCCTAGCCCTGGAAAAGTGGCTTAAATCTTATGGTCGTTGGCATAGAACTGGCTAAAAAAGTATGCAGTCGCATGAAGACCTTGTTGTGGGAGTGACGGGAGGGTTTGAGTCGTATGGAGGGTTTGTCATGGGAGCAAATAGGGGTCTAGTTCATTTTAAAAGCAAGTTAACTCGGGGGTTGGGAACCTGGAGTGGTTGGTTAGCCTATGGGGGTCATGTAACTCTTGAGGAAGGTTAGCTTGGTTTTGGTTTGTCGATTCCACTTCCTTAAGGTAATCTAGGATGTTGAATCATATCATAGTAACTCTTTGTCACATATTTACCCCGGTGGATCGATTATCTTGGGTAAGCATGGGAGGAGGGTCTTACAAAGTGGTATCAGGGTGGGTTTCATTCTCTTTGGGTGGTGTCTAATTTTTGTTCTCTTTGGGTGATATTTGAAACCACAGAGTGGTATCAGAGCATGGTTCACCCCTTGTACTAGATGGGCAGAATGTGTTTGTCATGCATGCATGTAGGTTGTATACGTGCTTGATGTGTATGCATTGTGATGGTCATTGTTGCAGTTGTGTTTTCATGTAGAAGTTAATGAAGTGTTGTTAGAATGTGGATTTCATGAATGCATGTCAGTTGTATGTATTTTTTATGCATGTCAGTGTCTATATGTTGTTATGCATTGTTGTGGGTATGGTTGTCGCACATAAGGTCACAGTATGTGTTGAGCTCCAAAAGATGTTCTTTCTTCCACCACATTCCACTCCATTTCCTTTGTCCATTATTAATTACAGGCTCAAATGATCAATAGAATTAGTTAAAATTGCTTTAAGAATTAATATCATGACTAACTTGCTATGTTTTTATGATTTTGTCATTGTAGTACTTTTTGAACTAGACCTAGCTATAGAATGCAGACATTCTGTAGCTAGTAGCCGATTCTGTAGCTGTCTTCATGTCTACGCAGGTTCCAGGTGTCATCTTGGAGAAAAAAAAATATGGGCGTATTCCACATCATTCCCTCATCATTTGTTGCTCTCCACGAAGTTTGAACGAAAGTCTGTAGGCGGTTATGTACGTGGGAACTCAAACTAGGAGAGAGACTCCTAATAGGACAAGGACAGTCCAGATGTCCTTAATTCTATTACGTGACCACCATCAGAGTCCTAGTTTGGTTTTTATTTGGAAAGACAATTATCCCTAGGTTATCTCAAGACAATTATGTAATTTTGATTATAAATATGGCTCGGGAAACTGAGGGACAGGGTTAGATTTTGTGATTGATTGCTAGATTTCAGAAGTCCAAAAATACTCTGTTTTGAAGTAATTTCTCTCTAATGCAAGAAGTATCACTTTATTGAAAGCACTGAGTCAATCTTGAAGTAGATTTTGCGTGCTACTCCGGTGGTAGAGGGCCCCTGCCTCCTGAGCAGCCTTGTTTATATGGTTTAGATAAGTATTTTAGTCTCATTTTTTTCATTTCTAGCTTAAGCACGTTTCTGAAGTTTATGTTTCATGCTTGTTTACATTGATCATCACAACTAGACTTACTCTTATAAACTCTTCCAAAATATCATTACGATGAATAAGGCATAGCTGTGGTGTTGTAGGTTTTAGTTGCATTTCCTTTCGAATTTTATGATTTATGCTTATTTACACTAAGTGTCACAGCCGGTCTTACTCCTACAAACTCTTCCAAAACATAATTAAAAATTAATAAGAAACAGCTGTGGTATCTTAGATTTTAATTGTATTTGCTTTCAAATTATGTTTATGTTCAATTGCATTGAATAATACAGCCAGAATTGTTTTTACAAACTCTTCCAAAATATCATTCACATTGAACAAGATGGGCTGTAGAATTCCAATAGACTAGCTGCATGTTATTTTAGTCATAACACTCTGGAGGATGATTTCATTTAGTTCAGCTTTGTCACTACATTTCAGGTTTGATAATGGCATTTTAATTTAACTCTGTTCACTGTACTCCAAGTAGATTAGTAGCACTCTAGTTTAGTCTTAGCTCACTGTATTAGCATTCCAGTTTAGTTGTTATCCATTGCATTTTAAATTGTATTAGTTGTTAAATTTAGATACCACGGTCTTCATTATTTACAAAAACTTCTTTTGTTCCAACCTCATATTAATACATAATCATCTGGACAAAAGCTAGTATCAGTCTAAGGCTTGGATTATTTTGCAACCTTTTTACCATTTCACAAATAAGCCTTTTCTCAAGGACTATTCTAAAAAGAAACCTATAATTTTTGAGTGAGGCCTAGTGGTGCTAAATTGAGTTGCAGAACAGAACTAGAAGTTAGTTTAGAGTAAAAATCTTATTTTGCTACAAATGTTCTTTTCCAAATATGTTCCAATAAACCTTTAATCATGGATGAGATGTTGTAACATTGTAAGTTGATTGTTTATTTAGGAGAACTTCATTCACACTTAACTTGTCCATTTCTCAAGCTCTTCCAACACATTTTTAATGAATGAATTGGATAAGTTCAAGCTCATGTTGTGATTTATTTCCTTGCAATGAAGTCATTATCAAGCTTTTCATTTGTTGTTTTCCAACCATAGTTTAGGCTTTGTTATGTTTTAGTATTTGCATTTGTTGTTTGCCATCCATAGTTTAGGCCTTGTTCTGCTTCAATATAACCAATAGCTTCTTTTCACCAGCATTTAGTTCTTTCCCTTTTCAAACATAAAACCATAAAACCAAAAACATCAGAAAACACTAAACACAACGTAGTGAGAAACAAATACCTAGGCACATATAGTGCACCACACTTCAGCAGTTTACCAACCCTGGTTGACAATTAATGAACTCAATTTAGGAATAATAAGTTGAGCACAAAAAATATGCAGTTGGTATTATCATGCATGGTAACTGGATAATGATGGATATCATGTTGGTATATTGTTATGATTACGATTATACATGTATCGTGCTAATCTAGTTGATCTTGTAGATGAGATATCCTCCCTGAACTATATTGAGGTATGTTGATTATGTTTATATTTTGGGTTTAATTGACATGATATACTTGCAGGAAGACAATCAAATATGACTAGAAATATGGTAGACTACAATTCACGAGACTTTCCCTACAGATCATATGAGCAACATGGTGATGAGTACTCCCCTCACATAGAAGACACTCTGAGAAGTTTGAAGGAAGAAATAAGAAGTTGCAAAGAAAATAATGACAAAATCATTCAGTCATAGGAGAGACTTGACAGGGCACAAGAGAAACAAACAAAGGTTAATGTAGTCATCCTTCAGAGCTTGCAAATTTGCAGAGACATGGACAACCATAGATTAGTGATGAGAAGGAGGAAAGGATGAATGGGGGAGATGGTAACATGTCTCATGGTGGGCACAAGTTGGATAGATATGACATGATTAGAGATGGTAGGTTCTTGGATACGCTGGATAGGAGAGGTGATCGAAACAGGTTCTAATCTAGTTATGGTTCTGGCAGGTACCATGGTCATCATCATTATCATCCTTACATGAGGAATGACAGAGGATATTTTCCAGATGAGTTCAAGAAATCCAAGTCACCTAAATTTGATGGAGATTTGAATAATTCAGAAGATGTAGAGGCATGGTTACTTGGGATGTGTTGAAGGCTTGAAATTCTTTACCTTAACATTGGGGATGACCACCCAGTCGAGAACTTGAAAACCTTTCCTTTTTCGTTTGGAATAATGGCTTTGACTGGGGATAATGGAACCAATTTCCCTTTGAAATATAAGTTAATGAGTGTGAAGTGTAAAAGAGTTAATTAAATTAATGTTTAACAGATATCACATAAAATATTTCATTGTTTCACATATACATTGAAATATAGCAATTTCACACATCAATAGTGAATAAATGCTTGATTGTATTTAAGTAACATATATAGCGAAACAATTTTAGAAATGACTATTGATCACATATAGACACAACAATAACATAGAGATAATAGTACCCGATATATTAAAGCTCTGCTCATGGGAAAAATAGCTCTGGTTCAGCCTTTCTATTCAGAAGATTCAAAAAGTAGAGTAGTGCAAGCTTTCCAGAGCTTTCCTTACAAAAATTCAAAACCCTTTTCTCATTGACATGATAGGGTATTTATAGCTGAGAATGAAACTATAAAAATAGAAAATACATAAAATGTTGAGGTTGTTTATGTGAAAATTCCGTTAACCTATGGAATCCTATTGCAGTAACTGGAATATATTCACCTAACTATTAATTTTTAACTTAACAATATATTTGCAGTTTACTACGGCAAATACTGAATACACCACATCACAACCTACACAAATAAATTGCAGAAGAAATACAAGTGCAGAAACAAATATAACAAGACTAGATCACACACACATTTGACACATTTATTTTTGGAATAATGTCCCTGGAAAAACCCAATGCGAGAAAACTGATGCAATAGATCTGAGAGCTTATATATTATGCAATAATTATTTATGAATTAAAAATGGATGCCTTTCTAGATATCCTCATAGAGAATATGACTAACAAGAAAGCTGGTGAGATTAAATCACACCCTGACACTAGAAGCACAATTGGCCAAAACCCCGGATGGCAAGCCCCTCACTGCCTCTACGTCACTTTGCATGGGGAATGCATGTCTTCTGCATTATGGATCTTCTATTGGCTGGATCTGACCCTTTGGCCCCTTCCAGTCTCACACCCCGAGTCTTCAGCACTAGATCTGACTGATCCTCAGTTGATCAATGAACTTCCTCAAGACTGAAACGCTAAGTCTGCGTGGCTCTGCGTTGTCTCTGCGTAGTCACTACGCTGCTTCTGTTGGTGCTGCTTTTTGTCTTCTCTTCTTTGTATTCTCTGGATTAGGAATAGACTATACGACCAGAATTATTGCCCCTCTCTACAAAAGATCTCAGGATCAAGTTTTCTCCCTGAGTACTACTAACTAAAGAAATCGATCTCTGATCTCTGCCAAAATTGTTTTTTCTAAATGACCCTTCAAGCCATTCTTATAGTCTTCTCATTGACACTTCAACGACCCCGATTAGATCTCTAATCAACGACTAAGATTAAATTTTGACTTGATCCACCTTTTCTAGAACATTCACACTCATATTCTATTAATTCCCTTTAATTTTTTTATTTTCATAAGTTTAGACTTAGGGTCCTTTTAAAAATAATTAATTATTTTCATATAATACAATACGGGAGGAATTTCACCAAACGATTGATGGGTTATCTAGAATACATGTGTCTAAGCCTATCCACTAAATTTGAGACTTAAAGCACATCCAATGCTACCCCAAATTAGTAGTTTAAACAAACCAACCTTAAAATAAAAATAAAGGACAAAAATAACGTATGTTTCAACAAGATCATTAGGAATAAGAAGTTGAATTCTCTCCCATTTGCTGTTGTAATTCACATACATCCAACATGGGCTTTAATTCAAGGGGGTGAGTTGGCTTAATGCACATCTCTCCTGCGAACACATCATTTGAGAGCGTTGGAAACATATGAGAAGTGGCATTGGCAAGGAATCGTAACATTAGCCATTGGCTATGTGGTTTTACCAAATAATTCCAATAATGCTCAAGATTTAACTTTGATAACTTCTTTAAATTATCTTCCCTTTTCTTGGACCAATCCTGCCAAGAATTCATCAATATTTTAACATCGGGCAAAGCATCAACTAGGCACTCTTGAATTAGATTGGCATTTAAAAAATTCTCGCTAATAGAATCAATGAGATTGCTCGTGATGTCTCTTGCACTGAAAATGACGCTCTCTGCTTGGTTCAGTTTTATGTCCGAGACTTTGAAGAGAATTTCCTTATGTGAATCCTCTATCTTTGGGAGATTAACTGCTCTTCCTTCGGCACTATCCTTCCATGTAATATAATCAAATATTTTCTCATCAATGTCATCAAAGTATGTCCTACCAGACAACTGATTCATCAGTGAATCAATTGTTTGACACATATCATTGATTGTTGCCAGTTTTTGGAAAAATACCACATGTTGCTGAGCAAGGAGATTATTGAGTTCTCATGCTTCTTTCTTGAAATATTCAATCTTTGGATTATCTTTTAATTGATCAATCCTAAGTTGGAGTTCTTGTATCTGAGCATCTTTGCTTCCGATGTCAACTTCATGTTGTAGCTTCATGTCATCAAAGCTTTTTTGTCATTCTATTAGCTGTACCTTCCATTGCTGATCATTGCTCTATTTTTCATTCAACAACTCCTACTCTAACTATAGGATTATATCATCTTTTACCTTGATTAAATGTTGTACCTCTGAGGCCTTATCAACAGTGGTTGTAGCATAGGCTCCTGCAAATGGTGATAGCCTAGTAAGATCATTAGAGGGGTTTGTTTATGGATCCTTTCATACAACATCTATCTCTAGGGACTAGAGCTTGGGATTGCTATAATATTATTCTCTTATTTTGTCTGCTCATGACAATCCTATGCTTGGGACTGTAAAATGCATCAAGAGGAGGTATTTCTTCAATTTTAAGAACAATTTCAGAATTAAGGTGTGCCAGGATGATTTCTAAAACATCAATTTAGATAGTTTTGTCAGAATAACCAATAGTGAGCGGGTTCTTCTTATTGATTTCAGGATTATGAATTGTTTCTTTTGGAGTTTAAGTTTATAGTTCCTGTGATCCTGTTTTATTATTTTCCTGATCAAACTGATTCCAAAATTTATCTAAGTCATTGCCAAATAATGACTCTTCAGTTTGTTGAGCTGATGATGTGATTTCCTTTTTTCCCTGTGAAATATCGCTATATTTTGATGATAACGTCAAAGCCATATCAAGCTGTAAAACTGGTTGAGAAATCCTCAATGAGTCTAGAGGAAGTTTCTCTAACCTTTGGTTATGTATTCTCTGAATTTATTTAATTCCTTTGGATTCAGGCGGGCCTTTGCTAACTTCTCCACATGAATGTAAGCTTGGGCCGATTAAAAAAAATCATCAAAATCATCAGGTTCATTTATTAATTGCCTTACTTTAACTTGTGCGGTGAAATTCTTTGCTATTTTGTTTGGATCATATTGCCTACTTGGAACAGTGGGAAAATTAAGACATTGTATTTGATCAATCTCAAGCACAATGTGATTAAAATTTTCCAGATCATCTAATCCACAGTGAATAGGGAAGGATGGCCAGATGGAATTCTTTTCTTCTTTTAAGGCTTTAGTCAGGTCGTTTCCCACGGTTTGATAGGAAACCTCTCTAGCTAAAAGCTTGTCGGGGCTGTTAGAGTTGGTCTTTACATCCCTCCGTCAGAGATCATTTCTCTTATTGCATTTCATTTTTAGGGGTCTCATTCAGCGCATTAATCTGCATTCTGTTAGGGGCATGCCATTATCTGACGGAAGGGTTTTGTTCTCTCATTTTCCCTCATGCTTGTACCTGCTGGGTTGGTCAAAATTTATCAAAATTCATCAAAGTTGAGTTCATGTCATCAGAGACTTCATAGGCAGAAGGGCGTATGTCAGGTGATCATTTTGCCAAAAAATCTAGCATAAGTAAAAGACTCCTCCCAAAACCATTTGCCTATGGCTGTAAAATCATCGCTAGCTTCTTTGGATAGTCTGGGGGATTTTTCATCAAATACATCTTGGTATAGTAGCAACATAGCTCCATGGCAGATTTTATAGAAATGTAGTTGGAAATTAGACTCCTAGAGGATATTATGATAGATGTGAATAGGATTAGGGTATTCTAGGGTCCATTTCCATCCTATGGATGGAAAATCAGAGATAAAACAAACAACATCCATAATATATGCACAGAAATTTCGTTTGCTTCTATAGGAAAGGATTTGGGTAGCTAAGTTACTTGACAAGATAATAACCCAATCCATTATATAGGCGTCTGTCATGACATCAATAAAAGAGACCCATTCAACTATGAATTTTTTTGTATTGGGATATCCAAACAATCTACACATCATAGTAGTAATGTAACAATGAGGGCCAACAAGTGAAGCCACAGAGTACATACCCTTGTCTTCATGCTCGTGTTTGTTCGGATGTTGTCTCCACTGTCTAATTTGATCTAATTCGACTTTTTTATCCTATGCAAACTTATGAAGTAACTTCTTGTCATATATCTTTTACAGTTCTGGAAAGTGGTACATCTTCCTCAAGTCTTCGCCTTTAAATGACCAAATTACTGTTTGTTTTGAAGTCAAGAAGGACCTTTCTGAGATATTCAGGTTGTCGATAATCCATTTAACCATATATGTGTAAGGTAGAATTTTCGACCAAGCAGCAATTCGATGCAGGTCAGAATTGGCGACGTTGCTCCAGGTAGTTTCAGAAGATGGGGAGGAGCCGTCACCTGTGGCTATTCTTTCTACCACTTTGGGTTGTTCATCTTCGAACAATTTGTACATTGTGTCCTAAGAAGAGCTTTCAGAATCTTTAGTGCATTTACTATCCAAAAACAATGGGGGCATCTCAGTTACTTCTGGAGTAGATGGAACCAACAGCGTTTGCACCATGGGATTCTTGTTCTTCTTATTAGCCTTCGACATTTTGCTCAAGTTTTGTGTATCGGGGCTAGCCTGCAAAAGAGGGAGTGTAGAGAATGAATAAAAAACACTTTGAATTTGAAAAACTTATGACAAAAATGGTGAAGTGATATCAAATATATGCTTAATGCATAAAACCTCGAAACACTAAATGAAATTGATCAAATCATTTGCATTTTTGAGAAACCATAAATATTGTTAAACTTGATCATTAATGAAAAACGTACATTCACATGGTCTTTTGTACAGGTCAGTGCCTCATCGGATGTTTCACATCACAAGTTTATTTAAGTGCATAACTTTAAAGTTTCCATATTCACCTCCGCCGATATGCGATTGGATTTTATATAACAGTTCAAAGACAATGGAGGGATGCATATATCAGATTTTATTTCATTAGGGGATCTTAAGGCAAGCTTCCATTTAAGTTTTTTGATGCAATATAAGTATTGCGATATGATCGCATGCGATAGGAAACTGTGATAGAGCGAATGCGATATCAGAGAAGAATCACATCGAAAGATCGGAGTTGTTAAAAAAGAAAACACTGATATAATTATTGCAGATAGCGGAAATGCGATGGATGATGTGGATCATGGGTGGGACCCGTTCTGAGATTTATATGCGCGGATACATTTTTCCTTTGTTAAAGTTATTAAGGCTTTTTCACATTTTTTAAATCCGGCAACTCGCATCAGTCTTTTCTCTTAAGAGGGCACTTCAATATGCTTTTGCGATTTGAAATATGCGATATGAGATATATTCCTTTAGAATTTTTCTTTAAGTTATTTTAAGCCAATACAATTAGGATCTAAGCTCTGATAACATAGCTTTTTGTCCTAAATGAAATAGAATGCATTATTTTATTGTTTACAATATTTTTAACTACAAATTTAAAAGGGTCCCCATTGTTTGCTAAGTAAACTATTTAATCATAATGGAGGGGGTTGTTGAGTAGCACAAGAATTGGAGATTTACTAGAAGAACCAGTTATCTCTGAGAAAAAATATATAATGAAATTTAAACTTAAAAAGAAAAAGTAATTAGGAAAGAAAAACTATTTTGATATTTTGGATAAATAATATTACTCTGAATAAAAATACCTCATTTTATTGTAATTCTCTCGAAACCTCTTATAAATGAAAATATCAACTATATGAATTAGTCATTAATCAATTATAAAGATAAATTAGGGGGCTTTTGAAACTTAGCTTTTTTGATGAACTCCCTTTGTCACAGGTTGAGCCACTGCTTCCAACAAGCGTTCATAGCCTCGACAGGGTTACCTTTTAACCATTTATGAACCAGAATCCCATCTACCTATAGCTGTATTCTTTAGAGATAACACTTAAAAATTTTAATTTCTTTAAAAGATACTTAAAAACCATTGTCCTGGTTTGGTAGCCAGGTGATGACAATGCCATTCATAGGTTGTAATTAAGTTGAACAAGCTAGCTCGTGATGAGACTCCTTGTCCTATGGTTATGTAACCATAGGCCATTATCTTGGTTTGGTGTCCAGTAATTATTTTCCCATGATCATGGTAAGTAGGCTCGTGATGAGACCTCTTCTCTTTTAATTTTCTTATATTTTTTAATTACACTCTAAAAATGTAAGCTTAGTGGATGGGGAGGCACATTGACTCCTTAAGAGTAAATGGATGACAACTAGAGTTAAATATGCTAAAGCTTCAATGTAGTCTTTACTTTTTAAAGAAAACCTTCCCTGATTGATAACAAGATCAAATATTTTATAAAGTTTTTAGGTTAGAAGAGTCTCATACTTCAATGGATAAAAGATTTCATAGTTTTATAGTAAATACCCAATTTTCAATTTTTGTAACCATTTCCCAAAAAATTTATACTTTAAAAAGTTTGAAAATCATAATATGATTAGGGATATTGATAAAAAGAAATAATGTGTTTCCCAACATCATTTATGCTAAAATACATTGGTATGTACATATGAATATTTACATATTTACAAAAGAAAAAATGTTCTTTTAAGAAAATATTTTTTTGAGAATTAGTCCATTAACGGGAAGAGCATCCCTCTTTCCCCGTAAATATTGCAAAATAAAAGTTGATGGACCTAATTTCTCAATGAGCTGAAATGGACCAAGGCGCAATATTTTAAATTTGGTATGTTTTCCTTTTTCTTCATGTGCCTTGTCCCATTTCATGACTAAATCTCCAACCTAACAAGTTTTTTTTTTTTTTATAAACTGAGCTTGCGTCAAAAGAAGATTTTACTAGTTTTTGATGGTGAGCATGTATTTATTTGGATTTGTCTCTTTCTTCTTCTAATTTGAGTATCTGTGACATCCTTAATTGTAGAGAAGAAGAAGAATTTTCTTCGATAAATTGCACCAGGGCTAATTAAGGGAGGGCTAGATTAGGAGGAAGGATAACCTCTTTCCCATATACTAGATTAAAAGGATAAGTACCTATGGAGGCCTTGTTAGTTATTCTATCATCCCATAGAGAACATATCAATGTTTTATGCCAATTCTTTTGGTTTTGGTCAACAATTCATTTCATAATTCTAATGAGGTTTTTGTTAGTTGATTCCGCTAAATTGTTTCCTTGAGGATAGTAATTAGTAGATTACTTGAGTTGAATCCTTTTTTTTAAGAAAAATTAGTCATGCTATTTCCTGAAAAGTAAGATGCAATATAAAAAATAAGTGCATTAGGTAGGCCAAACCTAGTGATAATGAATTAATCAATGAATTCAATAATATTATCAGAATTTTCTACCTTTAATGGTATCACTTCCACCCACTTTGTGAAGTAATCTGTAGCATTAAGGATGAATTTATGTTGCTTGGAAGAATGAGGAACAATCTCACCTATTATATCCAATCCCCTTGCTCGAAAGGTTGATCAATGTTGATTGGTTATAGAGGCAGGGCTGGTTTTTTCTGTCTTCCTGCAACAATTTGGAAAATTTTACATTCCTTACATAGGCATGAGTATCTTTAAAACGAGCTGGCTACTAGTATTGAACATGTAGGATTTTATGAGTGTTGGTATCTCCTCCAAAGTGTCCACCAACTGGTCCATCATGTAACTCTTGCAAAACCCTTTGTGCTTCAAATTTTTCTAAGCATCTTGACAAAACATAATCATATTTTTTTAAATAAGACATTATCAATGGATTCATATTGGTTGGATTTCAATCTTAAAGCCTTTTTTCTCTTGTAATTGAGTTAAGGTCATGGAAAATTTTAGGGGCTAATATTCGTAGGTGGGCTAATTTTCCATGATTTTTCCAAAAAAAAGATTTTCCAATTTCCATTTTTTATAAAACTGATTCACCCAAATTTTACAATACAAAATTATTCTACGTTAAAAATCGCCAACATTATGTAGAGAGTATATATAAAATGATTATAAATTTGAATATTTTTACAAGTACATCAATAAACATGTTATAGTTTTCATGTTAGGGACTAGTGAGATTCACCAATGTTTTTAAACTTCAAGATAGTCACTCCATGCTTAAAATTTCCCTGTTCAGGTGGAGCGTAACCATTCTTCAAATAAAAAATGAGATCAGCGTATTGAGATTCAATATCATTAAGGCATACCTAAGATATGTGAACAATGTTACTTGTGTCTTCATCAACTGATATATTAGAAACTCCAGTAATTAGTTTGGAAAAACCTTGACCTCTAAAAATTTTAGCAGGTTTGATTTCTATGTCATATTCTTGCAGAGCCATGACCTAATTTTCTCTTTTCTCTCCTAACTCTTTTTGACCAACTAATTGTCTCATTGCTGGGAAGGGGACAATTAATTTAGTGTGAGTTTTCAAAAGAAAAGGTCTAAAATGCTTGATGCACTTAAAAACTGCAAAGGCCTGTTTCTCTACCTCCAAATAATTCAGTTCTGCTCCTTGAAAATTTGAGCTAAAGAAAGAGATAGGTGCCTTTATTTATTTTTATCATTGAGTTGTGTTAATACTGCAGCATAAGATAACTTGGAAGAAAAAGTATACAAAGTAAATTGACCAGAAAAATTGGGAGTTGTCAAAGAGGGAACATCAATAATAATTTGTTTGATTGACTCAAAAGATTCCCTTTCATTATGTCCCCATATGAAAACTGAATTCTTCTTAATCATAGCTTGTAAAGGAAAAAAAATTGAGAAAAATATGGAACAAATATTTTAACAAAATTAATATGTCCAAGGAAAGATTACATTCATTTTTTATTATGCGGTAAAGGAATTTCAGAAATTTCCTTGATTCTTTCAAGGTCTATGCAAATTCCTTCCTTAGATACAATAAATCCTAGCAACTTTCCTTCGTTGAGAGAAAAGTATGGCTTTTTGGGATTTAAAGAGATTCCATCCCTTTTGCATCTTTCAAAGATATGCTTTAAATCATGGAAATGGTTATTCCTTTTCTTGGAATATATAGTTATATCATCCAATTAAAAAACGATAGTTTTATTAATTAAACCTCTGAAGGCAATGTTCATAGCTCTTTGGAAGGTTTCTCCTACATTTATTAATCTGAGAGGCATTTTTTGGTATGCATAAGTTCCCCATTTAGTCCCTAAGGTAGTTTTCAACTTGTCACCTGGATATACAAGAATTTGGTTATATTCTAAGAAGCCATCTAGAAAAGACATAAGTTCAGAACCAGCTACTGACTGTAAAATCTGCTCCATTGGTGGAAGTGGAAAATTGTCTTTCTCACACAATTTATTCAAATCCCTAAAGTCAATACAAATGCGAATATCACCATTCTTATTTTTGACAGGTACCAAGTTTGAAACCCATTTAGAATGCCTAACTAGGAAAATGATCTTGGCTTTGAGGAGATTATTCAGTTCACGTTTTATTTTATTTTCTATGTTTGGATGAATTTTCCTTAGCTTCTGTTGAACATTTTTGACATCAGGTATCATTCAGGAATAGTATATTGAATGATGGAGGTACCATAAGTTCTGAAATCTTTATAACTCCAAGCAAAAACATTTTTGTATCTTTTCGATAAATGAATAAATCCTAATCTGTAATCTAATGAGAGTCCAAGGCCTAAATTGATGTTCTAAGGTTTACCAATTCAAACGTCAAAGTTGAACTCTGAAGTTTGTAGTTAGTAACCTTTTTAAACCTATCTTTTAAATCGTACAAGTCTTCTAGTTTTACCACAGACTTGGGCAAAGAATTTCCCTCAGTTGATTGATTCAGCTATCTATCATGCTTGTCTTCATCGATTATTTGGTCAGTATATGACCCTTCAGAGGTTAAAAATCTTAAAATATCTTCTTCATCATTAAACACACGCCAATTAGTGACATTGTCAGGAATAGAAGGGCGAAAAATCAATTCAATAGAAAAATAATATGGGCTATAATCTTCAGGTGGGATGAGCTTCGATGCAACAATAACCAACAGGTCAACACTAGCATTTTGCAGTCTTGGAATATGGGAGATATTAAATGCTAGAAAATGAGAAGTGAGAGTTTGAATGAGAGATTGGTAATTCTTCAAATGATTAGAGACACAGTGTATGGTGTTTCTCACCTTTTTTATAACGATTTCAGAGTCTCCAAACACTTGAAGGTATTTTACATTAAGGCTTATTGCTTTATACAAACCCTGAACTAGTGCTTCATATTTGGTAATATTAATAGTTCATTCAAACTCCAATATGCATGCTAACATTTTTTTTTCTCCTTCAGGATTTATTAAAATGCACCTCGCACCTACACCATCATTGGATTTGGAATCATCAAAATATAAATTCCAAAACAAATATTTAAGTACTAGTTTATCTATAATATTTACACATCTGGATGAGTCTATCTATGAAAAATTTTCAATTTGAGAAGTGACAAAATGGGTTAAGAAAGGAGATTCTTGTGTAGTAAAACTACCCAAAAAGGATTCAGGATAATAGTTCCCAAGGATATTGTTTGTGAATACCACCGGTTCATTTTCTTCATCCAAATTAGTTACTGAATGTTTCATGTGATTTTCTCAGTCAAGATGAATTTGATTGGGTTTACTATTATAAGGAAGCCACATATGAGACCAGTCTGTAGCGAAATAACCATGTAACTTCTCAGACTAATCTCTACTTAGAATCAAACCGTAAAATTCAGGAATATCAACAACAAGTATATCAATGATTTGACATACTTTGGAATTGGAAGAAATTATTATGAGAAAAAAAATCATTTCCCCCAATACTCTGAATTTTGTTCTGTCAAGTTGAACAATATAAACAACAAAATTTTGGGGCGAAATATTAAGACAAATTGAATAAGGAATTATATTTGATGATGCCCTAAAGTCTGATAAGCAATTGTGCACATTTTTATTAAAAATCTCGAAAGTCAAAAGGAAAGGGGGAGTATGGGAATTTGACATATCTCCAATTAAGATAACATCAATAGGATCATTTTTTTTTTCTTTTTTCTGAAGAATCATTCGGAGGATTTCCTGTTCCTTTAGAAGCTTTAGAAGTAACAACAATAGGTAAAGGGGATGCAGGGAGTGCATTCAACTCCTTAAGTAAAAAACTTTATTATTGCTTTAATTTACTTACTTAATATAGGAAATATTAGCTTTTACCTTCTTCATATCCTCTACTATATTATGTTCTATGGTGTCACTAACAACCAGATTTTCAGATGTATATGGAGAATTTGAAGAAGATGGAATTAAGTCAGAAGATGTAGAAGGGGATTTTTTATTTGTACCTTTGTCTTTAGAAGTAGGAGTAGAGTATTTCTGCTTTTGAGTTGATTGTGATGAGTCTATAGGACCCTTACTCCTTCTACTAATGGGTAATGCTTCATGTTACTCTTCATTATCACAAGTGGGAAGAATAAAATCCCATAATCCATGAATTTCAACTGATTCTTCTTCTTGGGAATACTCAACAGATAATGTTGTTTCTTCTTCATCCTCATCCTAATCAGATTCAACATTAGATATGATATTTGTAGGTTGAGAGTTTGATGTCTGAGTTTTCTTAAAAGATCTGAAAGGCTTCTTAGAAGGTTCAACTACCCGTTTCTTAATTTCCACCATTTCATTTGACATGGATTTAAGGAATTTTTGTAACCCTTCTAGATCAAAAGGATCTTTAGGAGTTTTCTTCTTCAATTCTTCTTTGAAGGTGACTTTCTTAGTCTTTCTTTCTTCTTGATCAATTTTATTTTCCAACGCAAGTATCCTTTTCTCCAGAGATAGTGTTTCTTTCATGTTTTCCACTAAAGTGGCTTTATTAGCCCTGTCTCCAAAAATCACGATATTGGAAGGAAGAGAGGAAATGTACCATTCGATTTGTACATCAACTCTAGGTTTTGAGGTAGCAGGAATTTTGTTTAAAAATTTGTTGAATCTGGAATTGAAATCTTTAATTTTTTTTCCTCAATTTGTTTTTAGATTGGAAATATCATTGATTAGAGTGGCAGTTGTGTGATCATCACCAAAATTAGTCAATAATTGTTCTTCAAATGTATTCCAGTGATTAATATATCCTGGTGGTAATGAAAAATACCATGAACCTACAGATCCTTAAAAGGTATAAGGAAATAATCTAACTACACAATATTCTTCTTCTACTCCATTAAGATTTATGGCTAGCACAAAGTTATGGAGGTGTTCTTCAACAGGGAGTCCATCATCAAGGTTGGACTTGGGCAGCCATATCTCATGATGCTTAGGTAGAGGATGGAGGACCATTTGAAAAGCTCCTGGATTGTTCCATGGTTTGTTTTCCACTATATGAGTTGAAGGAGTGAAAGATGAAGTAGCAATTCTAGAGGTTGATGACGTGGTAGAAGAAATAGCCCCTAAAATAATACTAGTTGAAATAACACCAGTTGATTGTGTTTGAGGAATATGAATGGAAGGAGTGATTAGTTGAGAGGAAGAAGATAAAGAAATATTAAATGAAGGTGTTTGAGGAGGTGAGGAGGATGTGATATCGTTAGTAGATGTTTGATTTTCTGAGGTAGGATTTTTCCTTCGGTGAGTATGCAATGGAAAATCAAAAGGAGTAATTCCAAGCTTTTCACTTTGGGATCAAGTTAATACACCAAAAACTTGTAAATAAGAAGTTACACTTCCTTCTGAGAGCTATGATTGAATATGATTTTATTTAGAAATAGCAATATATTATTATTTCTTGATCAAATTTTGGACTTTAGGTGACTCTTGAGAGTAATCTTGAGGTACTAACTTACAAAGTGTACTAGGAGATTTCGTGGATGTTTCCACAGTTTCAGATCTAGGAGTAGGAGATCTTGAATGGGATCTTGAAGTTGTTGGGGATTTTTAGGGGTATTGACTCTTATGATGGCCTTTTGATTCGAGATTAGACCTTGTTGTCATTCATAGTCTCCAGGCCCTCCTTCTAGCACAAAAAAAGTTGAAGGCTTGAAATTTTCTGCCTTAATGTTGGGGATGACCATCCGGTCGGGAACTTGAAAACCATACCTTTTACGTTTGAAATAGTGGCTCCGACTCGAGTTAATGGGACCAATTTCCATTTGAATTATAAGTGAATGAGTGTGAAGTGTAAAATAGTGAAATAGAATTGATATATGAAACTAAATAAACTTAAGTATATATCTATCTATTTATATCCCAAGACAAGTCATGTCTTTATATACGATTTCTTGAAGATTTCCTCAAACACAAGATAATATAGATCATGAAGCACCTAATAAGTGAACACAAATAAAATAATTAATTTAATTAAATTAATGTTTAACACATATCACATAAAATATTTCGTTGTTTCACATATACATTGAAATATAGCAATCTCACACATCAATAGTGAATAAATGCTTGATTGTATTTAAGTAACATATATAGCGAAACAATTTTAGAAATGACTATTGATCACATATAGACACGAAAATAACATAGACATAATAGTACCCGATATATTAAAGCTCTCCTCATGGGAATAATAGCTTTGGTTCAACCTTTCTATTTAGAAGATTCAAAAAGTACAGTAGTGCAAGCTTTCCAAAGCTTTCCTTATAAAAATTTAGAACTCTTTTCTCATTGACATGAAAGGGTATTTATAACTGAGAATTAAACTATAAATATAGCAAATACATAAAATGATGAGGTGGTCTAAACAAACCAGCCTTAAAATAAAAAATAAAGGACAAAAATAACGTCTGTTTCAACAAAATCATCAGGAATGAGAAGTTGACTATTCTCCCATTTGCTGTTGTAATCCACATACATCCAACATGGGCATTAATTCAAGGGGGTGAGCTAACTTAATGCGCATCTGTCCTGCGAACACAACATTTGAGAGCACTGGAAGCATATGAGAAGTGGCATTGGCAAGGCATCATAACATTAGCCATTGGTTATGTGGTTTTACCAAATATTGCCAATAATGCTCAAGATTTTACTATGATAACTTCTTGATATTATCTTCCTTTTTTCTTGGACCAATCCTGCCAAGACTTCATCCATATTTTAACATTGGGCAAAGCATCAAATGGGCACTCTTGAATTAGATTGGCATTAAAAATATTCTCGCCGACAGACTCAGTGAGATTGCTCGCGGTGTCTCTTGCACTGAAAATGGTGCTCTCTGCTTGCTTTAGTTTTATGTCCAAGTCAATAAAGATAATTTCCTTATGTGGATCCTCTATCTTTTGGAGATTAGCTTCTCTTCCTGTTGCATTGTCCTGCCATGTAAGATAATCAAATATTTTCTCATCAATGTCATCAAAGTATGTCTTGAAATCAGACGAATGATTCATCAGTGAATCACTTGTTTGGCACAGATCATTGATTATTTCCAGTTTTTGGCAAAATACCACCTGTTGCTGAGCAAGGAGAGTATTAAGTTCTCCTGCTTCTTTCTTGAAATCTTCAATCTTTGGATTATATTTTAATTGATCAAACATAAGTTGGAGTTCTTGTATCTAAGCATCTTTGCTTCTGATGCCAGCTTCATGTCATCAAAGATTTTTTGTAGTTCTGTTAGATGTACATGCCATTGGTTATCAATGCTATGTTTTTCATTCAAAAACTCCTACTCTAACTATAGGATTCTATGATATTTGACCTTGATTAACTATTGTACCTATGAGGCCTTATCAATAGTGGTTGTAGCATAGGCCCCTACAAACTGTGATATCCTAGTAAGATCATCAGAGGGGTTTGTTTGTGGATCTTTCCATACAACGTCCAGTGATATATCTCTAGGGACTAGAGCCTAGGACTACTCTACTCTTATTCTCTTCCTTTGTATGCTCATTACAATCCTATTCTTAGGACTGTAAAATACATCAAGAGGAGGTATCTCTTCAATTTTAAGAACAATTTCAGAATTAATATGTGTCAGGATGATTTTTAAATCATCAATGTTGACAACTTTGTCAGAAGCCCCAATAGTGAGGGGTTCTTCTTATTGATTTTAGGAGTATGAGTTGTTTCTTTTGGAGTTGAAGTTTGTAGCTCCTGCGATCTTGTATTACTAATTTCCTGATCAAACTAATTCCAGATTTTATCTAAATCACTGCCATATAACAACTATTCATTTTGTTGAGCTAATGATGTGATTTCCTTTTTTTCCCTGTGCAATATTGCTATCTTTTGATGATAACGTCAAAGCCTTATCATGTTGTAAAACTGGTTGAGAAATCCTCAATGAGTCTAGAAGAAGTTTTTCTAATCTTTTCTTTTTGTATTCTCTGAATTTATTTAATTCCTCTAGATTCAAGCGGACCTCAGCTAAATTCTCCACATATTTGTAAGCTTGGGACGATTCAAAAAATCAAAAAAATCATAAGGTTCATATATGAACTTCCTTAGTTTAACCTATGCGGTGAAATTATTTACTATGTTGTTTGGATCATATTGCGTGCTTGGGACAATGGGAAAATTAAGACATTGTATTTGATCAATCTCAAGCAGAACGTGTTTAAAATTTTCCAAAGCATATACTCCACAATGAATAGGGAAGGATGGCCAGACGAACTTCTTTTCTTATTTTAGGGCTTTACTAAGGCCATTTCCCACAGTCTGATAGGCAACCTCTTGAGCTAAAATCTTGTCGGGGACATAGAGTGAAAGAGCATGTGGGTTGGCCAAACTGCCAAAAAATCTATCATAAGTAAAATACTCCTCCCCAAACCACTTGCCTATGGCTGTAAAATCATCGCCGACTTCTTTGGATAGTCTGGGGGATTTTTCGTCACAGACATCTTGGTATAGCGGTAACATAACTCCATCACATATTTTGTATAAATGCGGTTGGAAATTAGACTCCCAGAGGATATTATGATAAATGTGAATAGGACTATGGTCTTCTAGGGTCCATTTCCATCCCATGGATGGAAAATCAGAGGTAAAACAAACAACATCCATAATATATGCACTCATATGGAAAGGGGGAACAATTTTGGTGGAGAAATTATATTTTCTTTGGTAGGCAAGGATTTGGGTAGCTATGCTATTTGACAAGATAATAACCCAATCCATTATATAGGTGTTCATCACTGCATCAATCAAAGGGACCCATTCAACTGTGAATTTTTGAGTATTGGGATATCCAAACAATCTACACTTCCTAGCAACATTTTAACAATGAGGGCCAACAAGTGAAGCCACAGAGTACATACCCTTGTCTTCATGCCTGTGTTTTTTTGGATCTCATCTCTACTATCTATTTTGATCTAATTCGACTTTTTTCCCATCTTCAAACTTCTAAAGGAACTGCTTGTCATATATCTTTTGCGGTTCTAGAAAGTGTTACATCTTCTTCAAGTCTTCACCTTTAAATGACCCAATTACCATTTGTTTTAAAGTCAAGAAGGACCCTTCTGTGTAAGGTAGAATCTTCGACCGAGCATCAATTCGATGCAGGTGAGAATTGGCGACGTTGCTCCAGGTAGTTTCAAAAGATGAGAAGGAGTCTTCAGTTGTGGCTATTCTTTCTACCACTTTGGGTTCTTCATCTTCGAACAATATATACATCGCGTCCCAAGAAGAGATTCCAGAATCTGTAGTGCATTTAGTATCTGAGAACAATGGGGGAATCTTAGTTACTTATAGAGTAGGCAGAACTGGCGATAGTTGCACCATGGGCTTCTTGTTCTTCTTATTAGCCTTCGACATTTCACTTAGGTTTTGTTTATCGGGGCTAGCCTGCAAAAGAGGGAGCGCAAAGAATGAAGAACAAACACTTTGAAATTGAAAAACTTATGAAAAAAATGGCCAAGTGATATCAAATATACGCTTAATGCATACAATCTCGAAACACTATATGAAAGTGATCAAATCATTTGCATTTTCGAGAAACCATAAATACTGTTACACTTTATAATTAATGAAAAATGTGCATTCACATGGTCTTTTGTACAGGTCAACATCTCGTTGGATGTTTCACATCGCAAGTTTCTTCAAGTGCATAACTTTAAAGTTGCTATATTCACCTTTGTAGATATGCGATTGGATTTTATATAATAGTTCAAAGACAATGGCGGGGAGGAATATATCGGAGTTTCTCGCACTGGGGAATCTTAAGGCAAGCTTCCATTTAAGTTTGAGAACCGGAAGAAAAAACACGGAAAAAAATGCGAAAAAAGGGCAGGTCGTGAGTTCGGCCGAAGAGTACGGGATGGTCTAGGGAAACGAGGCCAAAAGGTGGGCGTCCCGAGGTCGCGGTTTGGGCCAAGGTGCGACCCCGTTCCATTTGTTTCGGTGACGATTTTTACGAAAAATTGCCGTCTCGAATGCGTTTGGTGTCGCTTACGCATAATGAGACGACACGGAAGTTAGGAGATTTTGCAGGTTTTAGGGTTTTATGTGAGAAAAATGACATGAAAAGAGAAAAACTAGCGGCTAAAAAAAAAAAAGCCCTGGGAGCACGAAGTAGGCGGATATGCGGGGGGAATATGAAAAACGACGGTAAATAATTAAAAAAACCGATATTAGAGTCGCCATTTGTTAGTATGAATTCTTTGTAGAAGCGTACGAAAAAGAACCACTTTAGCTACGCATAACTAATAGCCCTAACAACAATAATGGCTGCAAAACATCTTCAGATCTGCAATTAGTAGTTAAAGTGCTGCAACAAACAGATCTATCAATGGAAAGATATTAAGCAGTAAAGTAAAGAGTTTGCTCCATGCATCCAACAGACAAGACAAGAACACGATTTTTGAATGAATTTTTATATTACAGGGCACCTGGGAGGAAACAAGAAGGTGTATCCGGATCTCCTCAATGGGATGGGTTCTTTGTAGTCCTCAGCACTTCAGATCTAAGCTTTCTCTCTCTTGTAGATGTAGAAAACCCAATGTAGAAGGTAGAGCTCAATGGGAGCAACAATGGCGGAAAATGAGACCGAGTGTATAGATCCAGAGTGATCTAGTATGCAACAAAAGGTGAAGAATGAAGGGGAAAACCCTCCTATTTATAACAAAATATTGGGTCATTCTAGATCTTGGTGCATGATTAAAATAATGTTAACCAAATCTAGATCCACCTCTATGGAATATTTTGTTATTATTTGTTGGAGGGAAAGGGTGTTTGACTTGGGTCAAATCCCTTGATTAGTGAAAAATAAATAAATAAATGATTTATTTATCTTTTTAAGGAAGTGGTTGGGATATAATCAAATAAATAATGATTTGTTTGATTAATGGTGGTTGATTTGGTCATATTTAACAAGGAATATTATTAAATAATTATTCCTAGAAAATAATAAGATAACTATGGGTTTATCTCATTAATTTCTTTGTTTTTGGGTTAAACATGAGTGGGAATAATAATTAAATTATGGTTTAATTAATTATTCCTTTTGGGGTTTCCTAATTAATCATAGTGAAAGCAGTTTTACTTGGGGTAAAACTGGTCTTACATGGTGTACTTGGGTCCATCTAATGATGAAAAGTTAGATGACCAAAAAATGGTGTAACAGTAATATAAACATGCAATATGAGCGCATGCACAATTGAAACCACATAGAGTGAATGCAATAATTTATAGTTAAACCATCACATAAGAGTTAAGTGAAAAGTAAATCTTATAATTATTGCGATAGTGGAAAGCGATGGATGACGTGGATCATGGGTGGGACCGATTCTGAGCTTTATATGCACGAAGACCTTTTTCCTTTGTTAATAATTATTGCGATAGTGGAAAGCGATGGATGACATGGATCATGGGTGGGACCGATTCTGAGTTTTATATGCGCGAAGACCTTTTTCCTTTGTTAAAGTTCTTAATACTCTTTTTTTTTTTTTTTTTTTATATTGAGCAACTCACATTGGTCTTTTCTCTTGAGAGGGCGCTCCAATATGATTTTGTGATTTGCGATATGCAATATAGTCCTTCATAAATTTTCTTTAAGTCATTTTAGGCCAATACAATTAGGATCTAAGTTCCGATAGCATAGATTTTTGTCCTAAATGAAATAGAATGTATTATTTTATTGCTTTAAAAGACTTTTAACTAAAAGTTTAAAAGGGTCCCCATTATTTTCTAGGTAAACTATTTAATCTTAATGGGGGGGGGGTTGTTGAGTAGCACAACAAAATGAAGAAATTATTTGAGTTGCATGATTACATAGAAAACATGAAGGCCAAAATAGTTATCTTCAACCTCAAAGGGAAAGCAAACATTTGGTGGGAAGATGTGAAGCGATTAAGAGACATTAGGACAAAGGAGTTGAGTTGGCATGAATTCAAGAGACTTTTTAGGATGAAATACTTGTCAGAAAGGTATTATGAAAGTAAAGCCAAATAATTCTATGAGCTAAAGATGGGATCAATGAAAGATGAGTATGCGACCGAGTTCCTGGAATTATTGAGGTATGTACCATATCTTAAGGATGAGAAAGACAAAGTTTAGAGATTTTTTGTTATGAAACCAGCTCACAAAATAGAAGAAAATATAGATCAACAACTTAGAAATCAACCTCTTCGAGGGGGAAACCTCCTTTACATTGCATAAATGAACAATTTTTGGATGATTCAAATGAAAAAACCTCCTTTCTATATATAGGATTCTAAGGGGTCATAATATAATCCTAGCTGACATAACAATAATAATGTAAGGGCACAACAATAACAATAGTGGGATTCTATGAGGCACAATAATAACAGTATGGGGAATACATCGGCACAACAAGGGTAAGAAGAAGGCTACATCAGTTATAATGGTCACAAATATGCAGGCAAAGCATAGTCGTAGGAAAGGGCGTTTGTTATTTGTGGTGAATATTTCAAGTGATAAAGGTAAGGATGTTGAGGATGCTAAGGTATTGAACAAGTACCTAGTTTTACAACAATTTCAGGATGTATTTCTCACAGAGATTTCAGATTTTCCGCCTCACGGGGAAGTGGAATTTTCTATTGAGTTGGTACTAGGGGTAGCACCAACATTTAAGGCACCTTATAGGATGAGCACTCTAGAGTTAGTTGAATTGAAGTTGCGGTTGAAGGAAATTCTTGACAGAGGATACATTATGCCAACTGTATCATTGTGGGGTGCACCGATATTGTTTGTGAAGAAGAAGGATGGGACTCTTAGAATGTGCATTGATTATAGTCAACTGAAAAAGGTAACCATCAAGAACAGGAATTCGTTTCCGAGGATCAATGATTTGTTTGACCAGTTGAAGGGAGAACCAATGTTCTCGAAGATTGATTTGAGATCAGGTTACCATCAAGTATGCATCAAAGAAGAGGATATTTACAAGACTGCTTTCTCGGACCAGGTACAAGCATTATGAGTTTGTTGTATTTCCATTTGGTTTGACTAATGCTCTAACTACTTTTATGTGCTTGATGAATAGTGTATTGTGTCCTTATCTAGACAAGTTTGTTATTGTATTCATTGATGATATATTGATATATACTAAGAATGAGGAATAACATGTCGAACACTTAGCAACAATATTGAGATTGCTGAGAGAGCATCAGTTTCATGCCAAGCTTAGAAAATGCAGTTTCTTTTAGACAAAGGCACATTACTTGGGGCATGTTGTTTCCAAGGAAGGCATAACAGTGGGTACGAAAAACATAAGAGATATCATGAAATGGAAAACTCCTAGGAATGTGGATGAGGGAAGGTCATTTATGGCGTTAGCGGGTTACTACAGGAGGTTCATCATGAAATTATCATAGATTTCTTATATTATAACATCATTACAGTGAAAATGTAAGAAATTTCAATGGAAAAAGGAATATGCAACAAGTTTTGAGCTGTTGAAATAATTGTTGACAAATGCTCTTGTTCTCAAGATTGTAGATTCATATGAGGAGTTTGTGGTGTGTACAGATGCTTTTAAGAGAGGACTTGGTGGAGTCCCAATGCAGGAAGGACAGGTAGTTTTCTATGAGTCAAGGAAACTAAATGAGCATGAGCATAAATATGTGACACATGTTATTGAGTTGGAAGTGATCATCCATGCTTTGAAGATGTGGATACACTATCTTATTGACATGTGGTTCATCCTGATGAGTGATCACAGTGGATTGAGATACTTATTTGACCAACCGAATCTGAACTCCATGTAAGCTAGATGGTTAGCAACGATCAGTGAGTTTGAATTCGAGATCATGTACATTAAGGGAAAGGAAAATAGGGTTGCAGATGCTCTTATAAGACGGATACAGGTAAATCACTTAGCCACTATGAGTTCTTATGGGACGGATTTACAGGATCATATATTAAAAGTAGGACAATAGGATGACAGGTACAAGGATATTAAGCACAAGATACAACAACATAGTACAGGTTATCAAGATATGGACTATCGTCTCACAAAAGATGGTTTGATAAGGTTTATGAACAAGATCTATGTGCCAGACAACAATAAACTCAAGAATCTCATCTTGAGGGAATTTCATGCTAAGTCGTATTCAGGTCACCCAAGATATCAGAAGACATTAACAATGGTGAAGAAGTTATATTACTGGCCGAATCTGAAGAAGGAAGTGGCAAAGTTTGTGGCTAAATTTTTGGATTATCAACAGGTAAAAGTAAAGGGTTGGAATCCAGGTGGTTTACTACAACCGATTCCAATTCAAAAGTGGAAATGGGAGGTATTTTCTATGGATTTCATCATAGTTTTATCGACTACATCTAGACAACATGATTCTATTATGGTTGTGGTTGACAGACTGAAAAAGGTATCACAATTCATGCCAGTGAAGTCTACATATTGAACTAGTGATGTAGCACAGGTATTCATTAGATATATAGTGAGGCTGCATGGTGTACTGAAGAATATTGTGCTAGACATGGATGTTAAGTTCACTTCAGGGTTCTGTAAGGAGTTATTTGTAGGCTTGTGTACAGAGTTGGCCTTCAATATATCTTATCATCCGCAGATAGATGGACAAACAGAGAGGGTCAACAGGATTTTGGAGGACATGTTGAGAATGTATGTAATGCATCAACAAAGAAAGTGGCAAGAGTATCTACATTTGGTTGAGTTTGCTTACAACAATGGGTATCAAGAGTCACTAAGGATGAGTCTGTTTGAGGTACTGTATGGGAAAAGTTGTAATACTCTTATTAGTTGGAGTGATCCAATGAAGAGGGTATTGATAGGACTGGACATGTTGGCAGAAATGGAACAGGAAATGTAGGTTATCAAGAAGAATATAAAGGCAACATAGGACAGGAATAAGAGTTACATATATCAACACAAGGTGTTTAAGGAGTTTTAGGTTGGGGAACATGTGTATTTGCGGATCAAGCCCAAGAAGAGATCCTTGAGGATTGGATCATGTGTGATGCTAGCACCTTAGTATTGCGGGCCTTTCAACATCCTTGAGAGGATTGGACTAGTGGCCGATAGAATTGCACTGCCTCCGAAAGTGAAATTCCATGATGTTTTCCATGTTTCATTGCTTAAAATATATGTAAAGGATGTTGATCATGTTATTGATTGGTATATATTGTATGTGGAGATAGAAGGAGAATTCCATCCATAACCTTAGTGCAGTTTTCAGAGAAATATGCTCATGCTCCGGAACCGAGAAATTGAGCAAGTCAAAGCGCAGTGGAAGCACTTTGGGCCTGATGAAGCTACATGGGAGATGGATGATCAGATGCGAGATTTGTTTCCTTCATTGTTTACCGGTTGAGGCAAAGAAATTTTGGTACATGTATATGTATATGTATGTAAATACCACAATGAGTTATGTTATAAAGCTACAATAAGCTGTATGGGTGTAATGTCGTTATGATTGTCATGTTGTTATGTTTGTCATGTTGGTGTTTCTTTCAATATTTTTTCATTGTAAATAATGCATCGAGGTAAGTTATAAAGATCCATGGGAATTATGTTTTTCTTTTCAGCGGTATTGCTAGTTGTAGGTGTCATTGAATACCAAGGATGGTGTTCCCTTAAGGGGGGGGGGGGGTTGTAACAACCCCGACTTAAAAATCCATGTAATAAATTTAATAAAGACAAAATAATACCAAGGTCATGGGACACGTATTCCAAGCTGAATGTTTGGAAAAATATCCTAGGGGGTGTTTATTTGGTTTATTATGGCTAAGGGGAAATTGTCAAAGGAAATGGTAAAGGCTTTGGAGAAGTAAGTGGCATTAATTTAGATTTTATTTATGAAATAATGGAAGTTAGGAGAAAAGGAATGTGAAAG
This sequence comes from Pinus albicaulis, assembly GCA_034641835.2. Lineage (NCBI taxonomy): Eukaryota > Viridiplantae > Streptophyta > Pinopsida > Pinales > Pinaceae > Pinus > Pinus albicaulis. Next base: position 12,383 of record JAXQQM020062843.1, on the reverse strand, counting down.
GTCACATGTTTCATGTGAGGAGGAAATTGAAGGAAAATAATGGAAATTGAAGAAAATAGAGGCCTCATTGATAAAAAGGTTTTTGAGGATCAGTTCACAACCTTTTGTCAGTATCAACTTGGAGCTCTCTCTATTCTCTCATACTCTTATACACTTAGATCATTCTTGGAGCACTATAGAATTTGAGAAGGGAAAGCAAAGGAAGGACAAGAAAGTAAAGGGAATTAAAGATCAAGTAAGGAAGAGTTGGATCAAGCGGGTACAATGATATTACTTGCAAGTATCGAGTTGCATGTATGATTTCCTTGCTAGTTTTGGCATGCATGGTACATGCATGTGTATTTTTTTCTGTTGTTGTCATTGGCATGGGTTTTTCCATGTGTGACAATGATTTCATCCTTTCCTTTCCATTTATGGATAGCATGGTGTGATGGCGTTCTTCCACTTGGTTGAACTGAATTGCCAGATGGTTTTGAAACTGAGTGAGTGTTGAAAAGTCAACAAGAAATGTGTGTCTAATTTAACTTTCCCTTAATTAAATTGGACAATAAAATGTAATCTTACCTCATAATCACTTGTAATAGTTAACTGAGTGCGATAAACTCAGTTAGCTCATGAATTTTGAGTTGAGGGTGGTTGGTAAGGCATACAGAGTGATTCTGTTAGTTATGGAGTTTGAATTGTAGTTAGTGCATTAGTTTAATGCATGAGAAATCAGTTAACTCAATTAACTGAGTTAAACTCAGTTGAACTAGTTGTAAATGTTTGTTGCACTGGTGAGAGATCAAGTGAATTAAATCAGATTTAATTCACATGTAGTGATCTGCCATGCAATTGATGATTTACTATTAATAGCTGCATGCATGTCAGTTCCAGTCGAGACCCAGTTGAGACAAAGGTTAAAGGGATGTTAACTATCAGTTGTATCATTAGTAGGCTGCCTGCATGAAACAAGAAAACCATTGGATTTCCCATGATCATTGTGTAGTTTTGGAAGGATGAAATTTGTAAAGAATAGGGATTGCATTCCACATGGATTGCACAATCAAGGCAGACTGATCAGAGGTAGAGAATTGGCTAAGTACTAGCCCAATTTTGTCTGGGTCAGTGTGAGACAGTTGTGAGAGTGCAGGCGACTCTTACGAGAAGAGTGCATTGTAATTGTTTCATGATTCCATGGTGAATATACAATAGAAGATAGAGGGGTTTTGAGCAGCAAGCTTTCCTTGGGAAAATATCTGTGTTGTGGTTTGATTTGATTCTTTCTTTACTTGTTGTGATTGGCGATCATGTTTATTTTCCACAATTGATTTGTAGAAGGATTCAGTATATAGCTTTAGTACATTGATTGATCGGATTAAATCCATTGATATACATATATTTGTATAATTTATACATGGTATCAGAGCATAGGAAATCACTATAGTGAAGAATAAATTGAGTTTGTGACTGAATAGAATTTGAATTTGCAAAAGCATTCTTGGTACGACAGGCAGATCAGAATCGAGATGACTTTCGTTGGCTTGAGATTCGAGTATGCACTTGAGGGCAGTTCCAATTATATTGCGTGGAAAGACAAGATGGAGGCAGTTCTGGAGGACAATGGGTTGAAAGAATTAATTGATAATGACATTCCCAAATCCGATGCAGTAGATGCCAAAAATCTTGATGCTAGGAAAAAGAAGGTTGCAAAGGCGAGGATGATCTTACTAGAGGGAGTACGAGACCACATTTTCTCAAGTCTGCATGGCAAAGTGAATCCATATGCAATATGGAAGGCTTTGACAGATTTGTTTCATAGCAGCAGTGATCATAGAAAATTGGCACTAAAGGACAAGCTCAGGAAAATCAAAATGAAGAAAGGAGACACTATTCCGAAATATTTAACCAAGTTTCTCCAATGTCGATATGATATTGGGAGAGTCGTAATTACTGTCCTAGATGATGACTTGGTGAGGCTGGCTCTTCTAGGGATTCCTAAGAGTTGGCATAGTTATCAGGACTCTGTCAATGGGAGGGAGAAGCTTCCAAATTGGGAACGACTTTGGTCGGATTTGGTGCAAGAAGAATTCAGGCGGAATACCAGGGATAGATCTTCATCTAAGACAGATGATGAAGAAAATTGCACCTTGGCTGGTAAGGTGAAGAAGGGGAAAGGAAAGAAATCCTATTCCAAATCTGATTTCGGTAAAGAAGGCAAGAAGTGTGACATGTCTAGAGTGAAGTGTTTTCACTGTCACGAGCATGGACATTATACCACTAATTGTCCACAAAAGAAGAATAACAAGAAGGCTTTAGGATCTACAGCCGGTGAGGCTTTGGCATCAAAATTTGAGTTGGCCTTCTCGCTCATTGCATGCATGGTGTCAAGTGCAATGAGATCAGTGTGGTACTTGGATAGTGGTGCATCTTTCCACATGACGAGAGACAAAGAATTTTTCAGTAGCTTAGAGGAGAAGGAACTCCAGATGCATATCGAAATGGGGGATGACAGGTGGTACAGTGCTACCGGGTACAGTTACTTTCCAGAGACAGTAAGGTAAACCCTTCTTATTAAAATATGTAATGCATGTACAAGGATTGAAAAAGAATTTAGTTTCAGTCACAATGTTGGAGGATAGAGGCTATGATGTGGTTTTTAGTGAAGGGAAAGCTTTCCTTCGACACAAAGCAATAGGAAAAGTCGAGAATATTGGGATTCATGTGAAGAACCTCTATAAACTTAATGTATATGGCTGCGCATCATTGATGGTTAAGGCTGTAATATTCCCAAATGGGGAAGCAACAATATATGAACACAATAATCGAGAGAACAGTGAATAAATAAACACACCGTGATATGAGACAAATGTACAACCATATTATTAAACATATAAGCAAATAATAGGCACAAGATCTTGAGGATCAAGTCACTCAAGCAATACAAAACAAGCCTCTACAAGCAAAATATGCCATCACATGAAAAATAGCTGCCATACAAATGCCCTAAGCTAAGACAGCACAATTTTAGGGCATAAACTGCTGCATAAATATAAATCAATGTATATCTGCTAAAAAAACTCAAATAATGCTAGGAGTGATGATCTAGACTCCTAGACACCTTTCCAAGAGAACCCGGGAAGGGTTTCCGGAAATACACCCAAATACAAATGGTGATCTACACCCCTAGGGCTGAAGAGTCACTGCAAACTGAAGCTCATGAAAATAGAAGGCTGAAATAATATAGATCTGATGTAGATATCCTCAAGTGTCTCCTCCAATGAAAGGTTGAACCCTTCACCTATAGGAGAACACTCTAAAAGAGCCAATAGATCCTCCTCTGAAACTGCCCTCCAAAATAATGAAATTCCAAACTTAAACTGCACTGTAAATTATGGGAATAGGTTGGCCTGGCACCAAATATTTAAAATGTGCTCAGAATCCCTCCTTTCTGATCTCCCAAGAGAAGGAATCCTTCCTCCTATGAAAAACTAGCTCAGAAGTGGGTTTCTCAACCCTCCACTGCAACACCCTGCAACACAACACAATATTATGCATAAACTGCGCTGTAGCTAAAAACTGAAGCTTGGCCAGAATGTCGGATGTGTATAAATGATAAATAAATAATCTCCCAAGAGGCCTCTTAAGGGAAGAGGTGGGATTCCCTCTCAGGAACACCCAGTGCTAAACAACACAACAATATCAACTAAACAGTTGAAGAATGCAAGAAGTCTAAACAAACATATCAAAATAATAATCATAATATACCCCCATATGGATGCCATCCTCTTCCTTATAAACAATGTGAGCCTTCTCATATTGGGTCCCACTCATTAGGGTTTCCATCATCATGCAATCAATCTCCCTCCAAAACTGCGCTGTCCCACCATTAATGCCACTCCTCCATAACAATGATGTTTGATTTGGTTAAATTTGACCTATTCAACATGCTCCAGCCCCTTTTCACACCTAAGGGTCTTCAATCGAGCTTTTAGATGACCTCCATTCACACTAGGAGTGTCTTTTATTCCTACTAAGGAGATTTATGGGTCTTCATACCCTCTTATTCCTCTATCTAAGAGCAAAATCAAAATTTAATATTCCAATTAGCTGTATGCAAATTTAGGAATATTACAGTTCTCCCCTCCCAAATGTTGCTTTTCCTCAAGAAATTGCATGGATATAACTAAAGAGCATCTCCCCTTCCTCCTGTAGCATCCTCAAGTGATAAGTTCCCGAAAAGAACAAGATGATTTCTCATCAATAGGTTGTCAAGTTGTTCCTCCCATGTGTATAAGTATGCTTTTGGTGAAAAATCCAATTGGCTCTCATCATGAAAAAGTGGGATATACATGGAAGAAACTATATGTGGTCTAGAGGGCTTCTTGAGGCATGGAATCTGAAATATATTGGGAACCATCATCCCCATGTGAAGCCTCCATCCCCAAGCTATCATCCACAAAAAGTGAGTCACCCTCCAACATGGTAACTCCTGAAACATCTCCTCCACCTTAGGCTCCCGCAAAGAATGTGGGCTGCATAGCTGAATATGATGGATCAAATTGTCCATCCCATGCTGTCTCTCTCTCCACTTATGATAATTGTAGAGCTGCCACTGAATATGGGTTGCAATAATGTTGCTTTCATGGAGCAAAAATGCAATAGGATCCTCAAAGATCCACTCTTTGGGTCTTGCCCAAATCATCCCATACAAAATGAATATGACATTATCATCATATGGAATCCAAATAAGAGAAGTATTGAAGGTTTTACATAGTGCTGGAAGGTACCAACAGTTTCTCAAGTAGTTACAACGTAGTTTTACCAACTGCAATTTCATAATATGATGTGGCAAGTTGTCTTCAAACAATTTGCTAGTTGTGCATGTCATCTCATCTACTAGCAAATAGTAAATGACATTGTATATCAACTGAGCATACAGGAACTAGTACAATAATTTCGCAAATCCATACAAGAAATGGTTATCACCATCATAGATGTTGGTCTCAAAATGACCATGAAGCCCAAAGAGAGGCTTGCCCTCTTGTGGAGCAATGCACTGTATAGAGATGGTAAGGGAATGCAAATACTGTGTTAGATAATCAATATTTGCATTCCCTTACCATCTCTATACAATGCATTGCTCCACAAGAGGGCAAGCCTCTCTTTGGGTTGTGTTAGATAATCAATAATTTCAAAAAAATCATCCTTACCATGTATTGAGAGCAAGATGATAATAATATCTATGAATGAGTCTTCCATAGTGATATGACATATCTCCATGAGAAGGAATAAACCATGTGTTGCATGAAAAGCATTCTTCTTATGCTTGGAGATCCAAGTCAAGAAGATCATATCATGGTAATAGATGTCTCCATTCACTACTCCATCACTCTCATCTCCTACTTGTCCATCAAGTGCATTATATTTGAAGTGATCCTGGGAACACTCCATCAATAAACCCAAGCTCCCAAGTGACAACACTGTTGGCCTTTGTAATAGGCTCCTGTCATCTCATAGTTCCATCCTTTGACATACCACATGTCAAAGCCATCAGTCATAATGTTGCTATATGTGAGGGATTCCTTCCAAAGTGGAAGTACCTCCTGATCCTCCAAGGCTAAGGAGTAGCCCCTTTGCACTATGATAGCACCATCTCCTACTCCTACAACATCATGCAAAGTATGGGAGAATATTAGCCCATGCCCTCTAAAGAACCTCCAAAGCAACAACAACTCTTGTTGCCTCCCCACATCATCACCTTATAAACTATGGAGAAACAACATGATAATTGATATGAAAGATATCGCATCACCCCAATACATCCAAACTCCTTACTACCATATGATGCAGGTTCCATGCCAAGGTTCATCCACCAACCAAATCTTTGAAATAGAATGTGTCATATGATGACCAAACTCTTTCAAGAGTAACCAACACAGCCTTACCTCCTGCTGCCCTGTGTCATAGATATGCAAGTGGCTTCCCAGCCTCTTGCTCATCAAATTCACCCATCCAACCAATGGTGAGTGTCTATCATCATGCTCAAAATTAGTATCCCTCCAATGGAGAATACCATCCCCCCAAATCAGATTTCTATATTTGCATTTCATGGGATGTTGAAATGACATATCCTGGATATATCCAAATTAAGACCACTCCTCAATGACCAAGTTGATCCCACAAGGATCCAAACATACTGAAGGAAAAATCTTCTCATTAAGCAATGAAGTTCTCATCAAGAAAGTTCCATCATAATAATGGACGATAAGATGTCTCTCATCAATCATTTGCCTATCTTCTTCTATGCATGTAGAAAGGTCATTGGAATGCTCCAATAATGGTTGGGCCCCCAACTCATCACTATTGCTTAATGATAGCACTTATGATCTCCATAATGGTGCATCTGCTGTCTCAAGATCATGCTCAATGCTGAACAAAAAGTTATGTATTGCATTTTTCAAAAAAATACTCATCCCATCCTTCAAGAATCTACACTCCAACCCCAAGAGTTGTGTGCAACTCAACAATGATACACTAGGATGAATGTATATCTTCCCCTTGAACAAATCAAGGTTGCGCAGTGCAGTGATAGTCTGCTGCTCGAAATCAGCAATGTACTTTGACCCTAGGTCATGCAAGGGTACATTCCCACAATCCTCCATATGATGTGCTAAAGTAACAGAAAATGGAAACATGTACATACCTTGGTAAAGAAATTGGGAACATCTTTTACTACTACAAGGGTTACTCCTTTCGATGTGATGGCTTCCCCAACTACTGATGATGATGGCTGCTCTTCCGTGGCTGAATTAGTGCTGGTACAAGTCTCCTCCTCCTCATGCATTTCCAGAATAGTGCCTGGGATCCCAAATTTCAAGAGATCAAGACCACTTGGCAAAGATGCAAGGGTTCTTTCTCCTGATGCCAGTGCTCCTGCAACAAGTGGTGGTGAAGGCTCCTTCTCCTCTGATTTCTTCTTGTCAAACTTCTTGATCAACCTTTGAGTAAAATCAACATATGCAGTCACTTTTGCATGACTCACATGGCTGAACCACCAAATGTTCGCTTCACCCTCAAGGTGCAGCGCTGTAATCTCAACAAATTATTTCTCTACTACTGGGTGTAGTAAGAAAAATGCACCCAACCTCATTCCCCAAGCCCTTTTTTTGCATGAGAATGACCCATCAAAGGTAGACAATAGAAATCTATTGCCCTCTTTCCTTCTATTTCTGCAAGGTCTCCTTTCTTCTTTGAGTTGAATAAAATGTGGGAGAGTTAGATTCTCCTTGAAAGCTCTAGTTTGAGACTTATATCCTGCAAGATACTTACTTAGAATTTCATGATCTAAGTTTCCTCCTTCTTCATGCTTCTTGTCTTCAAAATAAAAAGGCATAGCATGTTTCTTTGGAGCTCTATGCAATACCGGATCTGCCTTTTGCTGATAGGAATTACATGGACCTTCCTCATCTTGAAACCTTAGTGTGGTTTCACTTATTTTTTCCATTTTTCTTTGCTTGACCTCCTTGGTGAGGTCCTTCTAAGATCTGAAAAGAGATGAGATAAAAATCATTCTCTCTCTAACATTCTGATCTCTTTCTCCTCCTTAATCTTCTGATAGCATAATGGCTGAGATCCACAGGCTGAGCCAAGATTATGCTCTGATACCACTGTAATATTTTCAAATGGAGAAGCAAAAATATATGAACACAATAATGGAAATAACAGTGAATAAATCAACACACCATGATATGAGACAAATGTACAACCATATTATTAATCATATCAAAAAATAAAAGGCACAAGATCTTGAGGATCAAGTCACTCAAGCAATACAAAACAAGCCTTTACAAGAAAAATATGCCATCACATGAAAAATAGCTGCCATACAAATTCCCTAAGCTAAGAAAACATATTTTTAGGGCATAAAATATTGCGTAAAGCTAAATAAATGTATATCTACTGTTATATAGCTCAAATAATGCTAGGAGTGAAGATCTAGACTCCTAGACACCTTTCCAAGAGAACCAAGGAAGGGTTTCTCGAAATACACCCAAATACAAATGGTAATCTACAACCCTAGGACTAAAGAGTCAATGCAAAATGAAGCTCATTAAAATATAAGGCTGAAATAATATAGATCTGATGTAGATCTCCTCAAGGGTCTCCTCCAATGAAAGGCTGAACCCTTCACCTACAGGAGAACACTCTAAAAGAGCCAATAGATCCTCCTCTGAAACTGCCCTCCAAAATAACGCAATTCCAGACTAAAAATGCACTATAAATGATGGGAATAGGTTGGCATGGTGCCAAATATCTAAAATGTGCTTAGAATCCCTCCTTGCTGATCTCCCAAGAGAAGGAATCCTTCCTCCAATGAAAAAATAGCTCTGAAAGTGGGTTTCTCAACCCTCCACTGCAACACCGTGAAACACAACACAATATTCTGTAGCGCATTCTAGGCGAAGGGCGGAAGCTTGGCTAGGGTACGGATATGTGGGAATTATAGATAAATACTCTCCCAAGAGGCCTCTTAAGGGCAATTGGGATTCCGCTAAGGAACACGGTGTAACATCACAACAATCTCAACTAAAACGGTGAAGAATGCAAGAAAGTCTAAATAGACATATCAAAATAATAATCATAACATGCCCATATGGATTCCATCCTCTTCATATAAACAATGTGAGCTATCATCTTGAGTCCACTCATTAGGGTTTCATCATCATCATTCAAATCCCTCCAACACTGCACTGTCCCACCATTAATGTCATGCCTTCGTAACAACGTTGTTTGATTTGGTCAAATTTGACCTATTCAACATGATCTAGCCCCTTTTCACACCTAAGGGTTTTCAATCCAACTTTTATATGGCCTCCATTCACAATAGAAGTGTCTTTTATTCCAACTAAGGAGATTTATGGGTCTCCATACCCTCTTATTCCTCTATCTAAGAGCAAAATAAAAAATTAATATTCCAATTAGATGTATGCTAATTTAGGAATATTACAAAGGCAGACAAAGTGGTGAGTTGGGATGAGGGTGAGTTATGGCATAGGATATTGGGCCATATACACCACGGAGCCTTGAAGGTCATGCAATAGATTTCTACGGGTCTTCCCAAGGGTACTCTTGTGCAGATAGACACATGCAAGGGATGTACTATGGGGAAGTATCCAAAGGCCAATTTTCACGAGAATGAGAACTAAGCTTCAGAAATACTTGAGAGAGTTCACTCAGACGTGTGTGGACCATTCTCTATAACTTCGACAGCAAAGCACAAGTACTATGTGATATTTGTTGATGATTTTTATAGAAAGTGCTAGATCTACTTCATGCAGAAGAAAGACCAGACATTCTCAAAATTTTGTGAGTTCAAAGCGCTGATGGATAAAGACAGGGGGAAGCATGTGAAGGCTCTTAGGAGCAACAATGGTGGTGAGAATTCAAGAACTTCTGTAGAAAAGAAGGAATTTGGAAAGAGTTGATTACGCCTCATAACCCACAACAGAATGGGGTCGCAGAAAGAAAGAACAGAACAATTGTGGGTGCAACATGAGCGATGTTGAATGATAAGGGCCTACTGTTGCATCTGTGGGTGGAGGCATGCAACACAACAATATTTTTTCAAAACCGTAGTCCTCATCGGATACTTGGCATGAGTACACCAGAGAAGGATTTTTCTAGTAAGAAACCTAATGTTTCATATTTTAAAATTTTTGGTTCATCTGTCTCTTGCCATGTGACCAAAGGTTCCAGGAAGAAGCTCGAACCAACAACTAAGATTGGGATATTTGTGGGGTACACTGATACTCCCCACAAATATTGGGTGTATTTTCCAAACAACAGGATGACTCTTGTGAGACGGGATATAAAATTTGATGAGGAGAAAGACATGCGATTGTCCCTTGAGAGGGAGTTGGATTTGCATGCATATGAGGAACTCTTGGTTCCAAAGAATGAACCTCAATATGTGGAGCAGCCACATGTGGAGGATCATGGGGTGGTAGAAAACACTCATGCAGAGCCATCCACCAGAAATTGTAGAAGGCGCACCACGGAAGCTGATAGATAGAGACTTGATGCGACAAAGCATGTAGGAGCACCTACTTCACTGAGCAGACAAAGACAGTCTCCAGACAAGTTTATTGGATACATGGCTCTTATGAGCAAGTGTATTATGACAAAAAAATCCTTCTGAGGAAGCAATGCAACAATTAATTTGGGTTGATGCTATGGTTGAGGAGTATGACTCCATCATCAAGAACAGTGCATGGGAATTTGTCCCAAGATTGGTCAGAAAATCAGTGGTTGGATCTAGATGGATCTATAAGGTGAAGTAGGCGGTAGATGGGAGTGTGGATAAGTACAAGGCTAGATTTGTAGCCCAGGGATTCTCACAAGTTGAGGGGATTGATTACGAGGATACTTTCGCACCATTTGCAAGATACTCATATATTAGATCTATCCTTGCACTACGAGTGCAGATGTGGTGGCAAAGACATCAGATGGATGTGAAAATTGTGTTTCTGAATGGAGTTATTGAGGAAGAAGTGTACATAGAGCAACCATAAGGTTTTGAGATCTTTGACAGTGATTTTCATGTGTTCCGACTCAAGAGAGAACTATATGGGCTGAAGCAAGCACCTCGTGCTTGGTACACTAGAATTGACAGCTATTTCACTAGGTTTGGCTTCACCAAAAGTGAAGCGGATGCAAACCTGTATCAGATTGTGGTTTATGGTAAGCTCTTGATTATATGTTGATGATATAATTTTGACATGTGATGAGCAGCTGATAACTTCTTGCAAGGAGGATCTTACAAGGGAATTCGAAATGAAGGACATGGGACTCCTTCACTATTTCCTTGGTTTGGAAATATGGCAGCGGGATGGTGAGCTATTTGTTTCTCAAGGAAAGTATGCCAAAGAGATTCTGAGTAAGTTTCACATGGAGAGCTGTAAACCCATGGAGACTCCTCTTCCAGGAAACTGGAAGAAGGAGGATGCTACTTCAGGTGAGGTAGTGGACGCTACTGTTTACAGGTAGCTACTGGGTTCACTGATGTACTTGGTGAACACTAGACCAGACATTTACTATGCAATTAACCAACTGAGTCAAGTTATGGTTAAGCCAACCAAGCTCTTTTGGAAGGCGGGGAAGCATGTCTTCAGATATATCAGGGGCACTACAGAGTATGGATTATGGTACAAACGGACAAAGGGAGTGAAGCTTCAAGGCTTCATGGATGCATATTGGGCAGACAATCCATCAGGCAGAAAGAGCACATTAGGAGGGATCTTCAGATTGACAACGAGTTCTTGGTACAACAGGAAGTAGCGATATGTAGCACTCAGTCCAGCCGAGGCAGAGTACATGGCAACAAGTCAAGCGGCATGTGAGGCCATATGGATGAGAAAGATCCTGGTTGGTTTGTTTGGATCTCTGATGGATCTGACAGTGATACATTGTGATAACCAGAGTTGCATTAAACTCTCAGTGAATCTGGTATTCCATGAAAGGTCCAAGCACATAAACATCCGTTAGCACCATCTCAGAGATTGTGTTCAGAGGCGCAATATTTACTTCAGTATATTCCCACGGAAGATTAGGATGCAAATATTTTTATGAAGGCACTCGCCAGGAGAAAATTCGAATACCATAGAGGCAGGATCAGGGCGACAGATAATCCCTTTATTGTTGAGAGGGATTGTTGAAAATTTAACAGGAAATGTGTGTCTAATTTAATTTTTCCTTAATTAAATTGGACAATAAAATGTGATCTTATCTCATAATCACTTGTAATAGTTAATTGAGTGTGATAAACTCAGTTAACTCATGAATTTCGAGTTGAGGCTGGTTGGTGAGGCATGCAGAATAATTCTATTAGTTATGGAGTTCGAATTGCAGTTAATGCACTAGTTTAATGCATGAGAAATCAGTTAACTCAATTAATTGAGTTAAATTCAGTTGAAATAGTTGTAACTATTTGTTGCACTAGTGAGAGATCATGTGAATTAAATCAGATTTAACTCACATGCAGTGATCTGCCATGCAACTGATGATTTACTATTAATAGCTACATGCATGTCAGTTCCAGTGGAGACCTAGTTGAGACAAAGGTTAAAGGGATGTTAACTATCAGTTGTATCATTAGTAGGCTACCTGCATGCAACAAGACAACCATTGTATTGCCCATGAGCATTGCGTTGTTTTAGAAGGTTGAAATTCCTAAAGAATAGGGTTTGCATTTCACATGAATTGCGCAAGCAAGGAAGGATGATTAGAGGAAGATAATTGGCTAAGTACTAACCCAATTTTGTCTGGGTCAGTGTGAGATAATTGTGAGAGTGCATGAGACTCTTGTGAGAAGAGTGCATTGTAATTGTTTCATGATTCCATGT
>JAXQQM020083861.1:0-201155 GCA_034641835.2 Pinus albicaulis | reverse complement strand
GTTTCCGGAATAAGACAACCCAGCAAGGGTTTCCGACATTACACAAGCATAAAAGACAGTACTGCAGAAAATTACGCAATCTCCTGCAACTTTGTATTGGATATGACTAAATATAACATGAAATAGCTGATCAATACAGAAAATGGCCAAAGGCCCTCCCTAATAGAATTTCTGGAGAGGAACAAGTACCTCCTCCTCAAATACTAGCACAAAATCAAGGGATTCAACTCTGCTACTATTGCACCCTTAGAAAAGACGCAGTTTCTGGAATAGACTATGTTGTTGATGTTGGTGCCTGCTTGACCTTAAGTTAGATGGTGGAAATATAGCTCAGAACCTTCCCCTTTGATCCCTTAAACAAGCTGATCTAAGGAAGAGGATGGAATTCCTGCATGAGAATTCCTTGCACTAAACAGTGCTGCAACCACAGCTAAACAGTTGAAGCCTGCAAGTAGTCAAAAGACCAAACATAGATGAATACTGAATGCCTTCCTTGCTTCTATCCCCTTCTTCTTATCCTTAGTGAGCCTCCTCACCCCTAACCCCACTCATTAATGAGGTGACTTCCTAGAAAAGATTCCTCCTTCAAAACTGTGATGTCCTTACTGGTTTCCCTCCTCTTGTAGTAGCGTTGTTGACTTGGTCAACTAGATTTAGTTCACTTGAATTTCCCCCTTTCACACCAAGGTGGCTTTATTTTCCCTCCTAATCTGATCCCCTTTCACATTGGGATTGTTTTATTACCCTTTGATTCTTCTAACTGCAAAAATGGAGAAATTATAATATTCCAACTAGCAATAGCTAATTGGGAATATTACAGTCCTCCCTGCTCAAAAGTTGTTTGTCCTCAAGCAACAACAAAGAAGGATGCTACAATATCTTCTCTCCTTCCCAAGTGGCATCCTCATCTGGTAGATTCCTCCATCGAATCAGATATTCCTTGATAGCTCTACTTCTTAGTTGCCTCTCCCTTGTGTCTAAGATTGCTTCTGGTTGCAAAATTAGGTGGCCCTCGTCATCAATGGGGGGGAGATCCATGTTGGCAACTAAATTCCTCCCAATGGCCTTCTTGAGGCAAGAAACATGGAAAATATTGTGGATCTTGCTCCCCTTAGGAAGCTCAAGCTCATATGCTACCTTACCGACACAATTAATCACCTTGTATGGCCCATAGAAACGTGGTTTGAGCTTCTCAGCTCCCTTCTCCTTGAGTGTGGACTGTCTATAAGGCTAAAGACGCAGATAGACTAGATTTCCCACCTCAAATTGTCTCTCTACCCGACCACAGTCTACATATATCTTCTGCTGGTTTTGGGCAGTAGCAATGTTGTCTTTGAGGGCTCTAAGTATGTCTTGATTCTCCTGAATCCATTCCTTTGCTCTTGGAGCCTTACTTGCCCCAAACATAACATCAACAAATGAGAGTGCATCATACCCATATAAGGCCCGGAATGGAGTCATACCAATAGACATATGGTGAGTAGTGTTGTAACAATACTCCTCTAAGTGGAGCAAATGCAACCAAGCCCTTTGCTACCTTGCAACATAGTTTCTCAAGTAGCCTTCCAGCCACTTGTTCACTATCTCAATCTGCCCATCAGTTTGTGGGTGATAGCTAGTGCTTGGTGTCAAATCAGTCCCCACTAACCAAAAAATTTCTTGCCAAAAGCCACCCATGAAGCGGCTGTCCCGATCACTCACTATGGTCTTTGGGAGACCATGGAGTCTAAATACATCTCTGAAGAAAAGCTCAGCCACTTGTGAAGCAGTATAATGTGCAGAAATGGCAAAGAAATGAGATTAATTTGTTAATATATCAACAACTACAAAGATACAATCCTTACCCTGTATTGTCGGTAGGCCGATGATGAAGTCCATAGAGATGCTTTCCCACTTCCCATCCGGAATAGGTAGTGGCTGCAATAACCCAACAGGGTGGGTGTGCTCTCCCTTGTTTTATTGACAAATTGTGCATTCCTTGACATGTTGGGGCACATCCTCTTTGAGACCCTTCCATGAGAATCTCTCTCTTATGTCCCTATAGGTCTTTGTGAAGCCTTGATGCCCTGCAAGTGGGGAATCATGTGATGTTAGTAAGATCTTATCCTTGAGCTTGGAATTATTAGCCAAGAAGATCCATTCCTAGTAATAAATGATCTCATCCATCACCCTATACCTCTCATCTGATACCCCTCCATCAAGTATCTCACATGCAAAGTCATCTTTGGAATACTCAACTAAAAGTTGAGCCTTCCAATCTGCGTCCATGCTCCTCAAGGACAGCGTTGTAGGCCTTTTGGATAGAGCATCAACCACCACATTGCTCTTCCCCTTGACATATTCTATGCCAAAATCATATGCTTGGACTTTTCTCACCCACTTCTGTTGTCTCTCTTAGAGTTACTTCTGTTCAAGGAAGAATCTAAGACTGTTATGGTCAGTCTTCACCTTGAACTTATTCCCCACCAAGTACTGCCGAAACTTGGCTAATGCATGCATATAGCCAACATTTCTTTATCATAGATGGGGTATAACCTTTCATGAGGAAGTAGCTTCCTGCTTTCAAAGGCTATAGAATGCCCTCCTTGCATCAATACTGCTCCAATTCCTTCACCTGATGCATCACATTCTAGAACAAAAGGTTGAGAAAAATCAGGCAAAACCAATACAAGACAGCTACTCATTACCTCTTTAAGCTTATCAAAATCCCTTTGTGCTATAGGTGTCCAATGGAAAGCTCCCTTCTTGGTGAAGTCTGTGAGTGGTGTTGCTAGTTGCGAGAACCCTTTCACAAAATTCCGGTAATAAGTGCATATGCCAACAAACCCTCGGAGTTCTATGACATTTCTGGGCTCAGGCCAATCTCTGATAGCCCAGATCTTCTCCTCATGCACACTTACTCCATCCACTCCTATGATGTGACCCAAATACAACATCTCTGTGAGGCCAAATTCACATTTGGAGAGCTTGGCATAGAATTGTTGCTCCTTGAGAATATGTAAAATTGTCTCAATATGCTGCAGATGCTCCTCCCAAGTGCGGTTGTAGATAATAATATCATCAAAGAAGACCAATACAAACTTTCTAAAATGACCACGGAAGATGTGGTTCATGCAAGATTGGAAAGTTGTTGGGGCATTGGTCAATCCAAAGGGCATCACCAAAAATTTAAAATGCCCGTAGTGACATTTGAACGCTGTCTTGGGGATATCCTGATCCCTTACCTTGATTTGATGATACCCGGATCTCAAATCAATCTTGGAGAAGTATTTAGATCCCCTCAACTCATCCATTATTTCATCGATCCTGGGTATTGGGTACCTATTCTTCACGGTCTTCTTGTTCAAGGCTCTATAATCAATGCACATCCTTAGTGTGCCATCCTTATTCTTTACCAAGACCACTGAAGAAGCAAAAGGACTAGTACTAGGCCTGATGTGTCCTAGAGCTAACAGCTCTTGAATGGCCCTCTCAATCTCATCCCTATAAGCCTTGGGGTGCCTATAAGGAGTGGTGATTACTGCTTGGATTCCTTGCTCCAACTCAATAGTGTGTTCAAACCTCCCGTCAGGAGGCCTTCCTGGTGGAATATCTCCAAATAATGTAGAATACCGATCCAAAAGAGATTGTACATCGGGATGCACTGGTGAATCGTTTCCCCTTGCTTCTGATAGATGCAGCTCCACTGCCCATTCTATATCTCCTCTGCGCAGATCTGCTTCCATTCTATGTGTTGAAACAATTTGAGGGGGGTATGTGTTCATGCCCTTGATCTTCTGATGCTGACCACTCTTCCCTTTTGTCCATTCCATCTCCAAAGTTTTCCAATTAGTGGTAACTCTCCCAAGAGTGATCAACCACTGGACCCCCAATATGATATTGGTGTCTATAATATCAACCACAAAGAAGTGGTTCGTTAATGTGTAGGTCCCCATGGTAATGGATAGTGCTGGAACATACTTGGCATACTGCAGGGTCATAGCTCCTGGGACCAAGACTGAGAATCCCTCAAACTCCTCCACGTGGATCCCTCTCCTCTGTACTAGTTGTGCATCAATAAAATTATGAGTTGCTCCACTATCTATCAGCACAGACACTCTTTGCCCCATAATAGTACCTCTTACCCTCAAGGTCAGATATTTTGGGACCCCTCTTAATGCTACAAAAACTCCCCCTCTTGGAGAAAAGTATTCTATGGATGGTACATCGCTGGCCTCCTCCCCTTCTTTGGAGAAGGTCTCAACATAATGTGCCTCCCCTGCAACACATTCTTCCTTCAAATCATGAACAAGGATTGTCTGCTTTGGTCCTGAAGAAGTCTCTTGATATAGTAATGTTCTTGCCCTGGGCAAGGTGTGTTGTAAGTCTCTAGCTTTCTCCATAGCTTCAAGGAGAGTGGTTGGTTTAGTGGATTTGACCAACCTCTGCAATGGTTCAGCTACCCATCAACAAACATGCATAACTTCCTGCTCATAGTGAGGTTGGATACCATCACTGAAAGCTGCAAATATTCAGCAATATAGTCTTCAAGATCTCCCTCCTGTTTGAGCTTGGTTAACTTGACAAAATGGGCTTTCAGATCTCTTGGATCAAATATTTCTACTAGTATTTTGGTAAATATTGAGTATGAAGTGATGTGATTATGCCCAAGTGTGGTTAATCCAGGAAACCACCATTCATGAGCCTCCCCTTCTAAGTGCAGTGCAACTATCTTGATGGCTTCTATTTCAGAAACCTTGTTGAGCTAAAAGTAAGTGTCCAGCTTCTCCACCCAAGCCTTGGCTGTACACTTAGGTGTCCCATCATATGTAGGTAGGAAGAACCTACCCATACTATGTTGTAGGTCTAATCCCTGCATAAAACTTCCCTTCTTCTAATGAGGATTAACTCTCCTCCCATCCTTGATCCAGAAAAACTCCTGAAAGCTCAAATTTTCTTTGAACCTTTGAGATTGGGATTCATATTCCTCAAAATAATTACCCAGGTTTTCCTCCTTATCTTCCCCAGATAGGAATGAAGGCATGGTAGAGTGTTGTGGTGCAGCTGAATGCTCCATGCCATATGAAGTGTTGGTGCTTGCCTCATGGCGAAATACATATAATCCCCCTTTTATTGAAATTCTTCCGAATAATGATTAATTATCCACGAGACTATCTTTGATCACATACAATTCGAATTTATATGCAACACATAATCTCTTCCACTCGGATCATCACACATGCGGAAATAAAACAAGCGATAACACATCAAATCATCATACACATTAACACAGTATGTATGGGGAAAGCTTATAGTTGAAAACCCCGCAGCTATTGTGTATATTATAATGGAGAAATCATGTAACAAACTCAGTACAATACTCCTCACAAGTACTCAATACTTTCTCATAAAGTTACACACAATCTAGCTTGGTTTTGAACAGGTTACTGGTTCAAAACTCACCACTAATTGCCTTGCCTCTATTGCGCAATCATGGCCTGTCTATATAGAGATCCAAGGTTCGAATCTCCTTGGCTTGACAGCGCAATCATCATGGGAAATTTCTCCAAGTGTGGTGCAAATCTCATGCACAACTGATGTCGCCACTGATAGCTAACTCCACCCTTTCATCTATCTCTTTCACTGGTCTCCACTGAACTGATCATGCGCTGTAGTGAACTAATGTGTTCTTGAGTTGAATAATGAGTTACTAATTAATGAATTAAATAATATTTAATTCACTCCACTCATAACTAATTGATTAGCTAGTTAAACTAATCTCAACTAGTTCAACTAAAATAAACAGAACACAACTCCACTATCTGTCTCATTAACTCCACCAAACTTATGCCACTGAAGTCCTAACTGAAGTCAACCATGCATGATGCCATCAAACCCTAGGAATAGCGTAATTCCTCTGTCAGATGCATGAGCCACTTCTGTAGCTCGAACTGAAGTGCTCCAAGAGAGTAAACTGCTGTTTAGAGTCCAAATATTATTAAGGGTAAATAATATTTGGCTTCCCTATTTTTAGGATAGGCAGTCTAAAAATAGACTTCGACCTATAGGTCCAAAAATAGAGGTCCATCTATTTTTACCAACATGACCAATACTCCAAGAATAACATACCGCAACCCCTGGACCATGCTCCATATGTCTAAAAATAGACTTTGCGCCAGAATTTGCCTGCGGGCCCACTTAGTGAAGGCGACTTCATTTCACTAAGCTCCATCATCTTGCTGCATTTTCA
The DNA here is from genome assembly GCA_034641835.2 of Pinus albicaulis. NCBI lineage: Eukaryota > Viridiplantae > Streptophyta > Pinopsida > Pinales > Pinaceae > Pinus > Pinus albicaulis. Next base: position 194,926 of record JAXQQM020083861.1, on the reverse strand, counting down.
ACACTCCCTCTCAGCAAGATATGGATTATCTGCAACCACTATCCTGCCTCTGTGGAATTCGAACTTGCTCCTGGTGAGCGCCTTCGTCAGGATGTCGGCATCCTGATCCTCCGTGGGAACATATGAAAGCATCATGATTCTCCGCTGAACACAATCTCTGATATGATGGTACTTGATTTCGATATGTTTGGACCTATCATGAAATACTGGATTAGCCGAGAGCTTGATGCAGCTCTGGTTATCACAGTAGATCACTGTAGGCTCCAAATGCAACCTGAACAAACCTGCGAGGATCTTCCTCATCCGAATAGCCTCGCATGCAGCCAAGCTAGCTGCCATGTACTCGGCCTCTGCTGAACTGAGTGCCACGGATCTCTGCTTCCTGCTGTACCAGGAAACTGTTGTCGACCCAATGCTGAAAACTCCTCCAGAAGTGCTCTTCCGGTCCGTTGGGCTCCTTGCCCAATCTGCATCAGTGAAGCCAGAAAGCTTCGCTCCATCCTCCTGTCTGTACCATAGACCATATCCCGATGTGCCTCTGATATAGCGCAATACATGCTTGCCTGCCTTCCAAAAGAGCTTGGTAGGCTTAACCATAGCTTGCGAAAGCTGGTTAACTACATAGCATATATCGGGTTGTGTATTGACCAGATACATAAGCGACCCCACCAACTGTCGATAGACAGTGGCATCCACTACCTCCGCTGAAGTAGCATCCTCCTTCCTCCAACCACCGGAAGAGGAGTGTCAAAAGGCTTGCAGCCTTGCATGTTGAACCTCTCTAGAATCTCCCGGGCATACTTGCCCTGAGAAAAAAACAGTCCTCCGCTGCACTGCCAAATCTCCAATCCCAGGAAATAATGAAGGATGCCCAAGTCCTTCATCTCAAACTCTCGTGCAAGATCCTCCTTGCATGAAAGTATCAACTGCTCATCGCCAGTCAAAATCAGATCATCCACATACAGTACGATGATCAACAGCTTCCCCTCCACCACAATCTGGTACAGGTTTGGATCCGCCTCACTCTTGGAGAATCCAAGCCCGGTGAAGTAGCTGTCTATCGGAGTGTACCAAGCACGAGGTGCTTGCTTCAGCCCGTACAGTGCTCTCTTGAGTCGGCACACATGCGACTCACTGCTGAAGATCTCAAAACCTTCAGGCTGCTCTATGTACACCTCCTCCTCAATAACTCCATTGAGGAACGCAGTCTTCACATCCATCTGATGAATGTGCCACCCCATATGCGCTGAGAGAGCAAGGATCGTCCGTATGGAAGAGTACCTTGCGACAGGTGCAAAAGTATCCTCATAATCGATCCCCTCGATCTGTGAAAAGCCACGGGCGACAAATCTCGCCTTGTACTTCTCAACACTCCCGTCAGCCGCCTGCTTCACTTTGTAGATCCATCGCGAACCCACCACTGATTTCCCCTCCGGTCTTGGGACAATCTCCCATGCACTGTTCCTGACGATCGAATCATATTCTTCGATCATGGCATCAACCCATGTGGGTTCCTCCACGGCTTCCTCAAAAGAGGATGGCTCCGTCACAACACATTGACTCACAAGAGCCATGTATCCAGTGTACCGATCCGGTGACTGCCTCTGTCTGCGCTGTGCTGTAGGTGGTCCTACAACCTTCTCTGCATCCCGAGCCAGTCGCTCAGCTTCTGTAGTGCGCATGCGCCCTCTGATGGTTGGCGCTGCATGGGTGGTTTCTTCCACCTCTTGAACCTCCTCTTGTGGCTGATCCACATCCGGAAGCTCCTCCTTAGGAACTAACAGTTCCTCATCTGCATGCAAGTGTAGCTCCCTCTCAAGCGAACACTGCATGGCTTTCTCCTCCTGAAATTTTATATCCCGTCGCACAACAGTCTTGCGACTGTCTGGCACATACACCCGATAGTTGTGAGGTGTATCGGTGTACCCCACAAATATTCCAACTTCAGCAGTTGGATCCAGCTTCCTTCTTGCATCCTTCGTCACATGCATGTAGACAGGAGATCCGAAAATCCGCAAATGGGAAATATCGGGCCTCTTGCCAGAATAAGCCTCCTCTGGTGTACTCATGCCAAGAACCTTGTGAGGACAACGGTTCTGCACATACACTGCTGTATTGCATGCCTCAGCCCACAAGTGAAGGGGTAGGCCCTGATCATGCAACATCGCCCGTGCAGCACCCACGATCGTTCTGTTCTTCCGCTCAGCCACCCCGTTCTGCTGTGGGTTATGGGGTGCGATGAGTCTCACCGAATCCCTTTTGCGCTGCAGAACTCCTTGAATTCAGCCGAGATGAATTCACCACCGTTATCACTCCTTAGAGCAATCACCTTTTTCCCCGACTCCTTCTCGACGAGTGCTTTAAACTCACAGAACTTCGCGAATGTATCGCTCTTCTTCGACATGAAGAAGATCCAGCACTTTCGAGAGAAATCATCAACAAAGATCACATAATACTTGTGCTTTGCTGTCGAAGCAACTGAGAAAGGACCACACACGTCTGTGTGAACTCTCTCAAGGATCGTCGTGGCGCGACTATCCTTCTCGTGAAAGGTGGCTTTCACATGCTTCCCTAAAGTACACCCCTTGCACTGATCTGACTGCGCAAGAGTGCCCTTAGGAAGTCCAGTAGAAATCTGCTGCAGAATCTTCAAAGCTCCATGGTGAAGATGGCCCAATCTCCTGTGCCATAGTTCGCCCTCATCATCCCGGCTCACCACTTCTCCCGCGTTGCATGCCATAGCTGCGCAGTCATCTACCTGCAACTGATAAAGGTTCTGAGTTCGAACCCCTATCTTCCGGGTCTCTCCAGTAGTCTTACTGCGCTGGAAGGCTTTTCCTTCGCTGAAGACCACATCATACCCCTTATCCTCCAACATCGCTACTGAAATCAGGTTCTTCTTCAATCCGGGTACATGCATGACATCCTTTAGTACAAAGGGTTTACCAGACTCCCTATGAAAGGATACGGTACCGAAATGCCGGTAGAAATTTGCTGAATAATGATTAATTATCCACCGAGACTATCCTGATCACATATCAATTCGAATTCATATGCAACACATAATCTCTTCCACTCAGATCATCACACATGCGGAAATAAAGCAAGCGATAGCACATCGAATCATCATACACATTAACACAGTATGTATGGGGAAAGCTTATAGCTGAAAACCCCGCAGCTATTGTGTATATTATAATGGAGAAATCATGTAACAAACTCAGTACAATACTCCTCACAAGTACTCGGTACTTTCTCATGAAGTTACACACAATCTAGCTCAGTTTTGAACAGGTTACTGGTTCAAAACTCACCGCCAATTGCCTTGCCTCTATTGCGCAATCCAGGCCTGTCTATATAGAGATCCAAGGTTCGAATCTCCTTGGCTTGACGGCGCAATCATCATGGGCAATTCCTCCAAGTGTGGTGCAAATCTCATGCACAACTGATGTCGCCACTGATAGCTAACTCCACCCTTTCATCTACCTCTTTCACTGGTCTCCACTGAACTGTTCATGCACTGTAGTGAACTGATGTGTTCTTGAGTTGAATAATGAGTTACAAATTAATGAATTAAATAATATTTAATTCACTCCACTCATTACTAGTTGATTAGCTAGGTAAACTAATCTCAACTAGTTCAACTAAGTTAAACCGAACACAACTCCACTAGCTGTCTCATTAACTCCACCAAACTTCTGCCACTGAAGTCCTAACTGAAGTCAACCATGCATGTGCTCACCAAACCCCTAGGAATAGCGTAATTCCTCTGTCGGATGCATGAGCCACTTCCAAGGCTCGAACTGAAGTGCTCCAAGAGAGTAAACTGAAGTTTATAGTCCAAATATTATTAAGGGTAAATAATATTTGACTTCCCTATTTTTAGGATAGGCAGTCTAAATATAGACTTCGACCTATAGGTCAAAAAATAGAGGTCCATCTATTTTTATCAACATGACCAATACTCCAAGAATAACATACTGCAACCCCTGGACCATGCTCCATATGTCTAAAAATAGACATAGTCTAAAAATAGACTTTGCGCCAAAAATAGCCTGCGGGCCCACATAGTGAAGGCGACTTCATTTCACTAAGCTCCATCATCTTGTTGCATTTTCAACACCTTTATGCCTCATCTCCTTGAGGTCTCTTGCGATGTTACGCATATTCTGAGAAGTAGGAGTTTTGAAATATATTTCTCCTCCATACTGTAAATAGATTATCTCCACAATCTGAGCCAATAGTAGAGCTCCAATACCATTGTAATATTCCTTTTCAGGAATTGTTGCACTATGGTCAGTGAAAATGTTGTATTCAGAAAATTATGCTATGGAAACATGAAGCAGGACTTGGATCCTCTTATATATGTTGTATGTACCTCACGTACCAAATGGCATCAGAAACAAATCATCCTAGCTACATTAAACAGATCTCCCTAGCTCAATATAGCTTAAAAACACCCCAATCCCATGACTTTCAACAACAGAATTTCTGAATACTGCAATAGCGTAATTCATATGAGGTTTTCTTCAGAAAATTGTGAATAAATACATATCTAGAGATTATATTAATCATAGAGCCAAGAAATGGAGATTTAACCTCTTTTATACAAGAAATAAGACAACCCGCAAGGGTTTCCGACATTACACAAGTATAAAAGGAAGTACTGCAGAAAATCACGCAGTCTACTACAACTATGTATTTGATATGAATGAATATAACATGAAATAGCTGATAAATACATAAAATGGCCAAAGGCCCTCCTTATTAGACTTTCCAGAGAGAAATAGACACCTTCTCCTCAAGTACTAGCACAAAATCAAGGGATTCAACCCTGCCACTGCTTCACCTTCAGAAAAGACGCAGTTTCTGGAAGAGACTGCACTGTTGATGTTGGTGACTGCTTGACCCTAAGTCATATGGTGGAAATTTAGCTCAGAACCTTCCCCTTTGATCCCTTAAACAAGTTGATCCAAGGAAGAGGATGGAATTCCCGCATGAGTATCCCTTGCACTAAACAGTGTTGCAACCACAGCTAAACAGCTGAAGCATGCAAGCAGTCAAAAGACCAAACATAGATGAATATTGAATGCCTTCCTTGCTTTTATCCCCTTCTTCTTATCCTTGGTGAGCCTCCTCACCCCTAACCCCACTCATTAATGAGGTGACTTCCTTGAAAAGATTACTCCTTCAAAATTGCATTGTCCTTACTAGTTTCCCTCCTCTTGTAGCAGCGTTGTTGACTTGGTCAACTGTATCTAGTTCACCTGCATTGCCCCCTTTCACACCAAGGTGGCTTTATTTTCCCTCCTATTCTGATCCCCTTTCACATTGGGATTGTTTTATTGCTATTCAAGAGATGTAAGGGTTCTCCTTACCCCTTTTATTCTTCTAACTGAAAAATGGAGAAATTATAATATTCCAACTAGCAATAGATAATTGGGAATATTACGATACTGAGGACATATTTCTCTGTTCCAGCATTCAATTCGAACGTATTGGCTAATAAAATGTTTGTTAGCAAAAGCAGTTATGTCGACTCAGGAGACAGTAGAATCCAAGCTGGAGTCTACTCTAGTAGATATCAATAGAAATATTCAAGAAATCAATCTTTGTCAGTTGCATCAGTATGCTAGACTAGGCAGGATGGAGAAGGATATAAAATCATTGTAGCAGGTTGAAATGCCTGGTTCCAGTGCTAAAGACCCTGCCCCTGTGGCGTCATAAGATGATTAATGTTATCAGTTCCTCTTTTTTAGCGGCTAGTTTTCTTTTATGTAAATGATAGTATTTACAGACTTGGATATTAAGTATCGTCAAACTTTGTATAGATTATTAAGGCTGTTTATGTTTTGGTTGACATACACTGCACTTAGATGGCCAACAGACTTGGTTTCCTACGGGTACGTTGAGGTCTAATTTTTTGTATCCTTGTTGCCCGGTTTTAAACTAATAGAAAATGGGAAGGATCTACCTAAGCTTACAAAAAAAAAAAGTTAATATTTTTAATGAACATTTTTTCTAAATTATAATTATATATATGATATGTATATCATATTAAAAAAATTATAAAACATGGCCAAGGAAATTGTATATATTGTTATATGTATTTAAAATTTTTTAATAAAAAAATTAGAAATAAGAATATTTTTCTATCCTGATGAACTACATTGGTTGGTTCGAAAAAATTAATATTTTTAATGAACAAATTTTCTAAATTATAATTATGTATATAATATGCATATCATATTAAAAAAATTATAAAACATGGCTAAGGAAATTGTATATATTGTTATATGTATTTTAAAATTTTTAATTAAAAAATTAGAAAGAAGAATATTTTCTATCGTGATGATAAATCACATTGGTTGATTCGATACAAAATATACTTAGATGTAATTATTACGGAAAGAATTTATATACATTTTATGGATCACAAAATCCAAATTCCTAATATTTTTTTATATAAATATAAATTATATTATATTTTTTAATAATTTATACAAATATGTATTCAATAATTAAAAACAAGATTGAAAAGTAAAATGTTGTAATAGTTATTAAATTAATATTTATACAAAATCTTATTAATTAAATATAATTAAAGTGGTTAGAAAAATGTTGTTGTTTTATGATTTGATTTATTTACCATTTGTATAATTCATAAAAATATATATTTTTGTAATGGGCCTTGAATTTTTGTTTAAGAATATTTTGATTATATCAAAAAGTGTTTTACACCCTCATATAACATAGATGTTGTAATGGATTATTAAATAAATGAAAAGTTATATTAAAAAGATTAGTAGTGAAAATTTATTATTTATTTAATTAAAATTAACAAATAAAATTTATTTTATTTCTATATATGGCAATATTAATATTATTTTTAGCAATAAAATTATCAATGTTTTTAAAAAATAATAATTATATTGTACATATCTTACTTAAAGAAAAAAAAATCACAATTCAAATAAATTATGTTTAAATTTTAATTAATTATTATATAAAAATTTAATACTTTTATACTTTTATTAAACATTTTTTTTTTCTGAATTATATATAGATATATTATGCATATCACATTACAAATTTATAAAACACGCTACAAATTTTATAAGACACGGGGAAGGAAATTGTCATTGGTACATGTATGTTATTATATGTATTTTAAATAGTTTAATAAAATTAGAAATAAGAATATTTCCTTATTTAGATATGAAATATAAAAAAAAAGTGGCTAAAGTGAAGATAGGCATTGACTCGGGTTGGATGTGGGGAGCATTTTTTACTACCGTGTGATTTGATTTTACAGTCTAATGCTAGGGGCATAATTACTTTAAATCGGGTGGTGGCTAATGACACTTAGCACATATATTTGGGCTTAAGGATGGATGACTTCTCGTCAAGTAAATCTACAAGATAACCATGCAAATCATTGGGAGAATTACATTACAGCTTTAAAAACATCTCATGTCTGCATCTGTGACAAAGAAGATGCTCTTGCTTGCGTGTATTCATTATCAAGGGAATACACGCCCAAAACAAGGTACTTGCATATCATCGAAAATTGGAAACTATGGTGATGGTATGGTGGTGGAAGAAACTATGGAAGCTCAATTGTCCGACAAAAGAATGCCTTTTTCAATGGTGTGTCCTGTGCAATACGATTCCTACATGGGACAATTTAAAAAAGAGAAATGTAGAAGGTCCCAGTTGGTGTGCTTTATGCAAGAATGATGAGGAATCAGTGGACCATCTTTTCCTCTCATGTCCTTTTGCAATAGGGGTATGGAATTCGACTAAAAATCATCTGGGGTTTGCTCTAAGTTGGCAGGGAGAGCTTTTGAATGATGCATGGAGGCCATGATGGGAGGAGGTCTCCCTTAAAGGACTTAGAAGTCTAACTACTCTCATAGACTACGACATTTGGCTCTCTCAAAATAATTAAATTATCGAGGACAAGCCATCCTCTCCTCACATGGTGGTTGCCCGAGTTTTGCTAATTTTGTCCCTTCTCCTTGAGACGTTATCAATAAAAATTCGAGAAACATCATTGTTGAAGATATAGACTGATCCATCCCTTGGGGCTACTTTGATGGGTCCTCCTTATAAGGGGGAAAATGTGGGGAAGAAGGGGGTGCAATGACGTTGTTCTTTACCTTCAAGAACATCACTACTTCAACCTATAGAGTGGATTGGGAAAAGGATCAAATAACTATGCCAAAATTCTTAGCCTTAAGCTCCTATTTTTTTTTTTCTATAAAGAAAAATGTCCTACACATTCAAATCTTTGGTGACTCTGCCATTATAATAAACTAGTTTCAATAATTTTCAAAGATGTCATGTGCATACATTGGCTGATATTTTAGAGGAATTTTTTCAGCTCAAACCTATTTTTGACAGTATTTCATGTCATCACATCTACAGGGAAAGAAACCAAGCAACTGACACCCTTTCTAAAGCAAGCATTCAATAGGATATGGGGACTTAGAACATCATAGAAAAGATAGGGGACACATCCTATGAAATCACTGGCCTTTCATAGAGGGTCTACAACTGGGGCATCCTACGAGCTGAATCTATGCTTTTTTATATCTTTTTTTGTCTATATATAGTTTTTCTAATGGATAATGTATGCAGACATATTTATAGTCATTTTTGTAAGAGCTAAAAAACAATTTGACATGGCGACAAAAATAGGTCTGGTTGTGGGACTTTAGTATTATGAAGGGATCATGAATGTTCATATATGAGCGCACAAATGAGGCATACATGGTGTTGATATTTTTGGTTTTTTTGGGGTGGCCTATATGGTTTTTTGAATGCATAGAGGTGCATCTGTTGAATGTAATTCCAATTTTAAATAATGAAATTACGATTAATTTCTTCAAAATAAATAAATAAATAGTAAATAATAAATAAATAAACAAATAATTATATATAAAATTATATAATTAAAAAGTATAAAATATAATATATGAGTGTAAATTAATTAGTTTGAGTAGAGTTTGGTTCTCACCAGATCTAAAGTTCAAGCTTCATGGGAGAGGTTGAGAACGGAGGTCAATTTTAAGGGAATTCATGTGCATATGTATGTAATTATGTGTATTAAGGATTTTAATAAATATATGAAATTTATTAAAAAATATTATATAAATATATTAAAAAAACAATATTACAAAAATCAACAAAAGTCCATCCTAACTCTGAATTTATCAAGTGTCAAGATGGATGAAATTTCTTAATGTACAAATATTTTTTCAAGTTTTGCACTAAAAAGATGATTAATTCTTGAGAGGTTCGATCCCCCTCACCCTTGGTAGATTTGAAGTTAAGCTGGATATGTTATGGTAACCAAAACACACATTCCTCATTCGAATAATATATATTAAAAAAAATCATACAAATATTAAAAATTGGTGTGGCCCAAGTCAACACATTTCTCAAGTGATTTTGATGGTTCAAATACCCTCAATCACATTTTCTTGACCAAATGTAATCTCCACTAACCAACTAACTAATCCAAAAAAAAACTTAAGGCCTAAAAATAAATTCTAAAATTAAAATATATAAAATTCAATTTTAAATAAAATATTTTAAAATTAATTTATTTTTAAACTATTGTACAACTTAAAACGTAGCCCATGGGGGATCAATAAAATTATTTAAATCATTATTGAGAGAACTATGGTTGTGATCTCTACAACCCCAACTTTCGCTTGAAATGTAGTTGTGCGAGCTCCTCACCCAAGTAAGGGCCTAGAGGACATATTTGTCTCTGCTCAAGGGACAAATCTACACCATGCAATCCCAGATATGTGTGTTTCCCCCTCAGCTATGAGTAGAAACCCTCATATCTCCATATCAATGTATGGAACAAGCAGGATCTGCAACAATGATGCATTTTCTACTCAAAATTCAACGATTTTATCAGTCTCGGTAAACCCATTTTGGGGGTTTCATTTGGTTTGCAGGTCTCAAACACAGATCCGATTTCCTCTTTGGCGTTGATAATTTAAGAGAAGGTGCAAATCCCTCACAAATGTTTTTGACTTATTCATGAAGGTCCTCAACTTCACGAGCAAAAATCTCTCAGCGATTACAACATTACCAAAGATGTATGGATTCACATTGTTGCTAGAATTAGAGGTGGAGCCAAAGGGTGGAGTGCATCTTCCTCAACCCCGCCGAGATCTTTCAAGGACATTTTGAATCTTGGGTTTTCCTCGCCAAACCCCAAAGATGTTGGTTGTACATTTCTGGTGGATCAAAAGGTTGAAGACCCTTATTTTGAGGTTAATAATTTTGCATGCAACTTCATTGCCAGCAATTATGAGCAGCAAGGAATTATATGCCACTTTAATGACTTTTGACCTTCATCATTAGTTCTTCAGGACTGGGTTTATCAAAACTGGTCTCGAGATGTAGAGATTATTTTTTGTTCTAAAGGTTTTTTTGTTGTGGTCTTTTAGAATATGGAGGACAAGTTCAAAGGTTTCTAACCAGCGTCCTTGGTTTTGGGGTCATGGTGATATTTCCTTTCAACCTTGGTTCCTGGACTTTAACCCTCTTTCTATGCCATATTTGACAACCCCAGTATGGGTTCAACTTCCCAGTTTACCCGTCCATATGGCTCACCTAATGGTTTTGGAGGATATAGGCAATTTGTTTGGGAATTTCATCAAAATCGACGTTGAGCAGATTAAAAAGGAATCACGACTTTTGTTCATATATGTGTGGAAGTGGACCTTAGCAAACGCATGGCAAAAACAATCCTCCTCGAATGGAGAGGCAAGGTTTATGAACAACTAGTGGATTATGAGAACACAAGTTTTCGCTGCAGTATGTGTCAGCAAACTGGCCGCCTTCATGATGTTTGTCCTTATTTGCAGAGTCACCCTTTGCAACTGGAAATAAAAAAGAGGAATCATGAATGGCAAGATCAGAAGGGGCCCAAAGCTTCAAAGTCCTTTATAGCTCACGGGTCAGAGAAACCTCAAAACCATAATGCACCTAATGAAGGAACCACTCATATAGACTCTACGCAGGTTCATGATGTGCCATCCCAACCACCTCGAAAAAAAGATCACACATTGGCCAATTTATTGCACTATGTAGCCAATATTTTGGGACCATAAATGGGTGGGCGCAAACACACCCATGAATCTAATCATTTTGATAGTGATAAAGAGCCAACAAATATGTTTGAGCATGAAGCAACGGGGATATCTCAAGGAAAGGAAATCATTGTACAAATCTTGATAAAACCTTGGATTGGGTAGACATCTAGAAAAGGAAAGGAAAAAGGGAAAATGTAATGTTGTTTGGTGTTCTTCTAGTACTGGGCAAGTTGTGTTGGAAAATTAGGCATGTTGGTAACCAATGTAAATCTTTTTTTTGGTGATGAATAGAATGTTGACTTATTAAAGAAAAAACATAGCCAATGGGGGTAACTCAATTGATTACTGTCGTGTTATGACGTATTATGTAAAATGTGAGATTCGAGGTTCAAACCGCCATATGGGTGTTTAACCCAAAAAAAAAAACAAATTATTCAACTTAAAAAATATTATAGTATTTATAAAAACCTAAATTTGTTTGATACCATTAATACAGCTTCATAAACTCCTCAACTACATAAATATTATATCTACTAAAATTTGAGGAAAAATTAATGGAATATTGTTTCATCTTAATCATCATATTATAGATAATAGGAATTAATGAAAACAAACCACCAAATTATGAGATTATGATTAGCGTTTTTCTAAGTTATATATAATTATTTTATATAGTGGTGTAAAGTTGTTTGGAGGTGGAATTGTCCTTTAAAGATATGTTTATTTCTTTGGCTAGTGCAAAATAACATAATCCTCATTGAGGATAATTTCCAAAGGTGAGGCTAGGAAGGGCCTACAATATATCCACTCTATTGTGATAATCAAGAATCATTGACACACATGTTTGTGGATTGTGTTTTTTCACAAGCGATGTGGAGAACAATATTGTTTGAGGATGCCTGCATGGGGACTTGGTCGAGTAGGTTGTTAGGGGAATGCCTCACAAAAAGGTTAAAAACCCCAGCCTCACAAAAAGGTTAAAAACCCCAGCCTCACAATATCTTTTAAGCCTTCCAGTATTGGTCCTTTGGCATGTATGGTTACATTGGAATAGAGCCATATTTGATAATCAGATCTCAAATATTAAATAGGTGGTGCACAAAACAACCACAACAATGAAGGAACTCAACATAAAAGGTTTAAAGAAGAAAATAAGATTTCTAATTGTACCCAATATTGATACTTTGAAGGCTTGGGCCTTCTTTCATGGAGCCAAAAATCATGTCAGGGCAGTATGTGGAGCAGGAAATGCTCTTCACCTTAACAACGATCACTCTTTCCTTCTTAGCCTGGGATTCGGGCCGGGAACTAATAATAAAGCATAATTAATTGGGCTTTGGCTTCTCCTTACTTTCTAATGTCGAGGCAAGTGAAATGTTTACAAATATTTAATGATTCTCTAGTGGTTATTAATTGATTCTTGGGTATCGACACATTACACAGTTTGGCCCTAAATCCTTGGCAACAAAGAATTCATAAATTACAACTTTTTTTTTAGGAGCTAGAGGTATCACATGTCCACAGGGAACACAATGTTGAAGTGCACAAAAGATTAAAAGAAGCACTACTCCATCTCATAAAACATTTAGTGATTACAGAAAAAGTCATTGTTTTCCTTAGGGTGAATGCTAATGACATTTTTCTGAATTGAAGTTTTTGTAATTGTTTCAGACCCTGCATTTTTTATGTTTTCACTAATTTATGTTTTGGTTTGTTAAAATGCCACAATTTTGATGGGAATTTCTAGGATGTTGTATTGGAACAATAATTTGTATACTTTGAGATTTGTTGCTTGGGAGGTACTCCAAACCCTAGGCTTGAGGGTTTTGGAGGAACGAGCACAAAAAATTGACTTGTGGGCTTAGAACCCAAGCCCGCAGGCTTTGCACCCAAGCACGTGGGTGTGAATCCGTGAGGAGATTTACACATGTGATGATTTGAGTTAATATAGGACTACAAGAGTAATTGAATGCAATGAAAATCACTCAAATCTGAGTTGTAGAAGTGAAGCTATACTTTTTTGAAGTTATGTGTTGGGATTGGACTAGAGGAGATCAAGTCGACTTAGTTGTTAAGATGCCTAATTGATAGTTGGACAAGCCCATAAGGGCAACCAATGAAGCCCTTGAGAAAAATATAAAAAGAAGTCAAGAATGGAGGGATTTCACACGACAATGATCGTCCATCAAAGGGTAAATCTCCTCTGAGGGAGGCACAACTCCTAGAGAACTAGTGAAGGAGAGAAATGATTGTTGTTATGGGTTTGTTTCTCATGAATGACTAGGTCGAAGTGGAGAAGATGTGACTGCGTGTGAGAGGAATTATTCTAAGGAAAATTTTGGACAAGATTGGTGGTATATCTCTTTATAGTTAGGGTCGAGAGATCTTGTATACTTATAGGTGGAAAGCTCTCTTTATAGGAGGTCCAGGAAGGGCTAAGAGGAGTCCCCTTAAATTCACATTCACCTACAACAATGGCACAAGGGTTGGTCACCTAAGGGAGGGTAATCACAGTTATAGTAAGGCCTAGTTAGGACAGTTCAACCAACGAAGAGGAGGGTGGTTTTGTGCCTGAATGAGGGTTGGTTCTCTCAAGAAGCAGAACTGAAATTCTAATATGTGCCCTAGTAGTAGACCACAGTCCTGTACGGTATCTTTGGAGGAGCCGAGAGCCTAATAAAGGAGGATGGAAGGTGTAGAAGGGACAGGGAATGAGAGGATCTTGTGGAGAAAGCTTAGCTGTGGGGTTTTTGGACCACAAAAGGCCAAGTGTGAGGAGATTTGACTGTAGCAACAATCAACCCTAACTAGAGGGTCGTGGGTTTCATGAATAGGCACAAAACTTGAGAACAAAATGAGCACAAGATGTTGTAGATCCAAGTTAAGGGTGTTCTTTTGTTTTGAATGGATTACTAGAAGATATAGGTCTAGATTGGATAGTTGGTGGCAAACATCCCATGAGCAATCATCATCAGCAGTGCATGAGGTCAAGAGAAGGAGCAGGAGGTTGCATGACACGTATGTCATCTTCTTGAGTTGATGTTGACTTGCAGATGGATATCATATTAATTTTTTTTTAAAACATGTCCAAGGAAATTGTCTATGTTATTATATGTATTTTAAAAATTTTAATAGAAAAAATAGAAAAGAAAAATATTTTTTTCTATATAAATATGAATTAAATTATAAATTTAGTAATTTATATAAATAAGTATTTAATAATTAAAAATAATATTGGGAAGTGAAATGTTGTAATAGTTATTAGGTTAATATTTATAAAATATCTTATTAATTAAATGTAATTAAAGTGGTTAGGAGAAATGTTGTTATTTTCTTAATGGATTTAATTTCAACTTGTGTACTTCATAATAAATATATTTTTGTAATGGCTTTTAATTTCTGTTTAAGAACCTTTTGATTACATCAAAAAGTGTGAAAATAAGAAAGATGTTGTAATAGAATATTAAATAAATGAAAAGCTATATTCAAAAAATTAATAATGAAAAACATATTGTTTATTTTTTAATTAGAAATAACAAGGGCTACTTAGTAGCTAGTGAGTGCTGCCTAACTTAAATATAGGTTAATTAAACTAAAAATCAATAAAGACAGATTTCATCACAAAAATAAAACAGTTAATAAAATATTGTATTGTTGAATATTATCTTAGTTTAATTAAATTAAAAAATTATAAAGAGAAAGATTTTATCACAAAAATAAAACAACTAATAAAATATTATACTATTGAATATCATTGCAAAAAATAAAAAAATATGATTAACTAATATTGTTTATATTAACATATATAGACTTTAGTATATATGTTTATTTTTTATATATATTTATGTGTTTTATGTTTTTATTAATATATATAATTATTTATATTTAAATTTATTAAAACATGTTTTTAATATAATAATAAGTTATTTTAAATTGTAAATATAGAGAAAAACTATAATTCATGAAAATGGAAATAAAAGAAAAATAAAATAAAATAAAAAAGTTAAATAAAAAATAAATAAAACTAAAAACAAAAAATCAACAACTAATAAATGGAAGTTACTAAAAAGCTTCATGATATATATATATATATATATATATATATATATATATATATATATATATATATATATATATATATATAAACCATAAAATTAATAAAAGGGAAATAAAACTAAAAAAAAATAGTAACTAATAAATTAAGAAGTTACTAAAAAACTCACCATAAGACCGTAACCAATTAGTTAAAAAATAAATAAATTTACACAGTAATAAAAAATAATAAAAATGGAATTCCTAATGTTATACTATAGATAAATGACAAAAAAAAAATGGTCAAAACAAACTAATAAAGTTACTAGAAAAAATCAGAATAACACCTCAACCAATTAGTTTACAAATAAATAAATTTAAATAATATTAAAAATAATAAAATTTGAATTCCTAATGTTAGATTTAAGACTTTTGTGATCCACAATGTAGAGAAATGTCTTTCTGATTAATCACATCATGAGGATTTGGTCGAAGTTTCGAACCATCTAATGTGGTTTATCCTCAGGACAAGGTGAAGAAGGAAACTAGTCTTATTGAATAAATAGTAAAGATGCGTAATTGCCCGGTGATCGCTGTTAAAACTAGTGGTTTTTTTGACGTGGTTAGTTAATTAGTTATAATATTTAAAAAAATTAAGTTTTTAAAAAATATTATTAAAAATGGTTAATGAATAATATAGAATAATTTTTTTTATAACAATTAAAATTTAATCATTTTATTAAATTTTTCAATATTAAATTATTCTATATTATTCATTAACATTTTTTAATAATATTTCTTAAAAACTTAAAACTTTTAAGAATATTCTCTTTATTATTATTATTATTATTTACCCGTACTCCACTTATTATAATAACTAAAATTTAATCTTTTTATTAAATTATTCTATATTATTCCCCTTTTTAATAATATTTCTTAAAAACTTAAAAAAATTTAATATTATAATTAATTAACTAACCAAGTCAAATAACGGCTAGTTTTAACAGCTATCACCGGGCAACGACGCATCCTTACTATTTATTCAATAACATCGGTTTCATTCTTCACCTTGTCCTGAGGATGAACCACATTAGATGGTTTGAAACGTCGACCAAATCCTAATGATGTGATTAATCCGAAAGACATTTATCCGAATTCCTAATGTTAAACTATAGATAAATGAAAATTTTATTTGGTGAAAGACAAACTAATAGGTAGTCAAAGGCAAAACTAAATGCATTATACCATGCCTTTGGTAAGTATGATAAATAATAAATAATACTTTTATATTTATTTTTATATATGACGATTTTATTTTTATTAATAGAATTCTAAAAAAATAATTATATTAAGCATATCTCACTTTTAAAAAAAATCACAATTAAAAAAAAATGTTTAAATTTAATTAATTACCATATAAATCATAGGTTGCGTAACCAACACGAAGATGGCCATCATCAATAATGGTTCAGCTTCTCGTTTCTTCAAGCCCAGGAGGGGTCTGAGACAAGGTTGTGCCTTGTCACCCTTACTATTTCTACTGGTAATGGATGCTTTTAGTAGGACGATCAGCGAGGCAAATTCATTGGCCGTGTTCAAAGGCATAAAACTTACAATCAACCGGGAGGTCACTCACAACTTATTTGTTGATGATGTGGTTCTATGTGGTATGTTAATCAGAGACTGTTGGGTCACACTATTTAAAATCTTCCACCATTTTTGCAATGCGTCAAGGATGATTGCCAACGAATTAAAATCCTGCATTTATTTCTCTAAGGGAGACCCCATATGCATTCAACAGATTGGTGAATTATTCAATTTCAAAATGAAACCCCTCAATGAAGGAATGACATATTTGGGGTTTCATTTAAAGCCTACATAATACAGAAATAAGGATTGGCAATGGATCATAGACAAATACCATAAAAGAATTCATGGCTGGTCTCATAAATGTTTATCCAAAGGAGGGAAGTTAATCCTCGTCAGGGTTGTATTACAACAGTTTTCAGTATTATGGGCACATCTTTTCTTGATTCCGACCTCCATCATCGATAAGATAAAGAAATCGATGATCAATTTCTTGTGGGATGGTATGCACGGTGAAAAGAAATATCATCTGGCCTGCTGGGACCTACTATCCATCCCAAAGGACCAAGGGGGCTAGGGCATATTAAATATTGATATATTTGGGAGATATATGTTAATGAAGTCTTTATGGAGATGTATAAACCAAGAGGGATTATCGAGAGACATTATGCACTTTAAATATTTAAAATACATTGACCTAGATGAAACTTTCTTCTTGGGATGGTAGAAATCTGATTGTGGATCACACATATGGAGGAGTTTCAACTAAATATACCCAAACTTTAGAAACCACCTTATGTGGAGTTTCGGGGATGGACATAAAATAATGATTGGAGAAAGGAATATCAGAGGCTTTCCCGAGGACATTAGTCTTGGGGAACTAGCTTTACAATGCCTGCATGGGAGAGGTATAATTTATTTTGCACAGATCATCAAGTCTTGGAAGGATGGTATCCCATGATGGCATGATGCTGGTGAGCTTCGGATATAGGGACACTTAAACAACGACTGGATGGATTACATGGTGGCAGTAAGAGGTATGGGTTGGAACAAGAAATCAACAGGAGATGAGATTATGTGGGGGGGCAGATTGCACAAAGGTAATATCATCATTAAAGATACATATGTGGCTAACATGAACAGACATCTTGGACAAAAAGGTAAATGTCGGTTTGCTCAAATATGGAAGGTAAAGACTCAAATTAAAATCATAATTTTCTTGTGGTGTGTGTGGAAAGAGAAAAACCTAACATGGAAGAATCTTAAGATAAGAGGCAAGATTGGCCCGGGCATATGATGTCTGTGGATGAATGTTGATGAGGATAACAACCATATATTCTATAATTGTGAATATTATACAGAGATTAGATCATTATTATGCAGTCAATTTGACTTCCAGGACTCAGACTATCAATCAACATAAGAGTGTACCAAATGGTGGTTGGAAAAAGGCAAGTGTTTTCTTATCATTCCGATGATTTATCACTGGAAAATATGGAAGAGTAGGAACCTATAATTTTTTGAAGGAAAGATAACTCAGCCGACCTAGATTGTGACACATATCATTCAAAATTGGGATGGTATGAAAACACAACAAAAACCACCCAGAGACCTATCAATCAGAATGAAGTCACATGATATAAGTTATCCATCGGGGTTCTTCGATGGGGCAACACATAAAGGTAGATGTGGCTGCAGTGTCTGGCTAATTATTTCCCCTTTATGTCATTATAAACTACACTGGTATGGCGGGTTGGGCACAAATACTAGGGTTGAGACGTTGGCAATTTGGGGACTACTTTGGTTTGAAAAACATCTATATATTGACACCATTCGAATCTTTGGTGATTCAAAAGTGTTAATTGATTGTCTCAATAAATAAATAAAAAACTGGATGTCTCCCATACAATTAAATTCATGGATTGAAAGGATCTCGGTATTGGCCAATTCCTTCCCCTGCATTTCTTTCACTCACATTTATCGTGAGAAGAACTCGATTGTCGACCATTTGTCCAAAATGGGTCAAAATGGAGACTTTGGGGAAATGCATTATGAACTCTTTGAAGTAGAGAAGGCAGGGGTTGGTGGCACTGTCAGATTATTCTGACTATATCTTTGGTATATGTGACACTTTTGGCGATCACAAAGTTTATAAAAGCTTGGGTGGAATCATATATAAGATTTGGTCGGTACTAGCTATAGTCTCAGTGTTTTGGGGGTTCTCTAAAACAACCACTTTCAATCACCTTTTTGGGAGCTGACAAGCACACACAACAATTATTGATGTGAACTAGTCCTAGATGAGTGAAGACAAACTGTCTGGACAACTTGTATTTAGATACTGTTTTTTGAGGGGAACTTAATTTTTGACATTGATAATGTAAATGTACGATGGGATAAACATACAAGATTGTATGATTTAGATGAATGTACTACTCTAAAACTTTTTGGAACTTTTTAGAGCATCGTGCTGGTACATGAATATATACCAGGTGTTTTTCATGCTGAATATATATATATCTATATATATATATATTATCACGTCAAATTTTTTTATAAAACATGCCAAAAGAAATTTCCATTGGTATATGTCTGTTGTTATATGTATTTTAAATATTTCAATAAAATTAGAAATAAGAATATTTCTCTATATAGATATGAAATATAAAAAAAATGTGGCTATAGTAAAGAAAGGCATTGACCCTTGGGTTGGATGTGGGGAGCATTTTTGCCTGCCTCGTGATTTGATTTTACAGCTTAATGTCAGGGGCATAATTACTTTAAATTAGGTGGCTAATGACACTTGCACATTTATTTGGGCTTAAGGATGGATGACTGCTCGTTAGACAAATATACAAGATAACCATGAAAATCATTGGGAGTATTATATTGCACTTTTAAACACATCTCATGTTTGCATCTGTGATAGAGAAGACACTTTTGCTTGCGTGTATTCATTATTAGGGGAATACACGCCCAAAACAACAAAACAATGTACTTGCATATCATTGAAAATTGGAAAGCTATGGTGATGGTATGGTGGTAGAAGAAACTATGGAAGCTCAATTAGCCGACAAAATCACACCTTTTTCAATGGTGTGTCCTACATAATAAGATTCCTATAAGGGACAATTTAAAAAAGAGGAATCTAGAAGAATCTAGAAGGTCCCAACTGGTGCGCTTTATGCAAGAATTATGAGGAATCAGTGGACCATCTTTTCCTCTCATGTCCTTTTGCAATAGGGGTATGGAATTCGTTTAAAAATAATCTGGGGTTTGCTCTAAACTGGCAGGGAGAGCCTTTGAATGATTCATGGATGTTATGGTAGGAGGGGGTCTCCCCTAAAGGGCTTAGATGTCTTACTCCTCTCATAGACTAGGGCATTTGGCTCTCTCAAAATAATGGAATTATTCAGGACAAGCCATCCACTCCTCACATGGTGGTTGCCTAAGTTTTGGCAATTTTTTTCCTTCTCCTCGAGACGTTATCTCTAAAAATCCTAGAAACATCATTGTTGAAGATATAAACTGATCCATTCCCCGAGTCTACTTTGATGGGGCTTCCTTATAAGGGGGCGAATGTGGGGAAGAGGGCGAGGGGGGGGGGGGGGGTGGGCGCGGGGGGCGACGTTGTTCTTTACCATTAAGAACATCACTACTTCAAGATATAGAGTGGATTGGGAAAAGGATCAAATAACTATGCAACCATTCTTAACCTTTAAGCTCCTAACTTTTTTGGTATTGACAATTAATTTTGGCACATTAAAATATTTGGTGACTCTATCATTATCATAAACTAGTTTCAATCATTTTCGAAGATGTCAAGTGCACACATTGGCTCCTATTTTAGAAAAAATTTTCAGCTCAAACATGTTTTTAACAATATTTCATGTCATCACATCTATAGGGAAATAAACCAAGTGACTGACACCCTTTCTAAAGCAAGCACTTAGTAGGATATGGGGACTTGGAAGATCACCAAAAAGATAGGGGACACATCCTGTGAATACTACCACTCGCCTTTCATAAAGGGTATGCAGTTAGGGACGTTGTTCTTTACCATCAAGAACATCACTACTTCAAGCTATAGAGTGGATTGGGAAAAGGATCAAATAACTATGCAACCATTCTTAGCCTTTAAGCTCCTAATTTTTTTTGCTATTGTGAATTTTTTTTGGCACATTCAAATATTTGGTGACTCTATCATTATCATAAACTAGTTTCAATCATTTTCAAAGATGTCATGTGCACACATTGGCTCCTATTTTAGAGGAAAATTTTCAGCTCAAACATGTTTTTGACAATATTTCATGTCATCACATCTATAGGGAAATAAACCAAGTGACTGACACCCTTTCTAAAGCAATCACGTAGTAGGATATGGGGACTTAGAAGATCATCGAAATATAGGGGACACATCCTATGAATACTACCACTCGCCTTTCATAAAGGGTCTGCAACTGGGGCAACCTATGAACTAAATTTATGATTTTTTATATCTTTTTTTTTTGTCTGTAAATAGTTTTTCTAATGGACAATGTATACAGACATATTTATGGTATTTTTTTTGTAACAACTAAGCAACAATTTTGACGTGGCTACAAAAATAGGTTTGGTTGTGTGACTCTAGTATTATGAAGGGATCATGAATGATCATATATGAGTGCACAAATGAGGCATACAAGTTTTTGATATTTTTTTGTTTTTTTGGGGTGACCTATATGGTTTTTTGAATGCATAGAAGTGCATTTGTTGATTGTAATTCCCATTTTAAGTAATGAAATTACAATTTTTTTCTTCGAAAAAATGAAATATATAAAATTATATAATTAATAAGTATAAAATATAATATATGAGGTGTAAATTAATCAGCTTGAGTAGAGTTTGGTTCTCACCATAACTAAAGGTCAAGCTTCATGGGAGAGGTTGAGAACAAAAGTCACTTTTAAGGGAATTCATGTGCATATGTATGTAATTATGTGTATTAAGAATTTTAATAAATATATGAATTTTATTAAAATATATTATATAAATATATAAAAAATAACATTACAAAAAATCAATAGAAGTCCATCCTAACTCTGAAATTATCAAGTGTCAAGAGGGATGAAATTTCTTAATCTACAAATATTTTTTCAAGTTTTGCACTTAAAAATAGGATTACATCTTAAGAGGTTTGATCCCTCTTGATCCTTGGTAGATCTAAAGTTAAGATGGATATGTTATGGTAACCAAAACAAACATTTCTCATTTGAAATAATATACATTAAAAAAAACCATACAAATATTAAAAATTTGTGTGGCCCAAGTCAACACAATTCTCAAGTGATTTTGATGATTCAAATACCCTAGATCACATTTTATTCACTAA
The DNA here is from genome assembly GCA_034641835.2 of Pinus albicaulis. NCBI lineage: Eukaryota > Viridiplantae > Streptophyta > Pinopsida > Pinales > Pinaceae > Pinus > Pinus albicaulis. The sequence continues at coordinate 172,813 of JAXQQM020083861.1, read as the reverse complement.
ATGCAATCTCCCCTAACCAACTAATTAATCCAAAAAAAATTTAAAGCTTAAAAATAAATTCTAAAATTTAAATATATAAAATTCAATTTTAGATAAAATATTTTATAGTTAATTTATTTTTAAACTAGTATTCAACTTAAAACATAGCCCATGGGTGATGTGTATGAGATCTTAATGAAATTGTGCTAGAGGGTTTGTAAATTTCAAGTGATTAAATTGAGTTTTTGAGAGTTTTTATGCTAATTTTTAAACACATAAAGCATGTAAATAAACTTTGAAATATATAAAAACAATAGACAAATGCACCATAATAATAACCACAACACAACAAATGATGAAAGATTTCACCCCTCCTCGGCTACATCTCAGTTGTCCAACTTCCAATGGATTGGCCCTCTTTTATTATGCTCAAAATGGTGATTACATACATTTACAATGCTAAAATGGCTTCAAAACTTGTTCCATCAGCTTCAAAATACCAAAAAATGTTTGTCTAGCCTCTTTCTGATCCGAAATTGGTCAAAAAATGAAGAAGTTATGAGCCTCCCTAGCTTTCCTATTAACCGCACCACAATTTCCCCAAAATCTTGATCGGTCTTACAATTTCGCCCTTATTTCAACTAACTAAGCGATAATTTGTTTCCAGAATTCTGGACGAAATTGTCGGAGCATTAAAATTCCCAATAATGCCTAAAATATGAATTATTAACAATATGGTTTGCCGTCGAAATTTTTATTTTAATTAAAAAGGCTTACGGTTATACTAACCATCAGCGGTCAGGGGTTAACGGGGCACATGGCGATTTAAGTGGGTGGCTAGGACGGGCAGTTATATTTCCTGTCAGTGGTTAGACACGTGGTCACGGTGATGTCAAATGGATCGTCATTTTGGGCAGCTAATAGTCATGGCGGCGGTTAGTGCTCTGCACCATGCCCGCGGTTCTGGCAAATGGGTCATATGCGTGTTATTGGGGGGAGTGGGGGGACTAAGCCTTGGCCCCTACCCCAAACCTCCAAGGTATAATATTTATATAAGGTTTGAACACATAGTTTTAATAAGGAACAATGTAGAGTGGTTGGTTAAGGCTCGGCGCTATTGTGGTGGAGGTCACAATGTCGACTCTGGTGCAGTGCAGTTTGAAACTTAAACAAATTTTGGTGGCCCCCGTGCTGTCACATGGCAGCCTCTGGTTGGGCCACGTGGCAACATGTGGTTGGCCACCTTCCTAGCCAATAACAATCTGCCACCTAGCACTAATAAAACTTGAAAAAAGTGGTGCGCTAGGATTGGCCCACCATGCACAGTCACCTTTGATCAGTCAACCATGCCCAATCAATTGTACGGACTGCTGACTGGGCAACCTGCACATTTTTTTCCAAAATTTACATGTTTTGGAAATCGAACAAAACGCGTTTTCAGGAGCATATGGTGTCGGTTTTCCACGAAACGAGTTGCGTCAGATTCAGAACAACGAGATATATGCTGTAATTCAGGTTCCACACCATTTCGATAACTTTCATTTTTTAGCATAATTTTGAGCACCTAATCACTCCTCCCCATGGGAAGCTTTTGGACCCCAAAATATCACTTTCAGTTGTTCAGCAGATGAGGGTACAATTCCCTCACCTTTCCCATCTAGATCCATTTGGATTTGCTTGGATTTGTTCCTTTGAGCCTCACACAAAGGTACTCCACATTCCCTCATTTTGAAGACCTTGTTCTTATGTCAAGAATGGTGTCCTGTTGTAGTTCATCAAGGTATTCAGGAGAAAAATTCTTAATGGAAGGAATCTGAACATTTTCTCCTTGATCTTTAATCAAAGGCGGCTCATACAACCTTAAGTTTTCAACATTAACAATGACATAAATTTTCATATATGAAGGCAAATCCAACCTGAAGGCATTAATATCCCAATGTTTTCTAAAATTATGAATGGACCTTATCGAATTGGTTTCAATTATTTACCTTCTCCTTGAAGCCTTTCTTTGCCAATGTGAAGCTAAACTTCATCACCGACTTGGAATTTTCGATCTACACGATGCTTATCGTGCCTTGTTTTGCTCTTTTCCAACTGTTCTTTGTTGGACACCTAATCCTCTATGGGTAGGTGTGGAAGGCAAATAGTCACAAATGGAGTCCAAGTGACCTTGGAATGTGGAATCCAAGGGTCAGGCCTAATGTACTATAAAAGCACATCTATGGTTAATAGTAAAGCATCTCACACTTATCCTTCAGTTCTGTCTACGCGTGTTTATTGTCATGTGTATTTACCATGCGTGTTTAACATGGTATCAGAGCCATGATGAGTGGCCTTCCTCTGTGCATTTATGTGTTCCATTGAAAGCGTCGGTGTTAGCATAAAATTCTGGTGGACCTCTACACACTGGCCATTGCACAGTCCACATTGTGCGTTATTCGAGCAAGTTTGGAATCCGATTCTGGAATTTTTCATAACGCGCTGGTCTCTGATAGCTCCATGTGTTATTGCAACTCTAATTAATATGTCCTACCTTCCAAAAAACTCACCTCCCTCTGTCACGTTGGCAGCTCCATCTTCACTGCCCTTGGATTCCTCTCCCTCGTACAGAAGCGTTATTTTTGCAGCTATGTCCACACTCTGTTGTAGTTGCAAGTGACTGGAATGCTTTACGTGTTGACTGTTGAGACCCATTTCTTGGCCTGCTCTCTCCCCACACACATGCTCTCTCAATATTTGGAATCAAGCTATTGATACCGCAACTCATATGGAACGTCGAATATAGAGCTGGAAGTAAATAACACAATTTTATTTCTATCCTGGTCATAGTTTTTTATATTTCTGTCCTGGTTATTGGAAGTGTCTTCTCTCACAACGAGATAGTATTCACCTTCACACAGTCCACCTGTACCATCAAAGTGAAGGTCCAATTCTTCCTGAATTACTCAGTGCGTTACCATTGTTAGAAGAGAAACCATGAGCCATAGTTGGTGAAGGATTATTGATTGAGTTCAATTCAAGAAATTGCAAGATCGAAAGAATGGACAACCCATATTTCTATCTGTCTTGGTTGTCAATACAAGATAAAGGCCAACATCACAAGGGAATTTCATTGACGACTATGATCCTTTTGAAATATATGTGCTGAAAACCCGAGTTTGACCTCTCCTATAGTCATTTTAATACGCTCTCCCATCCACCGCTTCCCGAAACTCTTATGCTCGCCTCCCTCTCGGCCTCCCCACGCTGCCATTATAGTCCACTCCTCTCCACACTGCTCAGGCCTCCCTCCACGCCGGCTCCGGTTGCTCCCTCTGTGCACATTACTTGCAGCCTCAATAACTCCTCTCCTCCGTGGCATTGCTCGGGCCATTTGACCACTGTAATACACATTGCTTCCTTCATTACACAACCAAGTCTCCTGTATTTTAACGTGCCCACTGCTCCATCGCTTCTACCTACCCTCATTTGAGCACTCTTCTTGTTTAGCCTGTGGATATTATTGTTAATCTGGACTCTGTTGCAACAGATCCCAACAATTTTCTTGACTAGCTTCTGGTCCTAGCAAGCGATTCAAATTATCTTGCAAGGGTGCGGCATGTGAGAAATTTGCTCATTTTGTTGTAGCTAAATGAATGAATGAATGTACCTTCTCTTTGAAGGTTGGCTAAAAGATGGTCAAAGCTCTGCTTTAAATTCATTAGATGTTGTGAGCGTTGATTGGAACTTGTAATATGCAGTGAAGCATTTACGTTCTATTGGAGACAAATTTGGTATATGCTACAGATTAACGTTGTGCATAAACTATTTGCCTCGCTTTGGGTTATTACAACAGCAACATAGTGAGGGATGACCAGAACTCAGGAGCAGATACTGACTCTACAACAAGTGTAAGGAGAAATCTAAATCTATTCCTCCATCTCCACTGTATACGTCATTTGGTATCGACTCCTCCATTTGGTAGAGCCTTGTTCCCATTATAGAGTCGACTGTAATAATACTTTCCAGTCAACCAAAATGTTTTTATACTTGTAGAGACAACCAAAATTCTTGTAGTTTGTTTGTGGTTTGGAATTCCGAATTCTCATCAGAAATGAAACCAATCCATCATTGGAAAAGAGGCACGCTAAGTAGAGGCACTTGGGGGTTGCGTTCATCATCAACTTCAACAACTCACTGTCATATTCTCTTTGAGCACAAGTGATTCGATTAAGGGAGCGCTGGTGGCTTCCAATTAATGCAGAGTTCTGCCTAAATGTGATGCAATAGGGAGTGAATACACTTGTGTGAGGAGTTGTGTGTTTATTCTATTTTGTTGCATGGAAATGCATGTTGATTCATTGAAAACGACTCAAATTTATGAAGTATTAGAGTTCCTAAAAACTTTGATACAATCTACTATTGAAGACACAATTAAAAAAAAAAAAAAACTCTTGTTGACATTCAAACTTGTGTGCAAAATGCACAAGAAAACATTGATTTCTTGCAACTAGAATCTCAGCTCTAGCAAGAAGAATTAAAAGAGAAAAGTTGTCATCTGAACCTGTTTTTGTTCAGAACATTGAGATAAACTCACATCAGCAACAAGAAATTGGAGAGGCGGTACCCATTTCAGGAGCAGAAGTGCAGAAATGCAACATGCACCTCCCAAGCCCATCATTAGACCTTGGGAGGAGCTTGTCCATAACAAGCACAAAACTGGTCTTGGATATGACAAGGAGTTGTCCTTTCATATTCCGGACTACTCCAAGCCCATCAAATTTCAGAGTGCCAGATTTCTTTATGACAATTCAACTTCAGTTGTTCCAGATCCTGCTCCTCTTCCAAATCAGAAACAACAGATTGAAAAATGACAACACTGTGATCGAGTTGGCCATATGAAAGATTATTGTTTCGATCTTCACCCATGCAAGAACTGTGGTTGGCACACCCATTCTTCACACAGATGCTTCAGAAACAAGCCTCCTGCAAGAACAAAGATTCATCTTGGATGGATCGCTTCTTGGAAATGGGCATCAACAGGCAAGAAGATGTTTAAGTCACATGTCAAAACTTGTTCTAGAATATTGAACAAACTTGCAGTTGAGTTTTCGCCATCATCTCACCTTGTACCTGATAGGGGGGGAAATGGTGGTCATCTACAAGCTTCAAAGCCACATCAAGCGAGCCTGAGCCATAATCTCTCATTCCAGATTTAGAGTTGTAGCCAGAGACACAACAGTTCAAGCGAGCCTGAGCCACAATTCATCATTCCAGATTCAGAGTTGTAGCCAGAGACATGGATGCCCATGAGCATGCCTTTGGTTAGTGGAAATCCTTAAACCATCCATGTGAGGTTCATATTCTTCCTCTTCAAATAATTCAGAGCACTTCCTCTAGCAAAAGACTTCAGCTTCTTGCCAGCCTTGGTAGAGTTCCAGGAAATGAATCAAGCATTCTAGTGTTGGTGGTCATCCTTAAACCATCACAGGTTGTAGACCTCCCTTTTTCTAGGTTGAAGGTCTCCCTCTTCAAATATGAGGGACACTTCCTCTAGCAGAATCCCTTAGCTTCTTGCCATATTTGGAAGAGTTCCGGGAACTGCAATAAGCATTGCGTTCTAGTGTTGGTGGTCATCCTGAAACCACCACTTTATGCCAACATTTCAGAGAGCTGATTCAACTTAAGTGCTGCCATGCATACTTTGCAGATTGTATTACAGCTCTCTTCTTGGACTCACACATACCCCTTCAGATTAAGGGGGGGAATGTTGGACATTTAATCCTCTATGGGTAGGTGTGGAAGGCGAACAGTCACAAATGGAGTCCAAGTGACCTTGGAATGCGGAATCCAAGGGTCACACCTAATGTACTATAAAAGCACATCTATGGTTAATAGTAAAGCATCTCACGCTTATCCTTCAATTCTGTCTATGTGTGTTTATTGTCATGTGTATTTACCATGCGTGTTTAACATTCTTGAACTGCTCGATGCACCAATTAGATTTGTTCATTGAACCTTTTAGCTTTGTCTATGTCACTATGACCATCAATAGAAACATCCTTTCCAAAAATGAAATCCAAATGAGATTTAGGCTAGTGTCCCAAACATGCCTCAAATGGCGATGTTTGAGCTGAAGAGTGCTTGGCCCGGTTTTAAGCATGCTGAATATAGTGAATTTTTTCATCCCACAACTTAGGATGCTTCTTACAATAACTGTGAAGAAGATGTATCACTGTCCTGTTCACCACCTTTGTTTGACCATCTATTTGCGGATGAAATGGTGTACTCTTTTTCAATTTGGTGTCCATGAATCCCCACAAGCTTGAAAGTTCCCAACAAAGCGAGAATCTCGATCTCTAACAATGGATGTGGGCAATCCAAAATGCACCCATACATTCTGAAAGAATAATTGAGCAGTTTGTTCAACTCTAATTTTCTTTTTACATGGCATCAAAATACACATTTTTTGAACCTATCCACAACTACAAAAAGATAATCATGATTCCTTTTTTACATAGGAAGACCTCGAACAAAGTCCATAGAAACACTCTCTCGTGGATGAGAAGGTACTCGAAGTGGTGTGTACAGTCCTAACTTTCTATTGCTAGGCTTACTGACAGCACATAATGAACAACCTCTAATAAAATGTGACACGCTTTCAAGCATACGGGGCCAATAACAATACCTATGTAGATGTGCCACCGTCTTACTTACACCGAAATGACCAACAATAAGAGAAGTATGTGCCTCTCTTATGATGTTGAATCTTTCTCCCTATGGAATACAAAGCTTACCAAGATGGTACAACAAGTTATCATGCATGTGATAATCCAATTCCTCTACTTGGCTCCCTTGACTTAAAGTTGCATATACAACTTGAAAATCACTATCTTAAGCATATTGTTCAACATAGCTCTCATGTAAAACAAAATTATGCTTAAGAATAGTAGCAACACTAACAATAGGCCTAGAAAGCATGTCAGCAACTTTATTGTAGATACCTTTCTTATACCTTATGACCAAATGGAATTGTTGAAGAAAACCCATCCATCGAAAGTGCCCTGATTGCTACAACTTTGTTTGCGATTGCAAGTATTGCAATGGTTAATTATCAATGTGAATGATTTTTTCCTTACCCATCAAGTAGTGTTTCCATGTTTTCACACTTTGCACCAATGCATACAACTCCTTGTCCTATGTAGGATAATTAATCACTGCACCATTAAAAGTTTCTGAATGAAAACATATAGGCTTACCATGTTGCCTGAGGACCGCACCCATGGCTTAATCACTAGCATCAACCTTAATCTCAAATGACTGTGTCAATTCTGGAAGTGCAAGTATTGGGGCTGAACTGATCTTTTCTTTCAATGCATCAAATGCCTTTTGTTGTTTTCCTCCCCACTGGAAGACCTGCTTCACACTTGTCAATGCATGCAATGGAGCTACGATAGAAGAGAAGTTAGCAATTAACTTCCTCCAATATTGTGCAGCTCCCAAAAAGCTTCTTACCTCAATAACTGTTTTGGGATTTGGCCAATTAAAAATAACATCAACATTGGAGGGATCTATTTTCAATTCACCCCCTCAACAATATGACCCAAATACACTAAATAAGTTTTTCCAAACTCGCATTTTGACATCTTTAAAAACAATTGTTCTTTCTTCATGACATCAAGTACCTTTTTGACAAGCATGACATGTTATTCATGAAATTTAATAATAATCAAGATGTAATCTAAATAGACTATCACAAACTCATCTAGAAATGGCCTCAATACATCGTTCATCACATGCATAAAGGTAGATAGAGCATTACAAAGATCAAAAGGCATAACAAGCCATTCAAACAAACCTTGTTTTGTTTTGAATGTTGTCTTGTCAAGTAAATCATCTATTATAGGAAGTGGGTAATGGTTCTTTATCGTAATTTTGTTCAATGCACGGAATTCCACACACATGCGCCATGTTCCATTCTTCTTTGGCACCAAAGAAATAGGTGACCCGCATGGTGAAATACTTGGTCTGATGATCCCTTTGTCCAACAACTCTTGAATTTTATTTTTAATTTCTGCACTTTCCATCACTGACATCCTGTACATGCCAATGTTAGGAAGAGGACAATCTTGTTGCAATTGTATTTCATGTTGGATTCCCCTCTTGGGAGACAATTATTTTGGCTCCTGAAACAAATCATCATATTGGTTAACTACCTCAACCAAATCAGATTTTAACCTTGAATCACAACCTTGAAAAGCTTCATTTCCAATATCATTCTTTTGCTTGACCATTAGAAGCACACAATTCTTGCTAGAGTTAATGAGTCTCTTCATTTTCCCGACATTTACAAGTGAAAGATTTTGTTTCGTCAATGAGCTCTAACAATGTACTCTATGCCATCTTTGAACTATTGATACTTGTTTTCATGGCGATGGAAAATAGTTTTTCTATCATACAAATATAGACTTCCCAACACAATTCCAGAAATATCAAGTGGAACTACATCAAGTTCAACTTCGTCAAGGAGGTTTGCTGTAATTGCAAATTTAAATATGCATTTCCTCGTAACTTGTATGTTTCATTCTTGCATATCAAGCCTAAAGGATAAGGTCTTGGATGAGGAATGGCCTCCAAGTTTAGTTTCTTGACTAAGTCTTCAGAAATCAAATTGTCTTGTGAACCACTATCAAAGAGTGTATCAATTTTGGTGTGCTTTGAAATAACCCGAATATGGAAAAGTTCAATTCTAGTTTTCTCATCTTGAGTATCATTATGAAAACTTGAAGAGCTAGTGCTTGCTATGTCCTTACCTTTCATTACCATTGTTGTGATCTTTGTTTCATCTCCCAATTAGAGCCTAAGTCATGTTGTGTAGTTACAGTTGTCTTTTGCTTCCCTTTATTGTTAAACTTATTTGGTTTCATCTCAGGATGAAGCTTCCAACAATGAGCTTCATCATGGCCCTCTTTAGAACAATGTTTACATGTTAGTTTTTATGCTTCCTTTTTTACAGATGCAATCTTCTTTCCTTTTCCTTTGAACTTGTTCTTACCCTTGTCTCCACTTGTGAATGGCTTCTTTCTACCCTCTTGTGGAATGTTTTTCCCTCTTGCTTCAAGATGTGTTGCTTGAATACAAACCTCATCTAAACTTGTAGGATTAAACATAAGGATAGTATGCCTTAAATAACTGTGTAAATCCCCAATATATTTCAACAAAGTGCCCTGTGAATTCAAGTATACACCTAATATCAAGCACCTTCTTCTAAATTCTTGAGTGTAGCTTTGCACACTTTGACCCTTTGGTTGTCTGAAATTCTGCCAATCCATAATAGCCTTTTGCATATAAGCTAATGGATAAAATTGTCTTCTAAGTGCAACAATAAAATCTATCCAAGAGGTGGAGACCTCACCATACTTTTTCACATCCTCTTATGTTTTGGCTTCCCACTAAATCAAAGCAACACTTTCCAACCTCAATGAAGCCAATGGAATCTTTGTTTCATCATATTTGATGTTTAGTAACCTGCAATAAACTTCACATTGACGAACCCAATTGTCAAGTTTTTCAACATTCACTTCACCATTATACATAGGCAGTTCAAATTTTATATCAAGTTTTAATAAGGGAGTTTACCATGTACCCTTGGGGTATGTGGAGATGTTTGAGTAACAGTGGTTGTGGAAGAGGAAGAAGATGAGGGCGAGGGTGGAGATGAAGATGATGGTGGAGAATAGGGTGGTCTGTCACCATTTCCCTTTGAAGGCTTGTCATCATCTCCTCATTTTCCTCCAGAAGAAGCCTCTCCTTTTGAAGGCTTGGAACTTTCACCCTGCAATCTTGAAGTCCTCTCTTCATAGAGAACCTTCACCATTTAAGTCATGTCAAAGAAAGATTTTCTGAAAGTCTTTTCTTCATATGACATGTTATCAAATCCTCCTTCATGAGACATTCTTACTGAAGCTTAAACTCCAATTCGAGGAAGAATTTGTGGTGGAGCTTGAGGAAAACTTGCTCTCCTTGTCCTTGACCTAACTTGAGGACTTGCAACCACAATATTTCCTTCTCCTCCCTTGAGCTTCAACCTTGTAAGCATAAAATATACTTGCAAACAATTAAATCCTCACAGTACCAAAGCAAACCTAAGCTCTGACACCAAACTTGATCTATATGAGATCTTAATGAAATTATGCTTGAGGGTTTGTAAATTGCAAGTGATTAAATTGAGTTTTTGTAAGATTTTATGTTAATTTTTTAACACATAAAGAATGTAAATAAACTCTTAAATATACAAAAAAACAAACAAATGCACCATAATAATAACCACAAAATAGCAAATGATGAAGAAGTTCACCCCTCCTGGGCTACGTCTCCTTGGTCCATCATCCAATGGCTTGGACCTCTTTTATTATGCTCAAAATGGTGATTACATACATTTACAGTGCTCAAATGGCTTCAAAACTTATTCCATCAGCTTCAGAATACCCAAAAATTCCTATATAGCATCTTTCCGATCCAAAATTGGTCAAAAACTGAAGAATTTATGAGCCTCCCTAGTTTTCCTGCTAACCGCACCACAATTTCCCAAAAATTCGGACCAATCCTACAATTTCTCCCTATTTCGGCTAACTGAGTGACAATTTTTTGGAATTTATGGCGAAATTGTCAGAGGATTAAAATTCTCAATAACACCTAAAATTTGAATTATTATCATGCAATCCCATATCTGCGAGTTTTTCCCCTTGGTTCTAAGTGGAAACCCTTAGGTCTCCAGATCAACCTATGGAGCAAGCATGATCTACAATAGTGATGCTTTTTATACTCAAAATCCAACGATTTTCGAAGTCTTGATAAACTCAATTTCTGGGGGTTCATTTGGTTTACAGGTCTCGAACACAGATCAAGTTTCCTCTTTCACGTTGAGAATTCAAGAGAAGGTCCAAATCCATCATGAATTTTTTCGTCTTATTCATGAAGGTCATAAGCTCGAGGAGCAAAAATCCCTCAGGGATTATGACATTACCAAGGATGTATGGATTCACATTGTTACTAGAATTAGAGGTGGAGCCAAAGGGGGGAGTGCATCCTCCTCATCCATGCCAAGATCTTTCAAGGACATTTTGAATCATGGATTTTCCTCGCCAAAACCTAAAGATGTTGTTGGTCGTACATTTGCGGGGGATCAGAAGGTTGAAAACCCTTATGTTGAGGTTACTAATATTGCATGCAACTTTATTGCCAAAAATTATGAGCGGAAAGGGATTATATTCCACTTTAATGGCTTTTGGAATTCACCATTAACTCTTCAATAGTGGGTTTATCAAAACTAGTCTGAGGATGTAGAGATTATTTTTTGTTCTAAAGGTGTTTTTGTTGTGGTGTTTTAGAAGATGGAGGACATGTAAAAAGCTTTCTGACCAGGGTCCTTGGTTTTGGGTCGAGTGGTCTTTATTTTCAACCTTTTTTCCTAGACTTTAACCCTGTTTCTATGCCATCTTTGGCAACCCCAATATGGGTTCAACTTCCCAATTTTCTCGTCTACATGGCTCACCCAATTGTTTTGGAGGATATAGGAAATTTTCTTATGCATTCAATCAAAATGGACATTGCGCATATTGCAAAAGGAACCACGAATTTTGTTCGTATATGTGTGGAAGTGGACCTTAGCAAAGGTCTGGCAACAAAAATCATCCTCAAATGGAGAGTCAAGGTTTATGAACAACTAATAGATTATGAGAACATAACTTTTAGCTGCAGAATTTGCTAGCAACCTGGCCACCTTCAAGATGTATATCCTTATTTGCAAAGTCACCCTTTGCAACCAGAAATAAAAAATAAGAATAATGGATGGAAAGATCAAAAGGGACCCAAAGATTCATAGTACTTTGTATCTCATAGGTTGGAGAAACCTCAGAACCATAATGCACCTAATGAAGGAACCACTCATCCAGACTCTGCGCAGGCCCATGATGTGCCATCCCAACTAGCGAGAGAGAAATATCACACATTGACCAATCTGTTGCACGATGTAGCCAATATTTTGGGACCATAAATGGGTGGGCACTAACACACTGATGAATCTGATCATTTTGATAGTGTAAGGAGCCAACAAATATGTTCGAGCATGAAGCATCGAGGACATCTCAAGGAAAGGAAATCGTTGTACAATATCCGTAGGATACTAACAAACCTTTGGATTGAGCAGACATCTTGAAAAGGTAAGGGAAAAAGGAAAATGCAATGTTGTTTAGTGTACTTCCAGTATAGGGAAAATTGTGCCGGCAAATGAGGCATGTTGGTAAATGATGTAAATCTTTTTTTCTAGTGATGAATAAAATGTTGACTTACAAGAGAAAAACATAGCCCGTGGAGGTAACTCAATTGACGATTGTTGTGTTATGAAGTATTATGTAAAATGTGAGACTAAAGGTTCAAATCCCCCTATGTGTATTTAACCCAAAAAAAATAAAAATAAAAAATTATTCAACTTAAAAAATATTATAATATTTATAAAAACCTAAATTTGTTTAAGACCATTAACAAAACTTATTAAACTCCTCAACTACATAAATATTATATCTACTAAGCTTTGAGGAATAATTAATGGAATATTGTTTCATCTTAATCATCATATTGTGGGTAATAATAATTAATGAAAGTAAATCACCAAATTATAAGATTATGATTATCATTTTGCTAAGTTATATATAATTATATTATATAGTGGTATAAAGTTGTTTGGAGGTGGCGTTGTCCTTTAAAGATACATATCTTTCTTTGGCTAGCTCCAAATAACATGATCCTCATGTAGGATAATCTCCAGAGGTGAGGCTAGTAAGGGCCTACAAGATGGCCACTTTGTTGTGATAATCAAGAATCATTAACACACATGTTTGTGGATTGTGCTTTTTCACAAGCAGTGTGGAGAACAATATTGTTTGAGAAGGCTTGCATGGGGACTTTGTCGAGTACGTTGTTATGGGAATGCCTCAAAAAATGGTTAAAAACCCCAGCCTCAGAGCATCTTTCAAAACTTCCAAGATTGGTCCTTTGGCATGTATGGTTACACTGGAATAGAGCCATCCTTGATAATCAAATCTCAAATATTTGATAGGTGGTGCACAAAACAACTACAACAATAAACTCAACATAGAAGGTTTAAAGAAGAAAAACACATTTTTAATTGGACCCAAGATTGATACTTTGAAGGCTTGGTCTTTCTTTGATGGAAGCAAAAATCATGCCAGGGATGTATACGGAGCAGGAGATGCTCTAATACCAAACTTGGTCTATATGAGATCTTAATTAAATTGTGCTTGAGGGCTTGTAAATTGCAAGTGATTAAATTAATTTTTTGAGAGCTTTTATGTTAATTTTTAAACACACAAAGCATGTAAATAAACTTTGAAATATACAGAAACAACATACAAATGCACCATAATAATAACCAAGACACAACAAAAGATGAAGGAGTTCACCTCGCCTGGGCTATGTCTCCTTGGTCCAGCTTCCAATGGCTTGGCCCTATTTCATTATGCTCAAAATGGTGATTACATACATTTACAATGCTTAAATGGCTTCAAAACCTATTCCATCAACTTCAAAATACCCAAAAATGCCTGTCTAGCCTCTTTCTGATCCAAAATTGGTCAACAACTGAAGAAGTTATGAGCCTCCCTAGTTTTCCTGCTAACTGCACCACAATTTCCCTAAAATCCGGACCGGTCATACAATTTCACCCTTATTTCGGCTAATTGAGCGACAATTTTCTGGAATTCTAGGCGAAATTGTTGGAGCATTAAAATGCCCAATAACGCCTAAAATTCGAATTATTAACCATATGGTTTAGCACAGAATAATACGGTCATACTAACTGTCGGTGGTCAGGGGTTAACGGGTCACATGGCGGTTTAAGTGGGCGGCTAGGATGGGCGGTTAGATACCCATCGGCAGTTAGACGCGCGGTCATGGTGATGTCACATGGGCCGTCATTTTCGGCAGCTAACAGTCATCGCATCAGTTAGTGCTCCGCGTCGAGCCCCCGGATATGGAAAATGGGTCATATGCATGTTATATGCGGGGCTGGGGCTAAGCCCTTACCCCTACCTGCAAACCTCCGTCGTATAATCTTTATATAAGGTTTTAACCCATAGTATTAACAAGGAACAATGAAAAGTGGTTGGTTAAGGTTCGATGCTGTTGTGGTGGAGGTCATGGTGTCGACTCCGGTGCAGTGCAATTTGGAACTTAAACAAATTTTGGTGGCCCCCCCTGTTGCCACATGGCAGCCTCTGGTTGGGCCACGTGGCAGCATGCGGTTGGCCACCTTCCCAACCAATAACAATCCACCACCTAACACCAATAAAAATAGGACAAGTGGCACACCATGATAGGTCCACCATGCACAATCACCCTTTGACCAGTCAACCATGCCCAGTCAGCTGTATAGACTGTTGACTGGGCAACCTGCACATTTTTTGCAAAAATTTACCTGTTTGGGAAAATGAACAGAACGTGTTTCTGGGAGCATACGATGTCGGTTTTTCACGAAACGAGTTGTGCTGGATTCAGAATGACAAGATCTACACGGTCGTTTAAGTTCCACACCATTCCGACAACTTCTTTTTTTGAGCATAATTTTGAGCACCTGCTCAATGGGGGATTGATAATATTATTTAAATCATTATTGATAGAACCATGGATGTGAGATCTACAACCCCAAATTTTGATCGAAATGTAGTTGTGTGAGCTCCTCACCTGAGTAACGGACTAAAGGACAAATTTATCTATGTTTAAGGGACATATCTACACCATGCAATCCCAGATCTGCCAGTTTTCCCCTTGGCTCTAATTAGAAACTGTTATATCTCCAAATCAACGTACAGAACAAGCGGGATCTGAAAAAATGATGTTTTCTATCCTAAAAATCCAACGATTTTCTCAGTCTTGGTAAACCCAATTTTTGGGGGTTCATTTGGTTAGCTTAGTGAAAAAGAAGTCGCCTTCACTAAGTAGGCCCTTGAGCTATTTTGGCGCAAAGTCTATTTTTAGACATATGGATCATAATTAAAGCAGGTTGAAGATGTTATTTGTGGATGGTTGGTGATTGGTAAAAATAGATGGACCTCTATTGAACATATTTGAAGATCTATTTTTAAAAATGTACATCTACAAAAATAGATCGTCAGTATTATTAGCTCTTGTGTCTTTGGACTATAAACATTATCTTATCCTCTTGCGGCACTTGATTCGGGCTACGGATGTGGCATACGGTGACGAAGGAATTATTATTCTTTAGGGTTTAGTTGAGCTATTTCATGGTTTACTTCAGTTAGAACTCATGTGGCAGAGTTTGGTGGAGTTGATGAGACAGTTGGTGGAGTTGTGTTCGGTTTAACTTAGTTGAACTAGTTGTATTTAGTCTAACTGATAAATACACTAGTGATGAAGTGGTGTGAATTAATTATTAATTAATTCACTAATTATTAACTCATAAATCAACTAAAGAATACATCAGTTAACTGCAGTGCATGGACAGTTCAGTGGAGACCAGTGTTAGAGTTGGGTGAAAGGGTGAGTCTACTACCAGTTGTGACTATAGTTGTGCATGAGATTTGCACACACATTGATTGAGATTGCCAATGAGGATTGCACAGTACAAGCCAAGGGGATTCGAACTTGGATCACACAATTAACCATCTTGGATTGTGCAGTAGAGGCAGGCTAACAGGTGGAGGAGATTTGAACTTGTGACTTGTTCATATCTGAGCTAGTTAGTGTGTAACAATTGGAGATAGTGCTGAGAGCTTGTGAGGAGTTTGTACTATGATTGTTACATGTTCTCTATCATTATAATATACAGATATTTGGGGGTTTTCAGTTGTAAGCTTTCCCCATTACATACTGTGTTATATGTGTGCTTGATTATGTTTTAATGTGCGCATGCGACTGCTTCTAATTCCGCAAATTGATGATCAATGGTAGAAGAGATTATGTATTATGCATGAAGCTCAAATAGTGTGTAATCAGGATAATCTCAGTGAATAACTCATCTATTATTCAAATTTTTACGTGGTATCAAAGCAAAGTTGATCATCGGATCTATTACAGTGATTACATTTCATTTCTTTAGGCAGAGTCTGTAAGAGGGCCAGGTAGCCTCTGGATCCATCCTTTCTTTGAAAGGTGCAATATCCAGTAAATGCCCCTACAGTCGATATCTGTACTAGAAATAATTTGTTCTCACAATTTCAGATCAGAAGCGGTTGAGTTTTGAGCTGGTGGAATTCGAATTTGCAGCAGTGTTTTCTTGGTGTCGAAGTCAAAATGTCTTATCAAGGATTGCGATTGGAGTATGCTCTTGAAGGCAGCTTGAATTATATTGCATGGAGAGATAGGATGGAGGTGGTGTTAGATGAAAATGGGTTGAAGGAGTTCATAGATGCTGAAGTTCCAAAGCCTTCTTCTAGCGATGCTGCCTTGGTTGAGGCTTGGCAAAAGAAGACAACAAAGTGTCGAAGGATTCTGTTGGAGGGCGTGAAGGATCACATAGTGTCTAGCCTGCATGGAAAAGCTTCTCTATACTTGATGTGGAAAGCGTTGACAGATTTATTCCAAAGAAAGAGCGACCAGAGGAAGTTGGCGCTCAAGGATAAACTCAGAAACATAAAGATGGAGAAAGGAGACAGTATGCCCAAGTACCTCACGAAGTTCACCCAATGCAGGGATGAGCTGGGAAGTGTGGGGGTGACTGTAGATGATGAGGACTTGGTGAGCTTGGCTTTCCTTGGGCTTCCGAAGAGTTGGCATTCCTATCAGGACTCTGTCAATGGTCGAGAGAAATTGCCAGGATGGGAGCGACTTTGGTCGGATCTTGTGCAAGAGGAGATAAGGCAAAATACCAGGGATGGATCTTCATCAAAGGCATCGATGAAGAAAATTAACGCTTTAGGCATATAGCAAAGAAAAGAAGGGGAAGAGCAAGAAATCTTCTCATTCCTGTGCGAAAGGCAAGAAGCGGGACATGTCCAAGGTGAAGTGCTTTCACTGTCACCAGCACGGACATTATGCCACAAATTTTCCGCAGAAGAAGAAAAATAAGCAGGCTGTTGGATCTGCAGCAGAAGAGGCCTTAGCCTCGCAGTTTGAGCTAGATTTTTCACTGATCGCATGCTTGGTATCAAGTGTGATGGGTTCAGTTTGGTTCTTGGACAGTGGTGCGTCTTTTCACATGACAGGAGATCAAGATTTGTTTTCAGATCTGGATGAGAAAGATCTTGGAGTGCACATCGAGATGGGCGATGATGGTAGATACAGTGCGACCGGTATTGGTACCATTTCCTTTGAGAGGGAGTCTGGTAAACCCTTCGTATTGAAGGATGTGATGCATGTTCCAGGATTGAAGAAGAATCTTATCTTTGTGGCGATGTTAGAAGACAAGGGATATGATGTTGTCTTTAGCGAGGGAAAGGATTTCTTGCACAGTAAGGCAACTGGTGAGACCCGGAGGATAGAGGTTCGATTTAAGAACCTTTATCAATTGCAGGTAGATGGCTGCACAGCAATGGCAGGCAAGGCAGAAGGAGTGGTGAGCCGGGATGATGGCGAGTTGTGGCACCGGAGATTGGGCCACCTTCACCATGGAGCTTTGAAGATACTGCAGCAGATTTCTATTGGGCTTCCTAAGGGTACTCTTGCGCAGTCAGATCAGTGCAAGGGATGTACCTTAGGAAAATTTGTGAAAGCCACCTTTCACGAGAAGGATAGTCACGCCACGACGATCCTTGAGAGAATTCACACAGACGTGTGTGGACCTTTCTCAGTAGCTTCGACAGCAAAGCACAGGTATTATGTGATATTTGTTAATGATTTTTCTCGTAAGTGTTGGATCTTCTTCATGCAGAAGAAGAGCGAGACATACTCAAAGTTCTGTGAGTTCAAGGCACTGGTTGAGAAAGAATCGGGGAAGCAGGTGAAGGCTCTAAGGAGCGACAATGGTGGTGAATTCATCTCTGGCGAATTCAAGGACTTTTGCAGCGTAGAAGGAATTCGAAGAGAGCTCATAGCACCTCATAACCCACAGCAGAACGGGGTTGCTGAGCGGAAGAACAGAACGATCGTGGGTGCTGCACGGGCGATGTTGCATGATCGGGGCCTACCCATTCACTTGTGGGCGGAGGCATGCAATAATGCAGTATATGTGCAGAACCGTTGTCCTGACAAGATACTTGGCATGAGTACACCCGAGGAGGCGTTTTCTGGTAAGAGGCCTGATATTTCCCATTTGAGGATTTTTGGTTCACCTGTTTACATTCATGTGACTAAGGATGCCAGGAAGAAGCTGGAGCCGACTGCAGAGGTTGGGATATTTGTGGGGTACACTGATACGCCCCACAACTATCGTGTGTATTTTCCAGACAGTCGCAAGACTGTTGTGCGACGGGATATCAAATTTCGGGAGGAGAAAGCCATGAAGTGTTCGCTTGAGAGGGAGCCACACTTGCATGCAGATGAGGAGCTATTAGTTCCTAAGGATGAGATTCAAGATGTGTATCAACCACAAGAGGATGTTCATGGAGTGGAAGAGACCACTCATGCGGCGCGACCATTAGAGGGGGAGGCACTACGAAAGGCGGAAGTGGCCCCGGCTCAGATGCCGAGAGGGTTGTAGGACCACCTACGACACGCCTTGAACGAGACGAGTCCACTTGGGACCCATTACACTTGGATACATGGCTGCGAGCAAATGTGTCGTGTGAGCTCCATCCTATTCGAGGAAGGCATGGAGACCGCATGGGTAGATGCCATGGTGGAGAGTACCGTTGATTGTCGAGAAACGGTGCATAAGGAGGTGTCCAGTAGGAGGGGAAATCGGTGGTGGGTTCGAGATGGATCTGAAGTGAAGCAGGTAGGCGACGGAGGTGTGGAGAAATGCAAGGGGCAAGATTTGTTACCGAGGGCTTTCCACGGATAGGGGATCAATTATGAGGAGACCTTTGCACCTGTCGCAAGGTATTCTTCCATACAGACGATTCTTGCTCTCTCAGCGCAGATGGGGTGGCACATTCATCAGATGGATGTGAAGACTGCGTTCCTCAACGAATTCATTGAGGAGGAGGTGTACATAGAGCAGCCCGAAGGTTTCGAGATCTTTAGCAGCGAGTCGCATGTGTGCAGGCTCAAGAGAGAGCTGTATGGGTTGAAACAAGCACCTCGTGCTTGGTACACACGGATAGACAGTTATTTCACCGGACTTGGATTCTCCAAGAGTGAGGCGGATCCTAACCTATACCAGATTTTGGTGGAGGGTAAGTTGCTGATCATTGTACTTTATGTAGATGATTTGATTTTGACAGGTGATGAGCTGTTGATACTCTCATGCAAGGATGATCTTGCAAAGGAGTTTGAGATGAAGGACTTGGGCCTCCTTCATTATTTCCTGGGATTGGAAATTTGGCAGCGCAATGATGGACTATTTGTTTCTCAGGGTAAGTATGCCCGGGAGATACTGGAGAAGTTCAACATGCATGGCTGCAAACCTGTTGATACTCCTCTTCCTGGAGGTTGGAGGAAGGAGGATGCTACTTCGGCGGAGGTAGTGGATGCCACTGTTTATCGACAGTTGGTGGGGTCGCTTATGTATCTGGTCAATACACGACCCGATATATGCTATGCTGTTAACCAACTGTCACAAGCTATGGTTAAGCCTACCAAGCTCTTCTGGAAGGCAGGCAAGCATGTATTGCATTATCTTAGAGGCACATCGGGATATGGCTTGTGGTACAGACAGGAGGATGAGGTGAAGCTATGTGGCTTCACGGATGCAGATTGGGCAGGGAGCCCAACAGACAGAAAGAGCACATCTGGAGGGATCTTCAGTATCGGGTCGACAACAGTTTCTTGGTACAGCAGGAAGCAGAGATCCGTGGCACTCAGTTCAGCAGAGGCTGAGTATATGGCAACAAGCTTGGCTGCATGCGAGGCCATATGGATGAGGAAGATCCTGGTTGGGTTGTTCGGGTCACACTTGGAGCCTACTGTGATTTATTGTGATAACCAGAGTTGCATTAAAATCTCGGCTAATCCAGTATTTCATGATAGATCCAAACACATCGACATCAGGTACCATCATATCAGAGATTGTGTGCAGCGGAGGATCATGTTACTTTCATACATTCCCATGGAGGATCAGGATGCTGATATCTTGACGAAGGCGCTCACCAGGAGAAAATTCGAATACCATAGAGGCAGGATAGGGGTTGCGGATAATCCATATCTTGTTGAGAGGGAGTGTTGAGAATGCAACAAGATGATGGAGCTTAGTGAAAAGAAGTCGCCTTCACTAAGTGGGCCCGCAGGCTATTTTTGGCGCAAAGTCTATTTTTAGACTATGTCTATTTTTAGACATATGGATCATGGTATATGAGTTGCAGGATGCTATTTGTGGATGGTTGGTCAAGTTGGTAAAAATAGATGGACCTCTATTTTTAGACATACTGGGCGGAGTCTATTTTTAGACTGCCAGTCTAAAAATAGATCAATCAAATATTATTAGCTCTTAATAATATTTGGACTATAAACATTATCTTATCCTCTTGCAGCACTTCAGTTCGAGCTACGGATGTGGCACATGCAGCTGACAGAAGGAATTATGCTATTCCTATGGTTTAGTTGAGCTATTGCATGGTTGACTTCAATTGGAACTCATGTGGCAGAGTTTGGTGGAGTTGATGAGACAGTTGATGGAGTTGTGTTCGGTTTAACTTAGTTGAACTAGTTGTATTTAGTCTAACTGGTAAATACACTAGTGATGAGTGGTGTGAATTAATTATTAATTAATTCACTAATTATTAACTCATAAATCAACTAAAGAATACATCAGTTAACTGCAGTGCATGGACAGTTCAGTGGAGACCAGTGTTAGAGGTGGGTGAAAGGGTGAGTCTACTATCAATTGTGACTATAGCTGTGCATGAGATTTGCACACACATTGATTGAGATTGTCAATGAGGATTGCGCAGTACAAGCCAAGGGGATTCGAACTTGGATCTCACAATTAACCATCTTGGATTGCGCAGTAGAGGCAGGCTAACAGTTGGAGGAGATTTGAACTTGTGACTTGCTCATATCTGAGCTTGTGTAGTGTGTAACAATCGGAGATAGTGCTGAGAGCTTGTGAGGAGTTTGTACTATGATTGTTACATGTTCTCTATCATTATAATATACAGATAGTTGGGGGTTTTCAGCTGTAAGCTTTCCCCATTACATATTGTGTTGATATGTGTGATTGATTAATGTTTCAATGTGTGCATGCGATTGTTTTTAATTCCGCAAATTGATGATCAATGGTAGAAGAGGTTATGTATTATGCATGAAGCTCAAATAGTGTGTAATCAGGATAATCTCGGTGAATAAATCATCTATTATTCAAATTTCTACACTTCATTTCCAATGACTACGAGCAAGAGGATTATATTCCCTTTAATGGCTCTTTGACTTCATCATTAGCTCTTGATAGTGGGTTTATCAAAACTAGTCTCAAGATGTAGAGATATTTTCTTTTTCTAAAGGTATTTGTTGTGGTGCTTTAGAATATGGAGGACATGTACAAAGGTTTCTAACCAGGGTCCTTGGTTTTGGGTCGGAGTGGTCTTTCCTTTCAATATTTGTTCCTAGACTTTAACCCTCTCACTATGGACCCTCTGGCAAACCCGATATGGGTTCAAATTCCCAATTTTCTTGTCCACATGGCTCACCTAGTTGTTTTGGAGGATATAGGAAATTTGCTTGGGAATTCAATCAAAATGGACGTTGTACAGATTGCAAAAGGAATCACAAATTTTGTTCGTATATGTGTGGAAGTGGACCTTAGCAAAGGTCTTGCAACAAAAATCCTCCTCAAATGGAGAGTCAAGATGGATTATGAGAACACAACTTTTTGCTACAAAATTTGTTAGCAACTTGGCCACCTTCAAGATGTATATCCTTATTTTCAAAGTCACCCTTTTCAACTGGAAATAAAAAATAAGAATAATGGATGGAAATATCAGAAGGGACCCAAAGCTTCAAATTCCTTTGTATCTCATAGGCCAGAGAAACCTCGGATCCATAATGCACCTAATGAAGGAACCACTCATCGAGACTCTACATAGGCCCATGATGTGCCATCCCAACTAGGGAGAGAGGAGGATCACACATTGACCAATCTATTGCATGATGTGGCCAATATTTTGGGACCATAAATGGGTGGGCACAAACACATTGATGAATCTGATCATTTTGATAGTGATAAAGATCCAACAAATAATTTCGAGCATGAAGCATCAGGGACATCTCAAGGAAAGGAAATCGTTGTACAATATTTGTAGGATACTAACAACCCTTGGATTGGGTAGACATCTGGAAAAGGTAAGGGAAAAAGGAAAATGTAATGTTGTTTAATGTTCTTCCAGTATAGTAAAAACTGTGCTGGAAAATGAGGCATGTTGGTAAATGATGTACATCTTTTTTCTGGTGATGAATAAAATGTTGACTTACAAAAGAAAAACATATCCCATTGGGGTAACTAAATTGACGATTGTAGTGTTATGAAGTATTTTGTAAAATGTGAGGCCTGAGGTTCAAATCCCCCTATGGGTGTTTAAACCCCTCGAAAAAAAATAATCAACTTAAAAAATATTATAATATTTATAAAGCTTTAAATTTGTTTAAGACCACTAATAAAAGCATTGAGTAAACTTGACTCAGGATAGAGTCAATGTTGACCAGGGTAAATAGTAGTGGTTTTGGGGCACATGGTATTGTGCACCCATAGTTTTCAGCCCATGGTATTGCATGTAATGGAGCCTATAAAAGGCTGGGAATACTTCATTGTAATGTAGGCCTGGAGGTGAACGGTGAAGGCTCACTTGGCCGGATTGGCCAGGGTTTTTGCCAATGGTTAATGAAATTTCATTGGTTGGGTTTTTCCCGGGAGTTTGGGGTTTTCCCGAATAAACATCTATGTTTATGTTTATGATTTGTTGCTGGTCTCTTTGTATTTATTTCTCTCCGTAAATTCTTTATTTTTCCTACGGTAAATTCCTAACAACTGGTATCAGAGCCGAGTTTAGTGATTTTGATATATTTATAATTTGCTGCTACTGCGTGAAAATTTTTCTCCTAGACAGATATACGTAAAAGGGAAGATCTATGTGTGAAGGTGTCAAATCTACATCTAGATCTGGTTAGATCTGCGTGTGAATATGATGTTTGATTGGACAGATCTGCATGTGAAGAAGCTAGATCTGTTGTGTAGCGTTTTAACACAAATGGATTTGCATATGCAAAAGACATATCTAGCAGATCTGGTGTGGATCGATCGTTGACAGAGAGTCAAAATGGCGCATCCATGCAACTGCGCAAAAGAGGAGGATCTGAGTGGTGCAGAGGCAGATCCGGTGTAAGGAAAAACCTTGATCGAGCGGAGGAAGAATTGAAAGTTTGGATTCCTAGGCCAGGAGGAGGAGGAACTAGGAAGCAACTTGGCTTCATCTTCAATTATGGGGACACTACTTCAAAACACATCGGCTCTGTTGCATTTGCTATGCAAAAAGAGGGAGGACATAGTGCATCTGCAAAGGAGCCGCCGGATGTGTTGGTTCGTAACGCTGTATTTTATTTGCCCACTGCCAAGGTACCCACATATACAGCTGAGGGTTTTGAATTGAGCGTCGGTACAAATCATCTGGGTGACTTTCTTCTTGCCCAATTGTTGTTGGAGGACTTGAAAAAGTCTAATTTCAATTCAAAACGAGAGGCTGAGCATCGTGCTCGACTGGCGTGGTATTGAGCCACCGAGGCACATATCTTGTGGCCCTCAATGCTTCTCTGGACTGGGAAATAGAGAACGGCGTCGATATTCTGAAAGAAAATATATTAAGAAGTTTTAGAGAGGTGCGGCGAGTGTCGAAGCATCAACCTGCAAGCCTAAAATATGAAGGCATGGATGTGGTTGAGATCAGTCTCATCAAATAAAATCTCATTGATGTCCACGACCGAGTTGAAGAGATATAGATGCATAATTTCTTCAATCACGCAGAGTAGGCCATGAGGAGATGGTAAGGGTGAGAACCAGAAATCAAAATGGTACAACAAAAGCGTAGAGGGCATAGTTGCAGACATTCATGGATCAAGCAACGATGAAGTAGCAAATGCACTTGTAGCAAGACAATCAGGCGTCGGTAGATCTGATCTTGAATGGTACATCAAGAGTAAGATGTAATGCCAAGAAAGAATAACAAAAGGTGAATTGCAGCATGATTGAGCGGTTAGATTGGATATGTCTCTTTGCATTGTGAATAGAGCAGGGCACTCGATGGTTATTGGATTGAACGATCCACTGGTCAAGGGCGCAAAGGATAATTGTGGTGGATGCTTCAGTGGAGGCTATGACAGCTAGGAATGACTGAAACCTGGGTGGCCGATGCAGTTTCTGGGGTGAAAAACACTAGTGGTGGTGCAACATAAGCCAAGATTAAAGGGCCGCAAATGAGTATACACATGAATATTGAAAGCAACCATGGGCATTGGTTGCATACAAATTATTTGATGATTTTATGGAATGAATCAATCAAATAATTATCATAGTGTGGTGGTACATGGTTGAGGAGAGAATTGGGAAGATTTGTGTACAACTATGATGTCCTCTTTGGAGAGGACATCATGAATGAATGTAGAGAATGGTCATACAAAGAATAGCAACAATGAAACAAAAAAAAAATTATAATGGAGTTAATTTTATTACATGTAAATGGGCATACTGCTGTAAGACCTGATATGGCATGCGTACCCCTGGGGAATCACTAGTAAAGTCTGGGTTAGACCTAGGTGATAGGGGGGATTTCAAATTAACAATTACCCTAGGTAAAAATTTGAGGGGGGAAGAGCTAGAGTGAGCGGGGTTGCCTCATCTAGCAGGTTTGGCTGGATTTAGTCAATAATCCCCAAGTCAAGTTTAAGGGGGGAATTGTTAGGTAAACTTGACTTGGGATAGAGTCAATGTTATTAAGATAAGAAATAGTAGTGGTTTTTTGGGCACATGGTATTGTGCATACATGGTTCTTGCATGGTATTGCATGTAATGGAGCTATAAAAGGCTGGGAATACTTCATTGTAATGTAGGCCTGGAGGTGAGCGGCGGTGAAGGCTCACTTGGCCGGATTGGCCAGGGTTTGGGCCAATGGTTAATGAAATTTCATTAGGATGGGTTTTTCCCCGGATTTGGGGTTTTCTCGGATAAAAATATGTGTTTATGTTTATGATTTGTTGTTGGCCTCTTTGTATTTATTTCTCTTCGTAAATTCTTTGCTCTGATGGTCCCCAACAAAAACTTATTAAAATCATCAACTACATAAATATTATATCTACTAAAATTTTAGGAATAATTAATGAAATATTGTTTCATCTTAATCACCATATTATGGATAATAAGAATTAATGAAAATAAATCGCCAAATTATAAGATTATGATTAGCATTTTGCTAAGTTATATATAGTTATTTTATATAGTGGTATAAAGTTGTTTGGAGGTGGCATTGTCCTTTAAATATACGTCTCTTTCTTTGGTTGACACCAAATAAGAGAATCCTCATGCAAGATAATCTCCAGAGGTGAGGCTAGTAAGGGCCTACAAGACGTCCACTTTGTTGTGATAATCAAGAATCACTGACACACATGTTTGTGGATTGTGTTTTTTCGCAAGCGGTGTGGAGAACAATATCATTTGAGGAGACCTGCATGGGGAATTTTTCGCATAGGTTGTTAGGGGAATGCCTCACAAAAAGGTTAAAATCCCCAGCCTTAGAGTAGGTTTCGAACCTTCAAAGGTTGGTCCTTTGGCATGTATGGTTACACCGGAATAGAGCCATCTTTGATAATCAAATCTCAAATATTCGATAGTGTTTCACGAAAATACAAACATACGGATAAGTATGATTTCCGTAAGTGTGGTGGTGCACTTAGAACAACAGAAAGAAAAATATCTGACCTTTTCCTTAAAGTGAATAGATAAAGGGAGAGAAACCTACTTGTAATTTGTTCACTTTCCCTCTCCTCCCTTCGTCGCTTTCGTCGCTCTCAATCCAACTTAACTCACTTGATTGATACCTTCCATGGCAAACACAAGACAAAAAAAACATAAAGGAAATACGATCTATTCAAGTTAAACAAATTGAATCGATTAAACTCTTTAATACACATATAACATCATTGACACGTGCATTAGGAAAGGAACAAATGTCTTCATTATGAAGTAGAAGGAAGAGTGCAACCAATTGATTGATTCGTTGTCACTCATCCAGCTTGAGTCCCATGCTCATCACATCCATCATCAACAATCCAGAAGCATCACAGTACATGCACAATACCTTCAAGAGTTGATATCTCACCAACATAACTCTACTTAACACAAATTCTTGCTCTCCCGTGCACTATTTTCAATGCTCTATTTATAAGTAGATGAAGGTAGTTTAACGTAAATGAATCATTGAATGGCTTTCCTAAAAATGGATGAAGAGGTTTCCTTGTTCATGGGAATGGGAGGATAAGAGGTTTAATGACTTCATGGGTTCCAAATTCGAGGCTATCAGATGAGGTGAAAGCTGGAACAACTTCTATAAGTAACTATAGGTTGGGAATATTCTTGGAATCCAATGAAAAATTCGCTCCCAGTCGACCAACACACTCTAAAGTGGGCCTAGATCCTCTGCAATGCAGCCTTGCATGGGAGTAGATGCTTTGCAAAGAAGTTACAACTGTCTAGGGGTGTGTTAATGGCTCAATGGGGCACTTCAACTGGCATTTAAGCAGTGAAAATTTCATGAAGGAAGACCACCAATGTGATGACTTGTTTAGGGCATGTAGCAACCAATTTAGAGTATGATAGAACCTAATGAATACTAATATGTGTTTTGGGATGATGCCCAAATCAACCTGTAATAGATAGGTGGTGCACAAAACAACTACAACATTAAAATCAACATGGAAGGTTTAAATAAGAAAATCATATTTCTAATTGGACCCAAGATTGATAATTTGCAGGCTTGGTCCTTCTTTGATGGAGCCAAAAATCATGCCAAGGAGGTATACGGAGTAGGAGATGCTTTTCACCTGAATAACTATCACTATTTCCTTCTTATCTCGGGATTGGGGCCTAGAACAAATAATAAAGAAGAATTAATTGGGTTTTGGCTCTTCCTTACTTTGTAATGTCCAGGAAACTAAAAAGTTTACAAATATTTAGTGATTTTGTAGAGGTTAATGATTGATTCTTGGGTATCGACACATTACACAGATTGGCCCTAAATCCCTGGCAACAAAGAATTCGTAAATTATATAAATTTTTCGAGGAGCTAGAGGTATCACATATCCACATGGAACATAATGTTGAAGTGCACAAAAGTTTAAAGGAAGCACTACTCCAACCCATAAAACATTCAGTGATTACAGAAAAAGTCGTTGTTGTCCTTAGGGTTAACTCCAATGACATTTTTTGGAATTGAAGTTGTTATAACCATTTCAGACCGTGCATGTTTTTTTATGTTTTTACTAATTTATGTTTTGGTTTGTTAAAATTCTATAATTTGATAGACATATCTGGGAGCTTGTATTGGAACAATAGTTTGTATACATTTATTTGAATGAAAAATAACAATATTGTGATTTTTCTAGTGGGAACACACACACACACACACACACACATATTGTTGATATGTATAGTTTGGGATGTGCTTAAAACCTTATGCTTGAGGGTTTTGGAGGAATTAGCACACAAAATTGACTTGTGGGCTTAGAACCCAAGCCTGTGGGCTTAGAACCCAAGCATGTGGGCTTTGCCCCAAAGTATGTGGGTGTGAATCCATGAGGATATTTCTACATGTGATGATTTAAGCTGATAGAGGACTCCAAGAGTAACTGAATGCAACGAAAATCACTCGAATACGAGTTGTAGAAGTGAAGATATAAAATTTTGAAGTTATGTGTTGGGATTGGACTAGAGGATATTAGGTCGACTTAGTCGTTAAGAAGGCTAAATGATAGTTGGACAAGACCACAAGGGAAACCAAGGAATCCCTTGAGAAAAGTACAAAAATAAGTCAAGTACGAAGGCATTTCACACATTAATGAGCATCCATCAAAGGGTAAATCTCCTCTTAGGCAATCGAAACTCCTAGAGAGCTAGAGAAGGAGAGAAATGATTATTGTTCTAGGTTTGTTTCTCATGATTGACTAGGTCGAAGTTGAGCAAATGTGACAACATGTGAGATGAATTGTTCTAAGGAAAATTATGGACATGATTGGAGGTATAACTCTCTTTAGTTAGGGTCAATATCTCTTGTAGACTTGCACGTAGAAAGCTCTCTGTATAGGAGGGTCGAGAAGGGCTAAGAGGAGTCTCCTTGAAGCCACATTCGCCTACATCAATGGAAAAAGGGTTGGTCAGCTAAGGGAGGGTCAAAAGAATCATGGATGGCAAGATCAAAAGTGACCCAAAGCTTAAAATTCCTTTGTATTTCACAGGCCAGAGAAACCTCAAAACCAGAATGCACCTAGAATATACGTAGGCCCATGATGTGCCATCCCAAAAAGTGGGAGATAAATATCACAAATTGGCCAATTTATTGCATGAGGTAGCGAATAATTTGTTACCATAAATGGGTGGTCACAAACACACCCATGAATCTGATCATTTTGATAGTGATAAAGAACTAAGAAATATGTTGGAGCATGAAGCATTGGGGACATCTCAAGGAAAGGAAATCATTGTACAATCTCCGCAGGATCCTGAGAAACCCTTGGATTGGGTAGACATATAGAAAAGGAAAGGCAGAAGGAAAATTTAATGTTGTTTAGTGTTCTTCTAGTGTATGACAAATTGTGCTGGAAAATGAGGCATGCTGGTAAACAAAGTAAATCTTTTTTCTGGTGATGAATAGAATGTTGACTTACAAAAGAAAAAAATATCCCATGGGGGTAACTCAATTGGAAATTTTCATGTTATCAAGTATTATGTAAAATGTGAGATTCAAGGTTCAAATCACCATATGGGTGTTTAAACCAACAAAAAAAACGCACAAATTATTGAACTTAAAAAATAATTATAATATTTCTAAAAATGTAAATTTGTTTGAGACCATTAATACAACTTATTAAACTCCTCAACTAAATGAATATTATATCTACTAAACTTTGAGGAATAATTAATGGAATATTGTTTCATCTTAGTCATCATATTATAGATAATATGAATGAATGAAAATAAACCGCTAAATTATAAGATCATGATTAGCGTTTTTCTAAGTTATATATTATTATTTTATATAGTGGTATAAAGTTGTTTGGAGGTGGTGTTGTCCTTTATAGATACATCTCTTTCTTTGCTTGTCGCTAAATAACATGATCCTCATGCAGGATAATCTCGAGAGGTGAGGCTAGGAAGGGCCTATAAGATGTCCACTCTGATGTGATAATCAAGAATCGTTGACACACATGTTTGTGGATTGTGTTTTTTCACAAGCGGTGTGGAGAACAATATTATTTAAGGAGGCCTACATGGGGACTTGGTTGAGTAGGTTGTTAGGGGAATGCCTCAAAAAAAGGTTAAAATCCCCAACCTCGGAGCAATTTTCCAACCTTCTAGGATTGGTCCTTTCGCATGTATGGTTACACTAGAATAGAGTCACCTTTGATAATCGAATTTCAAATATTTGATAGGTGGTGCACAAAAAAACTACAACAATGAAGGAAATCAATATAGAAGGTTTAAATAAGAAAATAAAATCTCTAATTGGACATGAGATTGATACTTCGAAGGATTGGGCCTTCTTTTATGGAGCCAAAAATCATGCCAGGGTGGTATGCGAAGCAGGAGATTCTCTTCATTTGAATAACTATCAGTCTTTCCTTCTTAGCCTGGGATTGGGACCTGAAACTAATAATAAAGCATAATTAATTGGGCTTTGGCTCGTCCTTACATTGTAATGTGTAAGAAAGTGAAATGTTTACAAATATTTAGTGATTATCTAGTGGTTATTGATTGATTCTTTGGTATCAACACATTACACATATTGGCCCTAAATCCTTGGCAACAAAGAATTAGTAAATTACAAAAAAAAAAAAATCGAGGATCTAGAGGTATCACATATCCAAAGGGAACACAATGTTGAAGTTCATAGAAGATTAAAGGAAGCACTACTCCAACCCATAAAACATTTATTGATTACAAAATAAGTCGTTGTTGTCCTTAGGGTGAATTCCAATGACATTTTTTTGGATTGAAGTTGTGATAACCATTTCAGACCGTGCATGTTTTTTGTGTTTTTACTAATTTATGTTTTGTTGTGTTAAAATGCCACAATTTTGATAGAGATATATGGGAGGTTGTATTGGAACTGTAATTTGTATACTTTGATTCTAATGAAAATATCAAGTGTGTGATTTTTCCAGTGAGGTAACACACACACACACACACACACATATATTGTTGAGATTTCTAGTTTGGGAGGTACTCCAAAACCTAGATTTAAAGGTTTTGGAGGAATGAGCACACAAAATTAACTTGTGGGCTTAGAACCCAAGCCTAGGGGATTTGCACCCAAGCATGTGGGTGTGAATCCATGAGGATATATATACATGTGATGATTTAAGTTGATAGAGAACTCCAAGAGTAATCGAATGCAATGAAAATCACTTAAATTCGAGTTGTAGAAGTGAAGATATACATTTTTGAAGTTATGTATTGTGATTGAAGTAGAGGAGACCATGTTGGATTAGTTTTTAAGAAGCCCAAATGATAGTTGGACAAGCTGATAAGGGAAACCAATGAAGCCCTTGAGATAAGTTTAAAAATAATTCAAGTATGGAGGCATTTCACACATCAATGAGTATCCATCAAAGGGTAAATCTCCTCTGAGGCGGCCGCAACTTCTAGAGAACTAGCGAAGGAGAGAAATGATTGTTGTTCTGTGTTTGTTTCTCATGATTGACTAGGCTGAAGTGGAGCAGATGTGACAACGTGTGAGAGGAATTGTTCCAAGGAAATTTTTTTACAGGATTTGTGGTATATATCTTTATATTTAGGGTGAAGATATCTTGTAGACTTGAAGGTCGAAAGCTATTTGTATATGAGGGTAGAGAAGGGCTAAGAGGAGTCTCCTTGAAGCCACATTCACCTACAAAAATGGCATAAGGGTTGGTAAACTAAGGGAGGGTAACTGTAGGTATGGTAAGGTCTAGTTAGGACAGTTCATCCAATGAAGAGGAGGGTGGTTTTGTGCCTAAATGAGGGTTGGTTCTCTCAATAATCAAAATAAAAATTATGATCTATGCCATCGCAGTAGACCAGAGTCTTATAGGGTATATTTGGAGGAGTCGAGAGCCTAATCAGGGAGGATGTAAGGTGAAATAGGGACAATGAATGAGAAGAGCTTAGCCACAGGGTTTTTGGACCATGAAAGGCCAAGTGTGAGGAGCTTTGACTGTAGAACCAATCAACCCTAAATAGGGGGTCGTGGGTTGCAGGAATAGGCAAATAACTTGAGAACAAAAGGAGCACAAGATGTTGTAGATCCAAGGTAAGGGTGTCCTTTTGTCTTTAATGGATTATGTGGGTTCATATTAGATAGTTGGTGGTGTTAGGGTCCTATAATATAGGTAATCAAAGTGTGTTTGTCTAGCTATTTATTTTGGGGATATGTTTGTAAAGTTTAGCCTATGAACTCACCAGGTATTATAGGTTAAATGGTCTTTGTACAAAAAATATCAAAGTTGGTCAAAGCATTGCAAATATGTGTTTCATAAGAAGTCTTGTAGTTTTAATTCAAATTTGTAAGATCCCTAAGAGGTTGTCATTGAAAATTTTAAAATCATGGAGACAATGATTCATTATGAAATTAATGTTGAGATTCAACAACAAGATTCAACACCATGCCTGAGTCGTGTGACAGGACAGGAGTGGGATCCACGATTATTTATTTTTGGGTGCATGTCTATTTTTATTATCCCTTAATTTAGACGGACATTAAATTGTAATCTATTCTCAATGTGGACTTGAATGAGTTAACTAAAATCACATAAATTCAGTTAGCTAGTGGATTTCGAGTTATAGGTTGGTTGGTGGGACATGCAGAGTAATTCTAGTTGTAACAGAGTTCGAAGTGTAGTGGTGCATGAGCTGGTGCAAGTTGTAAATAAGTTTAACCTAGTAAAGTGAGTTAAACTCAGTTGTGCTAGTTGTAACTGAAGATACACTAGTGAGAGATCTAGTGAATTAAATATTGATTAATTCACAATCGATACGACATATAGCGAGGATTTAATATTGATAATTTGCATATATTAGGTCAGTGAGAACCCGCAGGTTCTAGGTGAAAGGGAAGTTGACTATCAGTTGTGACATTATTGGCTTGCACACATGCAGCCAACCACCCATTGGAGAGTGCCCATGATACTTGCGCAGTCAAGGCAGGCAATAATTCCTATATTTTAAGGATATTTACCATCAGGGATTGAGCAAGGGAGGCAGGCTGTCAGAAGGCTAGAAATTGACTAAGTATTGGTCAGTTTTCTGTGAGGACAGTGTGAGACAAATAGGTGAATGTTGGAGGCTCTTGTGAGAAGAGAAAGACATTGTATTTGTTTCATGATCCATGCTTAATATACAATAGAAGATAATGTGGTTTTAAGTTGTAAGCTTTCCCCAAGAAATTATTACGTTGTGTGTGATCGATCTTTCTTCATGTTCATGTGATTAACGATTGTGTTTTTAATTCTGCAAAAGATTTGTAGAAGCGATTTAGTATTAACGTTAGGACATTGTTAGATTGGGTGAATCCAAGATATACATGCTTGTTGTATAGTTTCTACATAGTATCGAGCATAAGAAATTGAAACTGGCTTCGAGGGTTAAGGTTGTGGCCGGATAAATTCGAATTTGCGGAAAGACTTTCTTGGTGCTCGAGCAATTCCAAAAGATCGAAATGACTTTCAGTGGGATTGAGGTTAGGTATGCACTTGAGGAAACTCGAGCCATTTCTTGGAAGAAAGGGATGGACTCTAAGACAATATTTGAAGGAATTCATTGAAGTATGTTCCTAATGAGATCTTAAATATTGATGCATGTAAAAGAAATGGAAAAGCGAGAGGACCATTTGGAGGGAGTACGAGACCACATTGTCTGAAGCCTCCATGGGAAATCCATACCATATGTTATGTGAAAGGGTTTGACAGATCTATTCCAAAGCAGTAGCGACCACAGGAAATTTTCACTCAAAGATAAACTCAGGAAGATCAAGATGGAAAAGGTCGACACCATTCCAAAGTATCTCACAAAGTTTGTCGAATGTCGGGATGAACTGGGGAGTGTGGGAATAACTGTTGCTAATGATGATTTGGTGAGCTTGGCTCTCTTGGGACTTCCCAAAGATTTGGTGATTCTCGAACTCTTTTGTCGATTGGAAATGAGTTCAGTTCGAACGGCTTGTAGGACTCTCAAATACAAGAGGTTAGACGGAACCCCGAGAGATGGATCTTCATCTAAGAATGATGATGAGGATTGTGCTTTGGTACATGAGGCAAGGAAAGGGAGAGGAATAAATTCTATTCCAAATCCGAGTCCAAATATGGCAAGAAGCGGACATGTCCAAGGTGAAGATGAAGTGTTTTCCTTGTCACGAGCATGAGCATTTGCTACTAACATCACAAAAGAAGAAGAACAAGAAGGCATTGGATCTTAACGGTGGTAGAGGCCTGCCTGCATGATTTGAACACTTAATTCTCATTGATCTCATGCATGGTTTCCAGTGCATTGGGATCTTTTTCGTATTTGGATAGTGGAGCTTCCTTTCACATGACGGGAGATAAGGAAATTTTCAGCGACCTGGAGGAGAAAGATCTCTAGATGCATATTGAAATGGGCGACGACGGACGGTACAGTGCTACCAGGATTGGTACCATTACCTTTCAGAGGGAGTTAGGTAAAAAATTTCAATTAAAAGATGTGATGCATGTACCATGTCTAAAGAAAAATATGGTCTCAAACGCAATGTTGGAGGATAAAGGCTATGATGTTGTTTTTAGTAATGGAAAATATTTTCCTGCAACTTAAAACAATGGAACAAGCCAAGAGGATAGGGATTTGAGTTCAGAATCTCTACAAGATGGAGGTAGATGGTTGTGCAGCAATGATGGGAAAGGCAGATCAAGTGGTGAGCCAGGATTAGGGCGAATTATGGCATAGGCAATTGGGCCATCTTCACCATGGAGCCTTGAAAGTCATGCAACAGATTTCTATTGGTCTTCCCAGGGGTACACTTGTGTAATTAGACACATGCAAGGGATGTGCTATGGGAAAATATTTAAAGGCCACCTTTCATGAGAAGGAAAACCGAGCTTTGGGGATCGGGATCTGTGAGAGAGTTCATAGAGCGTGTGGGTCCCCTTTTCTCGGTGCTTCAACAACAAACATGATATATATGAAATCTTTGTTGGTGAATTTTCTTCTATTAATTGCTAGATCTTCATGCATAAGAAAAGATCGCTTATTCTCTAAGTTTGTGAGTTTAAAAAACTTTGGTGTAGAAAAGTCGGGAAGAAGAAAAGAAGGCTCTCAGGAGCGACAATGGTGGTGAATTCATCTCTATTGAATTCGAGAAGGAACGACAAAGAAGGTCGAAGAGAACTCATAGCGCCTCATAACCCACAACAAAATGGGGTCGTGGAGAGGAAGAACAAAACGATCATGGGTGCAGCACGAGCGATGTTGCATGATCATGGCCTACCAATGCATTTGTGGGTGGAAGCATGCAACACTACAGTTTATGTGAAAAAATGTTGTCCTCATAGAGTACTTGGCATGAGTACACTTGAAGAAGGTTTCATTGGTAAGAAACTGGATGTTTCACACTTTAATATTTTTGGCTCATCTATTTATGTGCATGTGACCAAGGATGCCAAGAAGAAGCTAGAGTCGATTGCGGAAGTTGGGATATTTGTGGAGTACACAAGAATACCCCATAATTATTGTGTGTATTTTCCAAACAATAGAATAGTACATTTTGCGATGAGATATCAGAATTTGATAGGAAAACCCATACGATTGTCCATGAGGCTGGACTTGCATGCCGAGGAGGAACTTCTCGTTCCCAAGGATGAGTCTCAAGATGTGGATCGGCCACATGAGAAGGTTCATGGTGTGGAGGAAATCACTCATGCAGAGCCATCCATCAGAAATGACAGAAGGCTAACCACAGAAGCTGATAGGCTGAGACTTGATGCTGCACAGAATGTAGGAGCCCCAACTTCATAGTGTAGATAGAGACAATCTCTTGACCGATTTACTAGATACATGGCTCTTATGAGAAAATGTATTGTGAATGAACCATCTTCCTTTCAGGAAGTGGTGAAGCAGCCTACTTGGGTTGATGCAATGGTGGAGGAGTATGACTCCATTGTCAAGAACAGTGCATGGGAGATAGTCCCAAGGCCGATGAAACAAATCAATGGTTGGATCGGGAGATGGATATGCAAAAAGGTAAAAAACAATTTCTTTGATGGGAGTGTGGAGAAATACAAGGCAAATTTGTGGCGCGGTTCTCACAGATCGAGGGGATTAATTATGAGGAGACTCTTGCACTTGTCACAAGGTACTCTTCCATACGGACGATCCTTGCTCTCTCAGCGCAGATGGGGTGGCACATTCACCAGATGGATGTGAAGACTGCGTTCCTCAATGGATTTATTGAGGAGGAGGTGTACATAGAGCAGCCTGAAGATTTCGAGATCTTCAACGATTGAGATGCATACGCAGAACTCAAAGAGACGATTCACCGACAAGAAGCACCCCGTGCTTGGTACACTCAGATAGACAACTATTTCACTGGACTGGGCTTCACCAAAAGTGAAGCATATGCAAACCTGTAGTATATTGTGGTTGAGGGTAAGTTATTGATCATTTTTCTTTATGTTGATGATTTAATTTTGACTCGTGATGGGCAGCTGATACACTCATGCAAGAAGGATCTCATAAGGGAGTTCAAAATGAAGGATATGGGCCTCCTTCATTATTTCTTTGGATTGGAAATATGGCAGCGTGATGGTGAAATTTTTGTGTCTCAAGGATAGTATGCAAAGGAGATACTAGGTAAGTTTAACATGGAGAGTTGCAAACCCATGGATACGCCTCTTCCGAAGTAGAAGGATACTACTTGAAGATGATAGATGCATACTGTCTATTGACAAGATATGGGTTCTAATGTATCTAGTGAATACGAGACTCGACATTTGTTATGCGGTTAACCAGCTGGTTCAAGCTATGGTTAAGCCTACCAAGCTCTTTTGGAAGGCATAGAGGCATGTCCTGAGATACTTGAGGGGCACATCAGAGTATGGTCTATGGTACAGACAGACAGATGGAGTAAAGTTGCATGGCTTCAGAAGGATGCGGGGAAGCTGCTGTAGTGATCATCGACCTCGAAGGATGACTGGTATTGGATCGACAACATTTTCACAGTACAACGAAATAACGATCCCATGGCACTCAGTTCAGCAGAAGTGGAATATATGGCAACAAGTCAAGATGCATGTGAGGCTATCTGGATGAGAAAGATATTGGTTGGTTTGTTTGGTTCTTAGATGGATCTGACAGTGATTCATTGTGATAATGAGAGTTGCATTAAAATTTCAATTAATCCTGTGTTTCATGATAGGTCCAAGCATATAGATATCTAGTACCATCATCTCAGAGATTGTGTGCAGAGAAGAATAATGTTGCTTCAGTACATTCCCACGGAAGATCATGATGCAAATATTCTGATGAAGGTGCTCACCATGAGAAAATTAGAATTCATGAAGATTCATGACCACGCCTAGTGCATTGACACCTGGTTGCATTAACTTTGAGACTAGGGTAGAGCCCATAATGCTATTTTGAGTGCATGTCTATTTTTATTATCCTTAATTTAGATGGACATTAAATTGTAATATATTTTGAATGTGGACTTGAATCAGTTAACTCAAAGTGATAAATTATGTTAGCTAGTGGATTTCGAGTTAGAGGTAGTTGGTGAGGCATGCTGAGTAATTCTAGTTGTAACGAAGTTCAAAATGTAGTGGTGCATGACTTGGTGCCAAGTTGTAAATCAGTTTAACTAGGTTAAGTGAGTAAAACTCGATTAGTGATGGTGTAGTGAAGATACACTAGTGATGAATCAAGTGAATTAAATATTAATTAATTCACAATAAATCTCCACATAAGCGGTTATATTATTAGCTACATGCATGTCGAGATCGGTGGAACCTAGTTGAGTTATGGGTGAAAGGAAGTTGACCTTAGGTTTAACAGGATTATCTGTTGCACATGAGAAAAACACCACATTAGGTGTATGATACTTGCTGATCCGTGAGGTAATAATTTACATCTTTAGGAATCTTTACCATCAGGGATTAGCAGTGGAGGTAGGTTGTCACGGAGGTTGAAAATTGGTTATGCATTGGTCAGTTTGAATATGTCGATTGTGAGACAATTAGTGTCTCTGAAACTCTTGTGAAGAAAGCGAAGAAAGTTTTGTATGTAATTGTTTCGCAGTCCATGTGTATACAATAGAATATAATGGGGTTTTTAGCTATAAGATTTCCCCGAGAAATTATTTGTGTTGTGTGTGATTGATATTTCTTCACGGTCATGTGATTAGCGATTGTGTTTTTAATTCCAAAAAAGATTTGTAGAAGTGATTCAATATTTAAATTTAGTAATTATTAGATTGGGTGAATCCAAGATATACATGCTTGTTGTATAATTTCTACAAACAAAAGGGTGTTGTGCAGGTAAATCCCCTCTGTGGACAGAGGCGATCCCTCTAGCCCTCGGGTGGGTCTGGCAACAAGGGAACATGCTAATCCTTCAGATTCCTGGTTTATGAATGAAAATGAGTTGGGATAGATGACCCACCTTGTTCCAATGCTCTTGTCGTAGCTTGTGGCAGCGATCCCTTGATCTTCGTCTTTACACGTCGCGGTCCTTCAACGGTAATATTCGTGTACCTGCACAAGGATCAGAGATTGATGACTGTATACAAAAACATACTTGCATTCATAACTATAGGATTTGTCAAGGAGAATCAAACATATTGCATAGGATTAAACAAATCAAACACAAAACGGGAACCAAGAAACCATTCATGTATTAATAAGTAGAGAGAAGAAGTTTACAACCAAAAAAGCCTTAATGTTGTAGCCTCCTTCGACGGGTCCAATCAAACGCGTCTCAAGCATTATTTGGGGATTGGACTTGGCGAGGCAATGGGCATAACTCTCTCTCGATAATGGATTCCTCTCTATTTTATTATCACACCAGCTATAGTAAGGATTTTTCAGCTAGCTGCAACTATGTGAGAAGGATGTATTTATAAGAGAGGAGGAGGTGGTTTGGGATCCCTCATAAGGTGGAAGGGTATTGTCCTTTGAGGTTGTTATTCGGTGTCATGATTATCCACTCACGAAGTAGTTAGGAATGGAACCTTTGCTTCTATTTTAAAAAAATTTCCAAAAACAGCTCGGCACGAGAAGTCCACTGAGACAGAGCGCCATTGGGAGCGAGGCCTAGTGCTAATTTCTCTATGGCCATAACTGCCTACCAGCGCCGACCCAAAATCATTTGTTTTTGAGAGCTTGTTCCAGGAATGGTCAACAAAGGAAATTTTATTCACATGCCAAGGGATGCAATGACACTTTTTGCAAGGTATGAAAATACACAGAAGTCACTGAAATGGTCCTCCAATGTTTGAGATGGGGATTGCAGGGATGGTGACAGAATACTGTGTAACAGATGCCCCCTAAAGCATGAGGTCTGAGAGAGAGGGAGGAGTGAAATTCTTTATGAGAACGTGTTCAAACCGAACACTGCCGTCAAAAGACCTGCAAGCACAAGTACAACTGATATCTCTGATACATGAATATGTGGCATGCGTGCAACCATCCTTAAAAGAGTACATATAAAAATGAGATCTGAGGTATGGAAGCAGCCATCCAACAAGAAGGATCAAGAAATAGACTCAGGTATGGTCATAGTCATTCAATCAAAAGAGCCATGCATATAGTCATGATAAACCAAAACGTCTCGCAGCTTGGATTTTATTAGAAAAAACCCAGGGTCTTGTGCTCCATCTTGACCCGAAAAAGTACAAATTCAAGCATGTGAATGAGTGATCTGAAGTCGAACATGCAAGAAAGTCACCTGATTACCAACCAATGATGAAAGTTGTTAATAGGCATGACAGAAACCACCAATAATGACAATGGCTCTCAAGGTACAACTAGTATAGTCTGCGAAATGTGAACAGAGAGCTAGCATCGAACACCCGTTGACTCACTCGATCGAAGGCCAATGATGAAGATCTATCATCGAATGTGAAGAACTTGCCATTGAGGCATGCAAGATCCAAGGTACCAGAAGGGAGTCTCTAGATCAACTTCCTAGATAATGAGCTAAGTGAACAAGAAGTGACCTGGTCGAAGGAGGGCCGTAATTTTTCCCACATCATCAACAGGAGATAGAGGAATAAAATGATAGTGAATCAGGACAAAAAAGAGTATCAGAGGTCGAAAACTGCAAAAGGAGACTTCTCTTGAACATATTGGCGACACGACTCCAGAATTTGGCAGTATTTGACATCAAGGGATCTGAGGTCATGATGAAGTGGCAAAGAGAAGATGAGAGGTCAAAACATATTACCCAAACCCATGGAGGCAAAAAATGATGAAATGGGATGTCCCCAACCCGACACGAATGCAGATGAATGTCATGTTCAAGAGTGACATACTGTCGATAAGATTGAGAATTGGTTCCATTTTCCCCCACAATTGCTGGCGAGTACCCCAATTATTTTTGGAAACAAGATTGAAGGGGATGACATATTCTTGTCATATAAGTTTATCCTTCAGACAAATCCATCCTAGTACATTTTACGAGCCCTAGGAAGGAGGAACTCGGTTACATCATGGTGACGGTTTTCGATGTCATGTAGGTTTAACGAGTCGGACAAAGGAAGAACTCAACATCTTTTCATGTTTAGAGAGTTTGAAAAGAAGCAGAAAAGAAAACTCTAGCAAGTCCCTTTCCGTAGGTAGTCTCACAGATCAGAAAAGGTAACCAAATCTGAGAGAATATC
Source organism: Pinus albicaulis (assembly GCA_034641835.2). Taxonomy (NCBI): domain Eukaryota; kingdom Viridiplantae; phylum Streptophyta; class Pinopsida; order Pinales; family Pinaceae; genus Pinus; species Pinus albicaulis. The sequence continues at coordinate 132,653 of JAXQQM020083861.1, read as the reverse complement.
TTAGTCGCGATAGGCTAAGGTATACCTTTTTCGTAAATAATCTATCCCAACCCGAAAAAGGGGTAAATGTATACCGGGTAGATATCATTTCGCAGCCTTTAATGAGTTCAAAACGACAAGAGTCTCGACAATCTTTTCAATTTTCGAGAGTCAGAAAAGTGACTCTAGGGGGTGACTTTTTCGTGTTTTTATTGAGTCCGAAATGTATAAAATACAACTTGTCACTTCATCGTCGTCACGTTGAGGACCTGTTGCTGCACAAGAAATGCGCGTAAAGCCCATTTTTCGAGATAAAATAGCAAAATAATCAAAAAATATTCTAAAAACCTAATTAGGGTTCTGAAAAAGTTTATAAAATGCCAAAAATAGTAAAAATAAATTAATTTTCACTTTTAACTCTTGTGAGCACTTTTTACCCTTTTTTCACTGCGATTTTGCAGAACTAACAACGACCAATCTAGGGGACTAATCGCGAATCTGTGTTTTCCAGGTAAGAGTTCATATCCTTGCCTGCATTTTGATATCATTTTCATTGCCCGCAACCCATTTTTTAGATATGTGGAGGGGATTTTGTTCAAATTAGGGCGTAGCGGTCAACGCGGGTTCTGAGCATGGACTCGCGCAAAACTACCTTGAATCCAAACAGGGACGCGCCACTTGGCACGATTGTTTTTAATACAGTCACGCCAACAGCGACCACTAATTTTGCGTGTAAATTCAATCAATTAGCCCGTTTTAATCACTTCAATAGAAAATAATTTGACAAATGATGGCCCCATTGATGTTTTTTCAGGTGTGAAAGAGCAAAATGCTGATCGAATGGAAGGAAAGAGAACATAGTGAAGAAGATGAGAAAGCCTTGGGAAATGTAAGATGCATGGACGTTCTCAGGGACTGCGAGCTTAAAAAATTATTCATGACACCATGTCTTCGAGCTCAACCGGAGCTATTACAGTACCTGATTAGTGTATGGGACATTGATTGGGAAAGATTCATAATTCACGACCAGGAACTAGAGATTGAGGTCTCGGATGTTTACTTCAACACTGGATTATCACGGAGGGGGGAAGTACCAATCCTAATAGGTACCTGGCCCACAATGGAAAACACGAGCATGGTCATCGATAGAGTGTGCCAAGGGCCAAGGAAAGGATCCAAAAGTAGGAAGGTGGATATCCAAACCATTCTCGATTTGGAACTAAAATGAGTGTTGCACACCATCAAAGCGAGCTGTTTGAATACAAGGCTCACGTGAACCCTAAAATCACAACTACTTCTTACGATGGTGTATGGCACTGTTTTCTCTACGATTGAGCGAGCGATAACGATTAATATAGGCACCAATTGCCAAAATGCAGAAGCAGTGAGCCGAAAAAGTTCAGCTATGGGTCCACGACGGTACTATTCATCTTGGAACAGTTACCAATTTTCCAACGTCACTAAGTGATAGTTCCGACACCACCATCCCAAGAGCCACGGATGGTCCGTTGGGTGGCTTTGATGCCAAGATCAGGTGAAGGTCAACAGATGTCCTGGAGACCGGATTTCTTTGAGTGGCTTTGTTAACAACTGATTGTCATGGAGGACTGGCTTTATTCTGGCACAGACTTCATCGGTGATGCGAATTTCGCACTCCCAACGGGAGAGGATTGGGATGAAGCATTGGGTAAGACTCATTTTTTTTATTTTGATGAGTATTATGATTTTTTAATTATATACATTATGATGTTAATCCATGTATTTGTAAATGTCGGTCCAGAATGACCTGCAGGGATGTCTCCAATAGCACGACGAATTCCTCGTGATTTTGATATGGCCCATCATGGCGAGGGAAGCGAGGACGAGGAAATCGTACGCAACCTAGAGGGACTCACCAGTAGGATCCCATATTATGCGAGATTCGATGATGTTCTCGCGCATGCAAGAGGAACATCTGATGGGGGTGTTGAACGAAGTGGTCATCGCTTGTTGAGGTAAGCAGCAGCAGAGCGGTGACATGATACCATGAGCATCATGCTGACTATACGCCTAGGCTTTTATTTCTACATATTTTTTGAGAGAAATGATATTTGAGGATGTAACCAAAACATACATATTTTTTGAACTTATGATGCATGTGGATGCAAACACTCGATATATATATATATATATATATATATGCCTATTTTCCTTTATGAATCTTATCATGTGATGATGATGTTTTACAAATTATGCAAGTGTCTATCTAATACAATATTGGCTACTGTATCAGTTAACACATTCATTCGTCTAGGAATATGATGATATGTGATGTAATCAAAATTCCTTTCTAATAAATGAACACGCAAATACAACCTTAATATTTGAGGATTTATAACTGAATAATTCCCATTAAATTGAAGAACAACAAGCTGAGAGTCTAAGTTAACAATTAATGCACGAATGTCGAGAGAAATGTCCTCGGTTAAGAGTTCAATGACGACACTATATTCAATGACATTGTTTGTGGTTTGTCCTAGACAAATGCCTTGAAGGTCTATCAACTCACCATTGGGATTATAAATCACCCAGGCTGCATAAGACAGATTTCGGGTACTGTGGGAGGCACCATCCACGAAACCAACATAAGGAGTGACAAACATCTGCATAATAAGCAACGCCACAATAAGCAGGAAAACTGATCGCAAAGCACACCAAGCCAAAAATGTACAAAAATGGAAAACACTTGTATATAAAAGAAACATGCACTAGAAACTCATGCATTATATTTTTTGAGATACAACCCATTTCTGGGCTGATCCAGAGGATAAAATTCATAATCAATTAGCTCATAAGCCCCATTCTGCAAAACACACTTAACAATATAGGGCCCATGCCACATGGGTTGGAATTTGCCTACCCCCAGCTTATCATGAGCTTGGTCGTATAGGAGGACGAGGTCTCTTTCTACAAAGGAACGAGGGGAAACTGACTGGTCAAAATGAGTTTTTACTTGCTTTTTCTGTGCTTCTATGACAAGAGCAGCAAAGCGGTGAGTTTCATCAAGCCTTTCTAAATATAGAAGACGCTCTTCTTCCGGCGAAGTATTAGGCAGCAATTCAACAACTATCTTGAGAGAAGGGATTTTGCGTTCAATCGGAAGGGTAACTTCCAGACCATAGACAAGCTGGAATGGAGTGAATCCGGTCGCATCCTTCACTGAGGTTCGGTACATTAGGGGAATTTTGAGGTCTAAAATGGTGCTCATAAGGAAATTATAAAATAAGAGTGGAAATAATAAAATAAGATTTGATTACATCATCAAATTTTAGAGGGAAAAAAGAAAAAACTACTTTTTCAACTCATATTTTCAACTTATCTCCAAAAGTTTTTACTCAAATTTTGAGCGAGAGTTCTCGTTGGATGCAAAATTTAATTCCTCATCCAAGGAGTACCCATGTTGCATACTTTCGATGAGTCTTGCTATACGAAAAATGAGAAATACATGAAAAACGTGATTGTAATCACATTTTTTATGTATTTCTCATTTTTCGTGTAGCAGTGTCCATCGAACATATGCAACATGGGTACTCCTTGGATGAGAAATTAAATTTTGCATCCAACGAGTACTCCTACTTGAAATTTGACTAAAAACTTTGGGAGATAAGTTGAAAATATGAGTTGAGAAAGTAGTTTTATTATTTTATTATTTTTTAATCTTTTTACCCTTTTACTTAAAAAATGGTGAATCATCCCCCATGGTTGAAATCATCATGTTGAATCTTATTGGTTCTTAAAAAAATTATTTTTGTTGTACATTTTTCTTATGAGGCCCATTTTAGACCTCAAAATTCCCCTAATGAGCCCAAAGAGCTGAAAACAACATGAGATGCCAGTTTGAATTTTGCATCCCAATCGTACGTTGAAGCATAGTGACTAGAACCTTGTTCATGGCTTCAACCTGGACATTGGCCTGAGTGTAGTACAACATTGAGCTATCGTGACGCAGACCCAACTTAGAAGTCAACTTAGTCATCATGTAATGACGAAAATGAGAACCATGATTGGTAACAAATTTCAGGAGAAGGATCGCCACTAGGAGGTAATGAAGAGGACGACGAAACTAGTGGTTCTGCCACCATGAATTTGTCTCAAAACATGAGGGAACCGAGATGAACAATTCGATGCTTCAAGATCAAACACTAAGGAATTACTTAAGAACAAGCCAATAAAATATCTTTAACAGGGATGTGATTGTAGGCAATTGATTTTATGACATTGAAACAAAACTCTGCCATTTCATATTTTAAGAGTCAAGAAATAGGAAAAAGGTGACTCTAGTCACTTTCAGGTTGAACGAGCATGAAAGGACAAGTGCTCGATGATCTTTTCAATTTTGGAGAGTCACGAAAAGACCAAAATGACTTCTCAGGGAATCTAAGCAAGAGGGTGTACCAAGTTTTCGTGAACTGCAATATACACCTTGGTGACCAAATGAAAGGGAAATGACCAAGGACTTGACGTACGTGCAAGAAGTCTCCCTGAATGTTGTGTTCGGTGTATCACGGTTACAGGATGGCAGACTCGGCTTCCTATGGATAAAGGATTGTAACCTATGAGGGTCTCCCTCTATATATTGGATGGTACGGGTAGCAAAAGTCCGTGCTAGCGCTTGTCTAATGCCAGATGAAAAACAACATCTACTAGGTTTAACGACGCCGGAACACGTCACTAGCCTAGACCTATAAATGTATGTGCGTTAGGTTTCAATGCTTCCTTAGGTTGATTGAATTCATTTTAAAGTTGATATTGAATTAATGTTGCAATTTCAAGGCCTTACCGAATGTAATCTTGAATCCTTAATGCACAACTACATGCAAAAGAAAATCATTCCCATTCAATGAATGCTAGCTAAAAGAAGGATAGTAGTTCATAACAAAGCAGTGATCAATTGAATCACAAGAAGAATTTCACTAATGCATTTAAGACAACCAAAGCAGAAAACCAAAAAATCTTTCCTTGTTCACTAAAATCTACTAAATCAAAATAATGTTTTTCGTTTTCAAACTAAGAGAAAGAATGAAAATTTTGTCTTTTTAGATGAATGAGAAGCAAAACATACTATTACACTAAAAATAAAAATGGACACTAGCTTTGAGTAATTCCAATGAAATGATCTAAAGCAAAGAGATCAATCCAATACAAACATCAAACACACTCAAAACAGAGATGCATTCCTTCAAAACAAAATAGGGCTTTTGAACCGAATCAGTGAGCAATGTAATCGATGCTCAAGGTGACAGATGGAGAGCTAAACAAAATCAAAGGAGATCATTCAACAAACCAATGACACGTAGAACCGAAAGAAAAGCTAAAACAATCAGTCGACAAACTGAAATGATAGAGACTAAACTGACTCAAACTAAACTCAGAAGGCTCAGTGAGGAGAGAGCCGAACAAGTGACAGGAGACACCTAGAAACCCTATGATGAAAAACTTCACTGATAATATGAGGGACAGACAACTGAGAAGAACGAGACAAGAGAGTCAAAACAATCCCAGTGGACCAATTGAAAGGTGAAAATCCAACCCAGAGGCAAGGAAACTGACAAAACTTAGGAGAGAGGCTAAATTTTGACCTAGAGGATTCGACGCATTTGTTTAGCTGTAATCCACGCTAAAGAGAGGTTGGCACACCTGTGACAAGAGCAACATGCGCCAATCGGCATGATTGTTCAAGGAATAGAAACATTGAGCTAGAAAACCATGGAAAAAATAAAAAAACCACTGAGCAGAGGTTAGATCTGATAGTTTGGGATTGAATGTAATGGCTGAAAACAGTCAGATAGGCAAAACAAAGTAGAAAAATGATGAAACAACCAAATTCGACTTGACAAGAAAAACACTAGACAAACAACAAGAGACGACAAACACATTGATCCCCAGTATGGTCGCCAACTTGTTGTGCAGGTAAAACCCCTGTGCGGATAGAGGCGATCCCTCTAGCCCTGGGGTGGGTCTAGCAACAAGGGAACATGCTAATCCTTCGGACTCCTATTTTATGAATGAAAATGAGTTGGGATATATGACCTACCTTGTTCCAACACTCTTGTCATAGCTTGTGGCAGCAATCCCCCGATCTTCGTCTTTACACGTCGCGGTCCTTCAGTGGTAATATCCGTGTACCTGCATAGGGATCAGAGAACGATGACAACATACGAAAACATAATTGCATTCATAACTATTTGATTGGTCAAGGAGAATCAAATGTATTGCATAGTATTAAACATATCAAACGCAAAACGGGAACCAAAAAACCAGTAATGTATTAATAATTAGAGAGAAGAAGTTTACAACCAAAAAATCCTTGATGTTGCAGCTTCCTTTGACGGGTCCAGTAAAACGCGTCTCAAGCATTCGTTGGGGATTGGGCTTGGCGAGGCAATGGGCCTAAACTCTCTCTCGACAATGGATTTATTTCTACATTTTTCTCACACCAGCTATCATAAGGACTATTTAGATAGCTCCAACTATGTGAGAAGGATGTATTTATAGGAGAGGAGGAGGTGGTTTGGGATCCCTCATAAGGTGGAAGGGAGGCCTTATCCTTTGGGGCGTTGCTCAAATGTAGGAAAAAATAAGCCAAAGGAAGGACTTCGACGTTATTCAGTCGAACAAACCATGATGACTCCACTCACGAAGTAGTTAAGAATGGAAACTTCTCTTCTATTTTAAAAAGCTTTCCAAAAACAGCTCGGAGCGGGCAGTCCACTGAGATAGAGCGCCAATGGGCACGAGGCCCAATGCTAATTTCTCTATGGGCGTGAGGCCATAAATGCCTATCAGCGCCGACCCAAAATCATGTGTTTTTGAGAGCCTATTCCAGGAATGGTCAACAGAGGAAATGTTCTTCACATGCCAAGGGATGCAATGACACTTTTTGCAAGATATGAAAATACACAGAAGTCACTGAAATGGTCCTCCAATGTTCGGGATGGGGATTGTAGGGACGGTGACAAAATAGTGTGTAACAAAGGGGTCATGTCATAAGGGAGTTGTTCATCATAGGTTAGTTTGGGGGTCATTAACACTATAATTAATTAGAGTCACGCCAATCATTTGTAAAGGACATTATATTAGTGCATGAATAAACAAATGTACAACGATCAGTTCCAAATTTGGTAATATTCTTTTTGCTGTGCTCAAGCCTTTGATGATTCCAAAAGTACCATCATTGTCTGGCAAGGAGAAGGTTTCTTTGCAAAGTCATCACAATTTCATGCATTTAATCTTTTTCCATCAGAATCTGTGGCCTTTCCATCTCTAGGAACTTGTGAAAAGAGATTATTGGCGCTGCACACATACTGCAGAGGATGCTGCACATTTCTCAAAGGAGTGAATTTTCTTCATTAAACTGCCATTTCCAAATGTGTACATCGATTTGGAGGATTTCTTATATCATAAATTAAAAATATCTCTCTAATTTGTTAGCTTAAAACTGAGTTTTCAAGCCCAAAATTCCTGTTTAGAAGGTGTTGCGCACAATGGTGCTACGACACACACAGTCCTACATTTATTTTCCTTTTTGCTTAATAAAATTACCTTAAAATCTCAATCTTTCTACTTCAAATATCCTCTGTAAAATTATTAAAATCTATTGTGCTTTGTAGAAATCAAATTGGTCATTCCTCTCCCCCTTCATCTTTCACTCCCTCAGCGTTGCGCACATGAGGTATTATGCTCAGAAACATACCTCATTTTTATTTTATTTCCTGTCTTGAAATTCAAGGTGTGTCAGCCTCCATTTGAGTCAATTTTCAAGTATACATGGTCAGAAAAAGGTTTAAAAAGTCTTGAGTTGTGTTTGTTTAATAAACTTCCCCCCTTCATTGCTACGTTTAAGGTGCTATGCACAGGTTGAATAGAGCATTTTCATATTTTCATTACCAGTCACCAATTGTGAATTCTTGTTCCTATTTTAGTCATTGAAGGCTCAAAGAAATATTTTTAGCTTAGGTATTTAGGTCTAAAACTCTGACAAAGCATTAAAGCCCTAGCTCAAACTTTTACTATCATAAACCTTGTTTTAATAATGGGGAAGACAAAGGGAGGAGAAACTGTAAGATTTGAGCCACAATACCTTTCACTCATCAAATCAGACCCTACTATTAGGGTAGCCTTTGAATAGGAAGGTTGTCTCAAGTTATGTGAAAAGATACAAGGGTACCATGTGGAGGTGACTAAATAATTTGCCTTAAATTTTGATGGTGATAATGTAAAGGTTGCTAAAATTAAGTTTATTGCGTCAAAGTCTACTATAGCATCAACCACATAAAATACCTTTGGAGGGGAAGAAATGGTTCAAAGAGATGCCTTTGGAGTTGGAACATTATAAAGATTCCATGAAACCAGAGTACAAATGGCATGGGTTTGGTGTTGTGGTACCTAGTGATTATTTATTGGAGAATTTCAACAAGCTTATCATAGTCATTTAGAAGTACTTCACATGTGAGGGAAGATTCACCAAGTTTTTTCAATATCATGCTAGGATTCTCATGCATTCCATTGGTAAAAAGACCCTAAATTTTCCCTTTTTCCTTTTCAGAAGTTTTGGCAAGACGACTCAGAGAGAAAGAATGAAAAAGGGTATGGTTGACTCATTTTTGTTTCATTTTTCACTGATAAAACTGTTGATATTAGAGGAGTTGCAGAAAAATAAACAAGTATGGCTAGATTTCCTAACCTCATCCAAGTTCGCATTGCCATCTGCTGAAAGTACATCAAGCCACAAAGATACTCCATCCACCACTAAGACTACTTATTCACGTCTAAATATTTCTATCAAGAAAAATATGCCATCTTCAATTGAGAAATCACCAAAGAAAAATGGTAGGAAATTACAATTTTCACCAGAAGTAGTAGAGATTCCAGTGCCAAGAAGGCCACTCACAAAGGTAGCTGTTAAAAGGTTACCATTGGAGAAATCAACTAGAGAGATTTTTGAGCCTCAGGGAATTAAAAAACAAACAGGTTCTACATATGAGAAAGATAAGTAAGATAAGGAGTAAAAGAAGCAGTTAAAGGAAGCTCACATGGTTATAGCACAAATGCGACAAGAGAATAGACATTTGAAGAAAAATATTCTAGAAAATACAGTTCAATATAATGAAAACTTACCTATGGTTGAAGCCACACCAGTTTTTGTTAAGATGAAGAGAAAAAGAAAGGTAAGTAAGGAAGAGGTTAATAAAGCATACCTCCAACCAGGGTTACAAGATCCTCATCCACAAAGTTGGAAATTCAAGAAGGAAGGGAAGTTTACTTTCATGAAGATGAAGAATGAGTTGAAAGAGGCTAGATATGAAATTTCTAAGCTCAAGCAGAGTGATGAAAAAGATCAGCAAATCAGAGAATTAAAGGATAAGTTAGATAAAACACAAGTGACCATAACTTATTTATCGAAGGAAAACAATCAAATCAGAGCTATAGTGCCACAAGAAACAATGACATCTGATGTCAAAGGAAAGGGTAAAATGGTGATTAACTAACCAGGATTTCATAAATTTTGCTCAACGTTGAAAGTTACAGTGTTGGGCCAAAATTGTAATCTACGGATAAATTACGCTTCCCTAGGCAGGTGTTAGCCTAGAACAATAGGTAAAAGACTATACTACCTTTTCTCCTAACTCAGAACAGATACACAGAGAGGATTGGATGCTTACTTGTTTCAGTCGCTTCCAAATGGCTCCTTTCTGTCACTTCCACTACAGCTTCAAATTCAAGAGATTTTGTTGGATGAATGCTTCCTGTAAGAAAGAACACTAAAACAACAGAAGATGCAATAATATAGATATCTATTCAAGATATTGAGCTAAATCAGTTAAGCATAAACTACATTCATCAACCAGGATCTTGCAATATGGAAAATCAAAGTAAACATAGATGCATGTAGGGAAAAACAAGAAGTACTCTTTATTGATGATAAAAGAAGAGGTTACAACCTAGTGACTGATTTGAAGTGACCTTCCAGCAGAGTTCCCAAGTCTCATCACATCATAAATCTCTCTAGCAGCAGCTCCATAAATCAAACTCTCTATTGAAAATTCTCCAGCATCTCTCTACTCAAATTCTTCCTCCTCAAACACTTAGATCTGTGTTCAATTTATAGATGAACAATAGGTTGCTTTGTAATCAATAACTTTCCAAAAATAGGCAAGACATGTTTCCAGTCATGTAGATGTCAAATGGACACTTGGATCCGAAGCTTGACACATGTGAACCCTTCTAAAAGACACTAGCCAAGTGGAGATTCTGGAACAATGAGAATTTCGCTCCCAATGTGACCAACGCACCTTTGAATGTTGGGAAGTGCTCTGCAGAGCAGCCTTGAATGGGGCTACCTGCATATGAAATGCATTTATGCCCCTTAGAGCCTGCGTTGGTGAGCTCTGATATGTTAAATAATAAGCTTCAAACCATGGAAACCCTTGCTTGATGAAAGTATTGCTTGATTTATGTTGTTTTCTGTCTTAGGGCATATAGAAACTGAGATGTTAGGGAATGATAGACCCTTGATCATTGGTCCTGGAGATGATGCCCAGCTAACCAGGTCATTGGGAATGGTGCCCAAATTGACCTATAACAATTGCCTCCTAAAGCATGCGATCCAAATAATAAGAACATTTGATTGAGATGCTTTACACTGTGATGAGCCTGGAAACAAAGCGGAACAGTCACTTGCATCAATCTTACAATACATTACATTATGATATATCCTCTATTGATCATAATTTCTAAGGGTAGGCATTCCCATAGTCAACACATAAAACAATCTAATAACATGTACATAATTCAGAAAGTCATCTACATTGGAATGTTTCCCAGATGCAGACACGCCTACATATATAGGCCCATGTTTGGATGACAATCTGTATTTAAGGTCACTGTACAGATGATGTGTACAACAATCCTGAAATCATAGCCCGGATTGCTGAAACTAGATCCGGGGTCTTCTTATCTCATCCACTCAATCATTCGGGTACAAGTCTAGCCGTGCGAATATATGATTTGTCGTCGAACATGGAAAGACATCATTTGATTACCAGCCAATAATATGAGTTGTTAACAAACGTGAGAGAACCACCATTAATGTCAATGGACCTCAAGGTACTGCAGTACATTTCATAAGGCGTGAATAGATGATTTGATGTCGAATGCCAAACAAAATCTTTCGGTCAAAAGTATGGAAGCGAAGATCTTGTCGATGCTGTAACAAGCCTCATGGTACTGGAATCTAATGTTTCTAAGTGAACTTCTTGGAAATTGATTTGTTGTCGATAGGAATTTACCTTATTGCAAAACTGGAGTTATTGATTTCGGAGACAAGGGTATGACTTGATATAGAAATTTTCGAGGATGACGGTCATGAAAATGAAGGTTTACGAGTATTGCAGATGGATGAGTTTTTAATCACTGGATGACTTCTCTTGAACATATCAGTGACACTGTGATGAGTTGGCAGCATTGACCCAAAAACGAAGTGAAGTTATGATGAACCATAGGTGTGAATGAACTGTCAAGATGATTACCCAACCCAAAGAGTCATGGACATGGAGTGAAAGAAGTGTCATTTTCAAGAGCGACTTGCTACCAAAAAGAAACTTTACTTGCTTTTCCCAAATTTTCCCCGGTCATTTGTCGACCAGTACCTCTTTATTTTTTAACAAGCTCGAGGAGGATAACATTTTCTTGATCTATAATTCAACGCTTCAGGCGAAGAAAGTATCGCTATTTAATAATTTAACGAGTCTAGCGATGAATGAAACTCGATTCTTGCAATGATTGACAAGCCCGTCGCTATTTTATGTTTTAAAGAGCTTAACGATAGTGATAGCCCAGTCCTTTTTCATATTTAGAGAGTCTGAAAAAGAGGACGAAAGAGAACTCCAAAGGTACTTTTTCGTAAATTTGTTTCTCAGATCTGAAAAAGTGTAAAATAATATCTGAAAGAACCTCTCTGGTCATGTTTAACCAAGGTATTCCTTTTTCGTAAATAATCCATCTCTGTCTGGAAAAGGGTTAAACTTATACTGAGTGGATATCAATTCATTTACTTTAACGAGCTTGAAATGACAAGTGCTCGACAATCTTTTCACATTATCGGAGTCTGAAAAGAGCTGAAAGAAGACTCCAGTGGTTCCTTTTTCGCTATTATAGAAGCTCGAAAAAGAGATAAAAGTGCACTTCAAATCATTTTTCATTTTTAACAAAGCTCGAAAAATAAGGAGAAAAAGCATGCTTTGTGGTCAAGTCTTTCTTGAAATAAATCTGCACGACTAACCTGTTCATCACTTGTATTTCCTGTTCAGAACAACATCAAATGGATTAAAAATACCGTTTTCATGATAAAAAACATAATAAAACCATAGTCATAGCAATAAATTTATCTTGCAAGTAATTAAATGACTATGTAAAGCAGTTTCACTATTCATTTTTACCATTCCATAGTTACCATTTGTATTTTGGAGCTCTGAACCTGATTTTTCCCCCGAACTTCAATTGTCGATTGCGATCGTTTCAGTGGACGGATTTCATCGTCGTTTGATCCAGGTTAGTAGCATGAACCTCCTCTTTATTTCAGTATTCATTTCATTACCATTCCTTGCAGTTTTTTAGGGTTTTGAGGCCCCTAGGGTAAATTCTGCCCAAATTGAGGGAAACGCACCCCTGAATGTCGAAACTTGTGTTGCATAGCAGGTACAGTGAAGTGTACTTGCATGTGCAACACACTGTCTCAGCCCAGGGAGTGCGTTGGGCGTAGTTGAAGTTTTTGGTTTTCATGCTGTGTCCAAAATTTGTCTAGTTTTTTGCAATGTATGGTATCTAATGGATCTTATGGTTGATTTTTAGGTTTCCATTGGATTATAATAACGATTACATGGAGAGAAAGAGAACATGAAGAACAAGATATGATTGCCTTGAATGATTTGGGTACTGTAAGAGCTTTAAGATATTGCGGGCTACTTAAGTACTTCAAATTGTCAGGAATGAGGCAACAAATAGAACTCCTAGAATTCGTTGTTCGAGCATGGGATCCAGAAATAGAGGCATTTCACATAAAAAATCAAGTGTTTTCCATAACAGTTTAGGATGTGTATTTTCTCACAGGTTTGTCGAGGAGAGGTTTGCCCATTTCACTCACAGGATCTACCATTGGAGGAGAAACAGTGAGGGATTATGTTATGCAGTATTGCTATCCGGGGTCAGAACCTAGCAAATATGGAAAAATAAACATCCATAATGTCAGGGATTTGCCTTTGAGAACCATCCTATTCACGATCACTAAACTAGCTGGTACCGTTACACTCCATGTAGCGAACAAATCATATATGCAGTATGCGCTAGAGTGCTTAGAGCCAACAGTCTTCAACTGGTCTGAAGTTGTTCTATCTCAGATAAAGAAACAACTGAATAAAGCAAAGGGAGGAAGGAAATTTTTTTCAGTTATGGTTCCATCCTTATCTCTTTCGCTTTGGAACAGATTCCACTAATGCAGCCACAACATGTAACATTGGATATATTCAGTCCTAGAGACCCTCGAATGCAGGGATGGGTAGAACTCATGGATCGACATTCATGCCAATCGACCGTTGTGTTCTCAACTGCATTCTTCGCTTGGTTCCAGTGACAGATCGTCGCCATCGATGAGTATGCATACGCAGGCGTCGACTTCCAAGGAGATCTAGATCTAGTTTTACCAAAAGGCGCTCAGTGGGGTGCAATAGGTAAGAATTATTTGACCATGTTTTTTGATTTTTAGAAGGTTTATACAATTTTTTTATGTTTTTATTTCTTTCCAAGACTAAACTAAATGTTTAATGTAATGCAGATATTGGTCGTGTTCAACCAGTAGAGGAACCAGAGCGTGAAGCAGATGCGCTAGCAGAGAGGACTGTCGGGAGAGCAGTCCTTCAGGATCTTGATATGGCTGAGACTCTTGCTGAGCTCCAAAAACACATAGAGGGGTGACCTTCGGGATTCTGGATTGCCGGATCAAGGAGCTTCCCATGCGACTGCAACGACGCACAATTGGGGTTCCTAACCGTTGGATGCAATTGCTCCGTAGGATTTCTAGATCTATAACGTGCTATCATGAGCACCACTAGTTTAATTATGACTTTTTGCATACATTTTGAGGTCAGATAACCAACGTGTCTTGGGCACAAATTTTGTAAAAAACCTATAACTATATATATATATATATATATATATATATATATATATATATATGTGTGTGTTTTCAGAGTTTTTCCTATGTTTAATGCGCAATACTATTCAATGATGTGAATGTCTTCTTTACCTATGTCGCAAATGTTTGTCTAAAACTTGATTAGCTAATGAATCAGTTAAAGTGTTCATATTTCTGGAAATGTGTTGATATTGAATGAAATCAAAATGTCTCTCCAAAAGTCGAACTCTTAGGAAAAATCTAAGAAGTGTTGGATTTATAACAGAATAAATACTAGTAATTTGTAGTACCACAAGTTATGAGTCTAACCTTATGATTATGTGGTTAATACCAAATGAAATGGCATCAGAGAGAAGTTCAATCAACGTGCTATACTCAGTGATATTATTCATCGATCTACCAATACAAATCCCTTGAAAACTCACTAACTCGCCGTTCGGAGTGAAAATGGCCCATGCTGTAGAGGATAGATTCTGCGTAACACGACTAGCACCATTAGCATATCCAACAAATGGTTCTGAAGATTCAGTCATCTGTGATGAAATGTAAAGTGGATTACTAACATCAAGAAAACTCTAAAAAACAAATTAAGATAGTGAATGAAAATCAACAACATATAAACAATATAATACAAAAAATTACTACGCTCATGATTAAGCATAGTAACATAATAGAACCCATTTCTAGGCTGTGCCAATGGAATCCCATCGTAATCAACTAACTCGTAGGCACCCTTAGCAAGAACTCTTTTGACAATATAGGGGCCATGCCGTAATGGCTCGAATTTCCCTGTACCAATTACATCATCTTTCTGGTCGTAAAGAGGGACCAAATCGCCCTCTGAGAAGATGCGAGGCTAGACATTTTTGTCATATTATGCCTTTATACGTCTCTTGTGCACTTCGTTGGCCAATTCGGCTTCATGACACATTTCATCTAGATGGATGAGGTTAAGGAGACACGCTTCTTCTTTTGAGGTGTCAGGTAACAAGTCTATCGCAAGTTTTAACAATGTTATTTTGCATTAGATTGGTAAGATAGCTTCCAGACCATACACCAATTGAAGAGGAGTAAATCTGCTCGCATTTCTCACTGAGGTTTGATACGCCCACAAGGCAGAGTACAGGATCAAGTGCCAGTTCCTTTTACGGACTCCTATAATTTGTTGAAGCATTCATTTAAGAATTTTTTTAATAGGCTCAACTTGTCCATTTGATTGTGGATAATAAGGAGTAGAATTTTCTTGTGACAATCCTAACTTGGCTGTCAATTCAGAGATCATATGGTTGTGAAAATGCTTCCCATGATCCGTAACTATAGCCTGTGGGACCCCAAACCATGCAATGACGTGATTGAAGAAAAACAATGCAGTTGTTTGTCCTGTGTTGTTGAATGTAGGCATCGCTTCGGCCCATTTGGTAAAATAGTCAATTGCAACAATAATATAACCATGCCCCCCGGATGAAGGAGGGTTACAGGTCATGAAATCGATACCCCATTTCATAAATGGTCTAGTAGATACAACAGGATGCATTGGTGCTGGCGGTTTGCATATTTTACGGTCATAAATATGGCATGCATGACAACTTCTAACTGCGAGGATACAATCTCAAAAAATAGTAGGCCAAAAGTAACTGGCGCGGAGTATCTTCTGCGCGGTAGCATAACCATATAAATTTCCACCACAAGGCCCAACATGGCAATCATTTAAAACTTTTTCGGCCTCCTCATGAGTGAGGCACCTCATTAAAATGGTATCGACACCACGACGATAAAGTATATCGCCAACAATCAGATAATCCTTGGCTTGGTATCGAATATGTCGCTGATCAGAGTGAGAGGTATTAGGTCGAAAATTTTGGGTTTGGAGAAAAATGATGAAATCTCCATACCATGGATTAGATGATCTGATCAGAAACAGAGACTCGTCTAGAATAGATGGTTCCGACGTAGTTGCTGTACTATCAGAGGGAAGGTCACAGAGAAGCTCAGCCAAAACTAAAGACTTCTTTGACTTGGATTGGTTAATCAAATTCAAATTCTGCAAACATAACCATTTAAAGATTTCCTGAACAATCTGGACATGAGGCACAAGTCATGGGGTTGCAATCCGAAACTATTGTTGTTTTTCGGAGCAGGATATAATGGCGAAATATTTGGACAGCTTGAACAGCTGCCAAGGCAATCTTTTCCATGTACGAGTACTTAACTTCCGTATCATTGAGATTATGACTCAAATAATAGATTGGATGTTCAATTTCTTCTTCTACTTGGACCAAAACCATTGTGATGGTCGTTTCATCCGCGACGATATATAGGAAATAATCGTTTTGATAATTTGGAGGATAAATTAATGATGCTCGGACAAGATGGTCCTTGACAGCATCAAAAGAAGCTTGCACAACTTGGTCCCAATGGAAGGGAACCCCCTTTTTCAATAATCGAGTAAATCCTTTAGCCATTTCGGTGTAGTTTGGAACGAACCTTCTTAGGAAGTTAGCCTTTCCTTGAAGTTTCTGCATCTGAAGTAAGTTTTATGGTGCAGGAAAATCAAGAATGGCCTGTACCTTCAGTGGGTCTATGCGAATTCCTTCTTTTGAGACTAAGAAACCGAGAAATCGACCAGAACCAACACAAAACACACATTTGTGCGGATTTAGGTGTATCTTGTAGTGTCAACAGTGTAAGAAAATGGCTCTCAAATGCATCAGGTGATCAATCTGTTTTCGTGAATGCACTGGTAAATCATCTAGATATGGTTGAAAAATGTGCTTGATGTCATTGAAAGCATAATCCATTGCTCTCTGAAAAGTTTCCCTAGCATTCTTTAAACCAAAAGGAAGTTTCCTATATGCGAATGTGCCCTAGGGACAGATGAATGTTGTCTTATGTTGGTCATCTGGGCGGATATTGATTTGATTGTAGCCGAAAAATCCATCCATGAATGAAAATATTTCACATCTAGCATAATCGTCAATAATCTGGTCGATAAAGGGAGTAGGATAGTTTTCTTTTAGACAAGCATGATTAACATCTCGATAATCGACACACACTCTAATGGTTCCTTATTTTTTCATAAAAGGAATGATATTGGAAACCCACTCAGTTAGCGGAACAGGGTAAATGAAACCAGTACGCAAAATTTTTTCAACTTCTACTTTGATTGTAGTGGCTTTCTTCAGATGAACAGGTCAAAGTCGTTGACGCACCGGTTTGACATCAGGATACATATTAATAGTATGTTCAACTATACTAGTATCTATGCTTGGAATTTCCTCGTAAAACCAAGCGAATACGTCACGAAATTCACAAAAAAGAGAGCGATATGAATCAAGTTCTGATGGAGAACAAGATACACCAACATGAATATTTTCTACAACGCCAGGTTTAGTCAAAATAAAAATAGAAATCGTTTCTTCAATATTTGATAAATTTCGCTCAGATTCAATTGCATTAATTAGAAAAGAATTCGAAAAGAAAGTTTGAATGGATGGGTGATATGGTTCACTGAGATTATTTTCTTCATAATCTGGAAGATGGGAAAGATGATGATAATATTCCCATAGTTCTCCTTCTGCCATCATTTCTTCCAAAATACTTTCATCTGTCAAAAATTTTGAGGAAAATGGATCAGATGGAGTACCAAAATCTAATGAACGATCAACCCAAACACTCGGTGACTCTGATTTATAATTTGTCGCCCAAGCCAAATATATTGATTACTATTGTAGCTCAATAGGGCTGAGCAGTAAAACATCATCCAATGTAGAAATATTAGAATCACCCGTACTCTTCCTTAAGCCAGATAGAGTGGAAGAGATCATGTAGCAGGTCTCTATGCTTGCAATTTCTGCTGACGTCATAGGCAGCGGTAATGCAAAGGTTCCCATAAGAGTGGAATCCTTTAAGAGTCCTACACCAATGTTCTGGATTTCTAGTTGGGGTAAGTGAATATACGGAACGCTCCTAGTTAACTATGAAGTGGAGGCAAAAAAGGATAATTGATTAATGACTGTGATTGTACCTTTATGAGGAAAGGAAACCATTCTAAAATATGTAGAAAAAATGGCAGTCATCCCATATATCCATGGTCTTCCGAGTAAAATATTATAGTTGAGGGGTCCGTCAACAACCTCAACATCAATACTTACTGTTTTGCCCCCAATTCAACTTGCAGGTTATTGATAATACCACAAGGTTTATATGTTCTTCCATCAAAAGCTTTCAATGTCATTAATGATTGTGATAATCACGATGAGCCAAGTGAATTCCAATAGTTTAGAGACATAATGCACATAGATGCTCCCTCATCAATAATAGTGCGATGAACAAGGTGATTGAGAACATTTACTTGCATGGAGAATTCCAATTCTACTAGTAGTTGCGGCACATAACCAGTATGATTAAAGACGACAAGATTAGAATAAGTCAGATCAATTCCACCAATGGCCGACAATAAAACCTGCTTTTGGGAGGGACAATTTTGTAATACCTCAAGAGCAGACGTAGATGAAGGGGATTAAGCCAAATCTTCAACTATATTATAATTTTGTGCAACTCTTTCTCGAGGATTATATGTCGATTTATGAATTACTCCCTTCGGAGGCTTAATTGTCAATTCAAGAATAACAGGAGGTGGTACTGATTCATTAGATGGATTCTTTGTCGAGGTAGCAGGTTGATCAGTGGTTGGACTACCATAGTATATATTTCTTGTCGACACCAAAATATCTTGTGAAGGTTTTGTAGTGGATAACATTAACACTTGGGAACTAGGAGCTGGATCCGTAGCAACCAAATTTGTGTCTGGATTTGGAAATGGGTCTGTCAGCACAGCTGATGCATGAGAATTCTTGATGATTTTTGAGACTTCAACATGGTGAGGAAAATCCCTAACAAAATGTTCCTCGTTACAAATTATGCATGGATAACGAGGTTTCCGTGGTCCTGACGTTTGATCAGATGATCGTTCCTACGGGTTAGAAGTTTGATTTTTCTTTGATTTCCCCTTTTTCTTACTTCCTGGTTTCTTATCACTTTTGCCTTTGTCAAATGAGACAACATTAATTTCAGAAGTAGGAGCAGGATCAGATGCAATAGTGTTGTGTGTGTTTTCAGTGCCTATCAAGTTGTCTCCGACATTAGAGTCCTTTATTTGATGAGGAACATTGAAATTAGATCGCGACGCATTTGGGATTTTCTCATAGAGTGTGCTAGACTGAGTATAAATCAAGTCTAAATACTGGGCACGAGCGATAACTTTCTCTCCTGTGACGACACCACCTTTAGCCACATCCTCTGTTATAGATGGTAACAAGGATCTGATGAACCATTCAGCAAGGAGCTGATTAGGAACAAATGTCTTAACCATTCGTCGACAACGATGCCACTCATGAATATGATCTGAAATGTGAGTAGCATTACTCTGTTTGAAGTTGGTCAAGTGTTTCATTCCAATTTCGTATCTGATCGGTAACTAGAAATGGGTCAAAAAGATAGTAGCCAAGGCAGTGAAATTGTCGAAAGAAGCTCTAGGTAATTCAATGTACCATTTAGCTACCGGACCTATGAGCATTTGCTAGAAAAGACATAATCTAACAGAATCATCATTTAGGGAATTTGATGAACACCATAAATGATAAGTCATGACATGAGTTGATGGATCTTCTCCAGGGTTTCCATTGAATTTAGGCATATCGGAGGGTAATTTATGTGGTATCACCGGCCACCAAGGAGCATAAGTGATAATATCATTGGTTAACCGGTTTAAATCTGGTAATTCCAAGGTTGCAACAAAAGGCAACTGTCTATTAAGATCAGGTTGAGCATAGCCAGGATAAGATGGAATTGCTTGGGCAACAAGTCTTTGAGCACCAGCATATGGAATTTGATGCTGGTAACCCAGATAGGGGTTTTTTAGCATGGAAAATGCTTAAGAGTTCTATTGACCAAAACCTGGATATGGTACTTATTGATATGAAGTTTGAGGAATTTGCATCTGTGGCTGCCAAGGATTCTGTCCACCAATGTTATAACCCAAATTAATATAAGTTGGATTTGGTTGATATGTATAACCATATTGTGTTTGTGACACCCCATAAAATGGCACACCATCTTGTGAATAAATGATCCATTGTACAGGTTTTTGTAAATTAACAAAAGGATTTTGAGTTTGTGGACCCAACATTTGATGATATTGAGTTGAAGAATTCACCTGATAAGGTTGATGTACAAGATTTTGATTCTATAACAGGGGTATAGATGTATTAACAAGTGGTATTGAAGTGGGAGTAACAAGTTGAATTGGTTGATACGATTGGACAACCGTTTGTGGTTGGATAGGCAGAGTGGGCTTCCATTGACAAACATTCATGTCAACATTAGTTTGACCAAAATGTGACTGAGTACTGTCGTATTGGGTGACCATAGGTTGCCCCCTAGAATAGGGAGGAGAAAAATATGGAAAATATTGTTCTCCAAATACTGGGAGTCCAGTTGATATGGTACTTAAAGGAATTGACCCATAAGGACTGACTTAATATTGCCCTGATGATGGATGTAATGATTCAAGTCGTTCAGTACTGACTATAGGACTACCAGTTAAAATACCAGATGATGACATTGGTAATGACCATGGTCTTGAAGATTGACCAGAGAAAGTGCCAGACATGATTTGTAGCTTGTTGGGACCGAAGGGCCACCGTGCAAATATGACTCTAGTGAGGTTGTGAACATCGACGGAGTAGCAAGGGTAGGAGCCGACGTAATTGGAACAACAGACCCAACCGAAGATGTTGGTTTAGGCATGGTTGCATGACCAAATGTATACTCTCTGAAATCAATGGGAGATTGAATGGCAATGGGATCAACAAAAGTAGATGGAAACGATTGATGAAAAGACTGGTATAGGTAAAGGTCTCCCCCAAAGTGGGTTTGACTTAAAGGTGTATCAGGTTGTGGGATTTCTTCAATCGCGATTAAACCAGGAGGAAGAACTTCACCGTTAGGCCCAAAATATATTTCAGACAGTTGACTGTGTGATATAGGAGTTTCAATGGCTAAATATATTTGTGGAGTGACCAAGGTAGGAAAAACTTCCGACTGTTCAGGATTTAGGTTTTCGTGCAAAGAAGAGATAGATCTGGATCAATTTGTGATTGAACAAATTCGGGTCTAGGAGGTATGGTCTCAGCGATTGAATGGATCGTGAACACAGGTAGCTGTGAAGACTCCGTTTCGACAACAGTAAACGCACCGGGATCTGTGGAAACAATTTTGAGTAACTCTAATGATGATGTTTCAGCCAGAGTAATGAATTGTACTTGATTCAATAGATCGTGATCACTTTTTCGCCACCGTAAGTAACTTCATGCAAAGGTGGTTTTAAAGCTAATCTACGTGAACGACAGGGGTAGAATTGTGTTCTTCCACAATTACGAATACTATCCAAAAAAATAAAGAGGGTAATGTTGGGCAAAAGTTTTACTAGGAAACTGTGAACTGCAGAATACCTCCCGGCGAACCAAGAAGTATAGGCAGGTAATCTCCCCCAATTCTGTGTTCATTGTATCATAATTTCAAGGCAGCCGACTTGGTTCACTATGGATGGATAGCACCTAAAATTTGTCCTCCCAAATATACCTGAAGGTACGTGGAGGCCCAAGTCCGTATTAGCGCTGTCTAATGCGAAACCGCATAGTGAGAGCACCCCTTTATACTTGTCATACTGTAGCACCGCCCGATATACCCGAGAGTACGTGTACGAGCTACAATATACTTACGTACATGGAGTGAGGTATCACACTCGAATTGTATCGCAGACAAGTTAACGACAACTGCTATGTTTTACGACGCTGGAACACGTCTCTAGCCTAGACCTCTAAATGTTATCGTTAATGTTCCAAAGCGTTGTTAAGTTAACTAAGATTTATTTTATGTTGATCTTGCTTAACAGTTTTCCTTTTAGGTTCACCATGACGATGTATATAAAATTCCTAAAATACAAGCTAAGAATGATAAACAAACTTTCACTTTCAGCTTTTTCAATGAAAGACCTAGCTACTAAGGGAAGGGAGAAAATAATTTGAGAGCAAACAAATCAATGAACAAAACAAATCAATGAATCTCAAACTAAATTTAGATTTCCTAATGTTCTCTTTGCAAAAAACATACAATCCTACATGCAAATGTAAGTTTTTCTTTTCAGTTTCCTGAATGTTATGAATGTAGAAAGAAAACTAGGTGCACTAGATCAATAATCGAAATGATTTTTACTTTCGAGAAACGAAGAATACAAACAAAAATTTATCTTTTGAAGGAAAAATGAGGACTTCAACAACAATTTCTCCTATCAATGAAATGAAGACTTTACAACAGTTTCCTATTTCAAAAGAAAACGATTCTTAATGCACCTATTAATATGTATTTTCACCTGTTAATGATGACTAGTTGTTAAAGCCAAGTTTTCTAGCAGCTAATCTCCAATATGTCAAATTTGTTAGCTAGAAAACACCCATAAACATTTTTTCCCTCCTACCTTTTCAATCAGCCCATGATGAGATAAAACCTCATTGTCAAGCCCTATCTAGCCTCAGTCATACACACTTGTCCATCAGCTCCAAAGAGGATACTCCAAATCTGTCCAAAAATTCTCCCCTGAGCTAGGTAGTGGCACTTTAGGCGACTTTCCCTTGGAAAACTATCCTAAAAGCCAAAAGAACCTCTATATTATATCAACCAGTCCTAGATGACCTTCCTATTATGCAAATAAAGCTTGATTACACCCTTAAGTCGCGCCACTAACAAACCTTGATGTCTCAGCAGTGCATATGCCATAGGTCAAACTGATATTAGGTGGATTTATAGTGTTTCAATGTCTCTTTAAAGAGCAGAAGTGTACCAGTGTTCCAGAAGACATTATTAAACTCAACATGAGAAGACAACTGCTTCTCATGTGGTTTTGAGCCTGGAATGCAAGTACTGGACAGGGAGTTATCTCAATAAGCTCCTACAAACACAGTCAAAAGGTTAGTGACTTATAAATAACAAGTAATACTCTGTAGATGCTGGTCAGGTGGTTTCTGATGTCTAGAGATGCATAAAGGTATTTTAACAGCAGGATTACATGTCTCAGAGAAATGCCCATCGTGGAATATTGCCAATTTGTCACTGTTATTTTATTAAGCATGAATAGGCAGTGAAAGGGAAGATGACACTGTTTGAAAGCAGATGAGATTGCATCACCGAGAAAACCTCCTCCATACATGAGCAGAGGGTTGAATGATTGAGAAAACCTCCTCCAAATATGAGCAAAGGGTTTGGCAATGTGATAAAGGCCTCCTTCATTTAATAAGCAGAGGGCCAGGAAGTAGAGATGTAACCTCATTTCAAAGCAGAAAGTTAAAGTGTTTTTAGATGACTTCAGAAATTATGAGTCACTTTCCTTCCAAAGGATGACCAAAAGATACATCAGCAGATTTAAAATGGTGTTTAAACAAAAATATGGTCAATACAATGGTGCTGAAAACCTCTATTCTTATGGTTATAAGAATCTCCTTCAAAGAGGAATCAAGAGGTGGAGTTTTGACTAAAGACAGCCTCATCTGAATGACCAAGGAAGTAAAACAATCTTGGTTTCAAACTGACTTCTGCTATCAAATACAAAGAAAACCACTAACAATGTGTTCATAAACATTCTTCATTTGGGTAAAACAGGGGTTGAAAAGAGCCCAGGAATTTTTCAAACATAGGCCTCCTTCATAAACAAGTAGAAGGCTCACCATTGTTTGAGGATGAAAAGCATTTATTTTAGTATGGCAAAGATTTCAAAAGGGACTGCTCTCAAAAATGGTGAAATGAATGAAAATTCACTATTCTTACAAACCTCCTTCACAGAGGAACAAAGGGACAACCTTCCCATGTTTACATTTCAACTTCAGCTCATCATCCCCTGCTATATCTCCATAAAAGTTGAAGTCTATATTACTTTGGAAAATCCAAGGTTAGTCATTTGCCCTGATGGTGGAGACTATTTGTAGCAGAGCTCTTCACTTGGAGTTTCAAATGAGGTTTCAAATAAAAGAGATAAATTACCCATCCTAAAATACCAGCCTTGCAAGTTATTGATATAGACCAAGAATAGTTTTATTACTACACTTGTGAAGTTCAGGATGGGCAGGTTCTTAAGGTTTTTGATTGTTGTGATTGGCACATATAAGCCTCTGTGGATATTTTTGTCTTTGATGCCTAAAGAGAAATTTTATAAACCCTTGCTATTGAGCCTATAAAATGGGCATGATCAACCATCAAACACCATAACAGTTGGTTTGTCAACTTGAAAATGGCCTCCCTCACAAAAGGCAAAAGAGTTTTTACAAAAAGTTTCAAAGGTTAAGCAACAGCCTCATGTTAATGAGTATTCTTGGGTGAAATGTTTTTTATGAGGTTCCAAAGGAAATTCTTGTTTTAAAGGAGCAAGGAGGTCTTCAAAAGTATAAATCCATGCTTCAATTCTTTGTTTAAAACCAAAATCCTTTTCAAAAGGCCTCCAAAACCCTCACAAAGAAAATTTCAAAGGGTTTTGGCTTTTTCGACTATAAAGGGAGTGATCGACCGTTGCAAAGCCTCACTTTCGAATTTCAAAGCAACCAAACAACAATCTCAAGCGGCCCATTGCAGAAACAAGGTATTTCAAGCCACTTGTAGAGTGTTTTGAGGCTTAAAGCCTGCGCGGCACGCCTAGAAAAGCATGCGGCGCGTTTAGAGAAGAAAATACACATCGTTTATACTATGGCGTGGCGCGTCTGTAGCGCCGGTCACCTTTGCCCGAAGGCTGACCCGACTCCTCTACACAGCGCGACACTCTTCCATATGAACGTGCCACTCGCTCATAAGGCCCTCGAAAGGCATCTTTGGAGCTGCCAAATGATCAAAAAAGGCCCGTGAAAAAATTGCAATGTATTCTCCATTGCTCCTTACTAGTTTTTGAAAATCTGCAAGGGGTGACAAGGTTATTTTCACAAGAAAAAAATAGTGGTTGGAGAGTAAGATGTTTGAGAAAAATCCAAGGTTTTTTGTTGCCACGATTGCCCAAGATTAGTATAGTGAAAGGTGGTGTGTTTGTATCAATTTCAAAAGGCCTTAAACTGCCTTCAAACAAAGTGATGAACCATATACTAATGACTAGACAGAAAACACAGTGGTAGAGGTTTTCAAATTGCTGAAGGTGTCCTAACAGTGATAAAAAAAAATTAACCCTTTTCTACAAAAATCTAAAAATGAAAACAATGTCTATGCAATCTAAAAGCCTTGTTATTTTGAAAAATCCAGGTGATGAAACAGCCCAATCTATGCAGCCTTTATAAGTCCCAAAAGTAGAGTGTGTGAGAAATTTCAAAGTCACTGAGGGTGTTTTTGTCTACCTTTGTAAGGAAACAGTGAATATCAGAAGAGTGTTGTTTGGAGGAAGGGTGATTTTGTTTTTGTCTAAACACAAGGAGATCATTGTTCTAACAAAGATACACAGATACCTCTTTTCAATACCTTGCCCAAACACAGTAATAAATTGACTGTGTGATTTTTATTTGACAAATACTTGTTTTCTGGCATAAAAGAGGACAAAACAGTGATTTAGAAGGAGCACAAAGTTGGTGTTGGGGGACTATTTCACAAAACATTTGAAGCAAATTTTCTTGGTCAAACAGTGACTGAAAAGGAGGACAAAGGTGTGGTTGAGAAAAACATTCCAAAGGCCATTTGAGACAGCTTGGTTTTGCAAAGAACATTCAAAACAAAATGCCTCCCAGGCAAGACAGTAGGAGTGGCCTTCACAGGAGGTTTGAGCCTGTTTCCACTGAAGAGGTAAATGCTCATCCTTCAGTCTTGATTAACTTCCATGAGGTTGGGTGTCTAGAGTTTTGTCAAAGGGTGCAGGAGGTGAAAAGCTATTCCACTTTGACACATCTTTGTGCTTTGAGATTTAAAGAGAAGCATTTTTAGCTGGCAGGCCTAGATTTCAAATTCTCTCCAAGGTCCATTTACAAGGCCATCAAAATCCCTTATGTCGGAGAGAAGTGGTTTAAACAAAGCCACCTAGACTCAGAACAATACAAGCCTTTTCTGAAGCCTGAGCATAAAGATTCATGTCCATCCATTTTTCCCTTCTCATATCTATTGACTAGTTATGCCCCCCTCATGAAGATAATCATGAAATACTTCACTTGCGAGGGAAGATTCTCCCGAGTCTATGCTTACCATGTCCGATTGCTCATGCATTTCGTGAGAGCCAAATTGTTAATCTCCCTTTCTTCCTACATAGAAGTATTGAGAAAATGGCCTCCACTATTCAGAAAAAACCTCCTTCTCAGCAGACAGCCTACCTCTTCCATCACTCCCTCATCAAGGCTATCATTCTTCATTAGCTTGAGAAGAAGGAAGTCTCTTGGGATACTTTCATTACACATCGGGATTTTGCCACTGTCCCTTCATTTCATACATCGCCTTCACCTTCCACTCACCATCCTTCACCTTCTTCAAGCAAGCCCATTCCCAAGAAGCTCAAATTTCCCATTGAACAAGAAAAAGAGCATGATGAGGAAGAAGAGTATGAGCAAGAGGAGGAAGATGATGATGAGCAGCATCATGATGAAACAAGGCAGCAAGGGGAAGAAGAATAGAGTGAGGCAGAGCAGCAAGGGGAAGAAGGGCATGATGAAGAGGAAGATGATGATGAGCAGCATGATGATGAACAGGTGCAGCACAGTGAGGATGAGTAGCCTCATGATGATGAACAAAAACCTCATGAAAAATAACAGCAGCATGATGAAGAGGTGCAAACCAGTGAGGAGGACAACCCTAAAAAAGAAATGCAAAAGGACAGTCAAGGCATCCATGAAGAAATCCAAGACAGTGACAAGAATGATGAGCAAAGTAACAAGGGAAAAGATCCAATAGAGCATGTGCTAGCTGCCTCTACTAGGCAAGGGGCCATGCTCTCTTCTCCGAAAGTGGCCAAGCCTCGGACATCAAGGAAAAGGGTGTCTAAAGTTGTAACTCCAAATGTTACTAAGGCCCTCCGAAGCAAGGGGAAATTTCCCAAGAAGCCCATTGTCGAATTGCCCAAGAGGAGGAAGACTAAAAGAGCCACCCAAAGCAAAGGAAAGGAGAAAGAAGAAAGCAGCCATGAAAAGGAGAGGGACTTCGACATAATTAAAATTCAAAGTGATGATAGTGACAATGAAGCCCGAATCCTAGAAAATCTCTTGATCAATAGAGAAAACCAAATTGATGCTTTGAGGATTGATCTAGAGAGGGCTAGAAACTTCAATCACTTTTTGCAAATTCAAAACAAATAGATGAGTGTCCATATGGCGGTACATGAGACACGGGCCATCAAATACAAAAAAGAGGCCTCCAAGGCACAAGTGAGATTGGAAGAACTCATAGGTGAGTTCAATGAGAGCGAAGATGGAGATCAACCCAGGAGAAAAAGGCCAAGAACCATGGTGCTCAAAAGAGCCCTTGAGAAACAAAAGGAAGAAGAAGCTGCCCTTCTCCAATCTGCCCCTCTCACTACATTGTTCACCCAAGAGATAGAGAACAATTGAGAAGCATGGCTTGAGAGGGTAAATGATCACTTGGAAAATAAGTTGGAGAAGGCAAATAGAGACTTGGACCTTCAACGGAGGATGACTGGGCATTACAAAAAGCTAAATTAGTTTTCCCAGTGGAAATTGAAGGCCACACAGAAAAAACTCAAGGAGGCTCAAAGGAGGCGCCTGGCACCAAAATTGAAGAAAGACACCTCAAAGCTCCAAATTTTGGCCTCATCTTCACAAAATGTTTCTAAAAAACCTTGAGGGTCATGCTCGCCAAAATTGGGCGAAATTCAACAAGTTTTGTTTTTTTTGTCATTTTTGGGTTTTTGGCTAAAACTCATGGGCATTGCCATTTCAGTTTGGGGCATCCTCAAAGGATGAAAATGGTATCATTGGATGCCATAATTTTAGGGGCATATACTCAGTGATTTTTAGATCATTTGAAGATGATTTTCTCCCACAAAATGGCGGAAAACACTCACTTTTTCCACACTCTGCCCCGTTTATCAGCAAGGCCTATTTTTTGGGTTTTTACACATAGGTCTATTTTTGGAGGACTTATGTTGGTCATTTTGGAGCAAAGTAAACATTTTTAGAAAATAGAAATTTAGAGCTTTCCAACAAGCCATCATGGGCCTCGTTTCGACATCAGGAAGGCCTCCAAAAGTTGTCGGCAAGTCAGGGGACATTCTGCTAATGTATTTCTTAAGTATTTTTGTAAAAAATGTACCTTTCAAAAGTGACTTTTCCTCATGTTCGTTTAGATATTTTTGTGCATGGTTAGTTAGGAAAAGTCAATTTATTTTCCTTTTTTAGCATTTTTGAGATATTTTGTTAGATATTTTGTGCCTTGGGCTTTGCAAAGCCTCAAGGACAAAACCAGATATTTTGGATAGGCCAATGAGACTGCAAGTTGAACTAGGAGGTTTTCCCTCATATTGGCCTATATATTCCAAAGGATTTCATTGTAAATAAGGCTAAAATTGATGAATAGAAGCAATATATGGTCATACAAGCTTTGAAGAAACACTTGTCTCATGCTTTTGGATAGTTTCTTGGATGTTTTTTGGATGATGAAAGAGGATTGTTGTTGGATTCCATGACTTGGTAGAATGGTATAGTGTCTCTCTCTCTGTTTTGTTTCTTAGTTTTCATTCATAACTCCATGTTCTTGCTTGCTATAAGACAGTAGAGAATATATTTGAGACATGCCATTGGAGGAACCTAAAATTTCCTGTTTCTTTATAGCTTCTATGTTTTCTTCATTCTTATTCATATTAAAGAATCCTTGATTGCTCTTTAATAACTGAAGAATATTGTTTGCTTGTTTCATTTATGGTTTTATGCATGCTAAGTATGATTCACGGTATGCCCTGCTTACTCATGGCTAGCCATAGCTCCACCTATGAAACCTCTCTTTGATTGATTGGATTTTCATTTGTTGAACCAAGGAGGTCTTGTACTGATCTTGCCCTTTGCCTAAAACTATGCGATATTGTCTTCAAAGTGCCCAATAGCTTGAAATACTATGTTTAGGCATTCCTTCATAGTGATTTAAGTTGTTTGTTTGTCTTAAATGTATTTCCCCAAAGTATGATATCCATTTCCTAAAGTTAGAAAGTCATATATCTCTATGCATGGCTTGAATGTTTATTTCTATGCATTGATCAGTTTACAGTTACATTTCTCATGATTAATGGTTTTCCCTACCATGTTTATGTCAGCTATTAAACTATTTATGTTTGAAATCCTTTGTTCTTCACAAATTTAATGTCCATCCCACTCCATTTTACCCAAAGATCCATTTTACCTCGCTCAAATCGGCCCTTCAACAACCTTGTATCACCACCTGAAAGCTTTCTTGACCTTTTCGACCCCATAGCCCAGTTGATCTGACATCTTTTTAACTATCTTAGACTTTGATCAGTTCATCCCTCACAAACTAAAAACCAAAACCAAAAAACTTACTTCATAACTAGCCTAAAATCAGAACACAATAAGCAAACACACAGATATCCCTTACACAAATAGAGAGAGCCCTCTCTGAGTCTAGGAAGGCTAGGTCCTTGGGCTCCAAAGATTGGTTTGATGTTACACTGTCATTTGGCTTGCTAATCAGCCAAATCACGAGACCCTAACATAATGGCGATCACAGTGGGACCTTGAGTCAAAACATCCTCGGTATCCCTTAGGATCTCTCAAAATCTCAGTCAAAATTAGAAAGCTTAGGTATTTTCTGAAGAGTAGAAACTAGCTCCTTCACCATCTTAGCAAAATGATGATTCAGTTATAGGAAACTCTTCCCAACCTCAGGGCTACATATAGGAAACTCAGAAAACCCCAAAAAATATCTCTAGATTGGTGTTTATCAATATTGGTGGTGGACCATATACATATACTCTCAAAAACAACTAAAAATCCACCTGGCGACTCCACTAGC
This sequence comes from Pinus albicaulis, assembly GCA_034641835.2. Classification (NCBI taxonomy): domain Eukaryota; kingdom Viridiplantae; phylum Streptophyta; class Pinopsida; order Pinales; family Pinaceae; genus Pinus; species Pinus albicaulis. The sequence goes on along the minus strand of JAXQQM020083861.1, from coordinate 102,412 downwards.
CTCCAGTAGGCCTTACTACTTTGCTAAAATTTAGAATACTATCTGATTGACTTATCCCACCACTCACTAACATAATGGCAATCACGGCGGGACTCTGAGTTAGTGACAATCTAAGTACACCTTAGGACTTCAAAAATCCCTTATCTTCAAACATACTTCCCATTTAGCCACCTCATTGCCACACTAACATAATGGCGATCACGATGGGACTAAATGAGTACATAACAGTCTAGCAAACTATTGTAGATTCATTAGTCTTTAAAAATTTAAACAGGCAAGCAGTCCATAGAATCATTTAGAGTAAACTCTTTTTGTTTTCACCACCCTAGCGAAGTGATGAATCAGGTTTAGAACACTCTAATAAACCACAGGCTGCACATAAAAACTCAAAAAACCCCAAAACATTCCGCGATTGGCTTCCCCTAGTTATTGGTGGTGGACCATAGCTAAATTTCTACAAAACAGCCAAGTTCCACCTCGTGACTCCACTGGCCTCCAGTAGGCCTTAAAAACTCCATAAAAACCAAAAAATTCATAAACCATACCTTTATGTTGACTCATCCTTTCCAAAACTCATGGTGCAAACTCTGTGATCAGTGACAAACTAAGTCTAACTTAGCGATTCAGAAAACTTCACCTAGACATAGGAGATAAACAGAAACAAACTTGCAAATAGAACCATTAACTTGTCCAAACATCCTAACAAACTGTTGAAACCAAGTGAATCACTCTTCCTTGCAAGTCTTCATCTCAAATTTTGCTAGAAGACTTTTTCCCGAAAGCATCTTTGATAGTTTTGGTGGTGGACCATAGTTCTCAAAGAAATCCACCTTGCGACTCCACTGGCCCTCATTTTTGTTTTGACCATCCTTCACATTTAGAAAAAACACCTAAAGAGGACGTCCATTCTAAAAAATCACAAATACCATCCATCTCTAAACTTTGGATTCAAAATATGGCTTCACGAAGAATCTATACCAGATCTCATCCTGACCCAAATCCCCCTATCATAGTATATGAGCCAGAGAAGATTCTATGGCAAACTTCCGAAACTGGCAATTTAGCTACCGATAGGTCCATCCGTAAAGCAATATCAGTACCTGAAAACCTCACAGCCTTGCAGGATTCCCCATTTGACTTAAAATCAGCAAAAACCCTTTTTAGAAGAAAGTCACAGAGTAAGGTAAACTTTGACGATCTTGAGACCCTAGATCTGCCACAGAGTCCTAGTAGAGAAGCCTCGCCTACTACACCTCCCGACTTTCAGCTTCTCCATCACTTTGGCTCCTACCATCCCAGATCTGCTCAAAATCAGATCACTAGTCCAAGTACATCTGCCACACCCATCCAAACCACTACTGTTCAAAACACCTCAGCTCATCCTACAAGCCCTCATTTTGCACATCATCCATTAGCTCCCGCCATGGCAGCTTGGTATGCACCCTTGGTGTTGCCACACCCTTTGGCTCCCTTACAAAATGACTATCAATCCAAAATCCCACACTTTACCGGAGTTGAGACTACCACAACTCAAAAACATGTAGATAGAATTAGCGATGCCTTTGAATACATGGAAATAGAAGACGAGACCATCAGGATGAGTATGTTCGCCCAAAGCCTGGGCGGAGAACCCCAAAAATGGTTTAAGAGATTAACTCCAAACAACATCCATGATCTCCCAGAACTCTACCAAACCTTCATAAATAAGTGGGAAATCCGAAAGAACCCCATTCAAATCCTGTCAGAGTATAAAAATCTAAAAAGGGAAAATGGGGAAAGTGTCCAGGGATACTACACTAGGTTCAACAGTGTTTATAACGCCCTCTTGCCTCACCTCAAACCTCCACTTGGCTTAGCCTTAGCAAAGTTCCCCGAAGGATTTGACCCAGACATGACTTATCAACTAAGAGACAAGGACCCCCCTACCTTAGAGGAAATGAAAAAAGTGGCCATAAGCGCAGAAGCCAACTTAGCAGAAAAAAGAGCTAGGACCAGATCAGAAAGGAAAGTCACATACCAGGACGAGGTCTCCACTTCAGCCCCTTCCTCAGATCCTAGAATAGATGACTTGGTTAGATCCATGGTGAAAATGTGGGAAAAGATAAGTGAAAAGACACCTCTTAGGGACAACCAGCCAAACCCTCCAAATAGAAACCGGAACCAAAATTTTAGGAGGGAACAACCTAAAAATAAACCAAGGGAAAATGACCAACAAATTAGGCCACCCTTTAATGAAAATTATGTGGAAGAAGATGAAAGGGATAGAGAACCCATTGATGAAAATCATTTGGACCTTATAGGTTTTGATAATGAGAGTGAGGTTTACCTCACAGAAAAAGAACAAGCGTTCTTCTTTCCGAATCAAGATGAAACCAACTATGAAGATCCTGAAGATCCTGCCATAGATTTTTAGAATGCCATAATAGAAGCTCATAGGTAGTATGACCTTAGGAGAAAAAAAAACCAAGACAACTCCAAGAAAGGTAGCTCAGACACTGCTAAAACCCCTGATACCATCCTTAAAAAAGCAGTGGATAGCAACAAAATCATGGTCAATAAAACTGACCAAAACAAAGATAAAGTTATTCAAACAAGTCTTGGCTCAGATGCTCCTAGTACCTCCACATATATTCCCGAGATGGCTGTGTCAAACAAAATCCTAAAACAAAGTTAGCAAACTCAGAACATAGAGAAATTCATGGCTGAAAAAACTGAAGCAAACCTGTCTAAACTACAAGCACCCTTCAGTCTTGAGGGAGAAATCGCCAAAGTAAAGATTACCATGCCCCTCACTGAACTTATCTCCCAAAGCTCTTATAAATCCCAAGTGCTAAAGGTCTTGAATATCGGAAATGATGCAAACACCCTTAATCTAGCTGATGACATTCCTGAAGTGTTGTTTGGTCCAAAAATAGAAGGGAAATTCCAAGAAGGAACCACTCTTCCCTTTTACATCAGTTTGAATATCCATGACCAAATCTTACACAATGCCATGCTAGACTCCAGGGCCTCGCATAATCTCATGCCGAAGGTTGTGATGGAAAGTTTAGGCCTAGAAATCATAAGACTGTATAAAGACTTATATTCATTTGATTCGAGTAGAGTAAAATTTCTAGGCTTGATCAAAGATATTTGTTTCAGTTTGGCCCAAGTACCTGTAAAACACCTGATCATGGATATAGTGGTAGCAGACATCCCTCCCAAGTATGGAATGCTTTTATCTAGATCTTGGGGAGCTAAGCTTCAAGGGAATATTCAACTTGATATGTCCTACGCCACTATTCCTGTGTTTGACCAAACTAGAATACTCTATCGGGAGTCACACATGAAATATATGATCAGCAACCAAGAAAGGCCAGATAACATCTCGATGTACTCCTTGCATTCTGATCTGAACTCTTTCATTTTACACACTGATGAGGACATTGAAGAACAGTCAGAAGGATTTGAAACAAACTTAGACCCACCACATCAACCGCCCCAAGTTCTTTATGATGAACTAGACACTCAAAATTATCATGATCATGAGCAGCTATGTCTTGAGGAAAGAGAGTTTGTTCCTTTTGAAACAAGGATAGAGAAAGAAGCACAAACCATTATGTACTATCAAGAAAATTGCTCAAACCTTAGGAAAACATCAACACTAACATCAGGAGACTTTTTCAGAGTAGAGGCATTAGAAGACTTACATATCACAAACCTCTTTGGAAATTAAGGGCAGGGGAGCTTAATGTTCTTACCATACCTTAAATATTTACTAGTATATAACTCTACCCCTTCAAATGAAACCTTGACTGTAGCCATAACAGCTCAAAATCCAGAAAAAATGCCTGATAAACTTCTTATGAAAGGATATGATGACTGCAGTCCAAATATACCTGAGTTACTTGAACTGGTTAACATTCTGTCACTCCACCAAAGACTTAGAACTGCTAGAATTTGAAATCTTGTTCAAAATACTAATTAATATAGAGAAAACAATGAGAAACACTATGCCACTTCCATCACTCCTAGAAACAACTTCGACAAAAGAAAATACAAAAATCTAAACCAAACAGTAATAGTCAAAGATAAAATAGCTAGTCATAGGATCTGTTTTGATTTCAGAAACACTAATACACACCCTTGTGACAGAAATTTTATCCTTCCTACCCAAGACCATGATATACTAATGATAAGTGCTTTTAATCATATGTCTTTGCAAGATAATGTTTCAGGTTACAGCCAAATGATTCCTTTACAAAGCGAACAACTCAAATAATTTTTCAAGTATGCTGGAAGTAGTCCCATTTTCAAACCCAGAATTGCAAAACCACCGAGACCAAAAACATGCTCCTAAAAGCCATGTTTCCAGTCCCGAATTTCTGCATTTTAATGTACCTTGATGATGTCATCATATACTTCAAAAATGACAAAGAATATCTGCATTATTTGAAAAAGATGTATAGCAAAAGAAGGAGTGGAAATCAGAGGTATAAAGAGGTACAGCGGGAAGATACGTGGTTGTTTAGAGATTCATGCATGAATCCTTATGTCATGCTTGAAAGAGAAAATTTTACAAATTTTTCTTTTCAAGAGATGAGTGGACCAAGAGTGGTAGGAGACCCTTATGAAGATAAGATGCTTAAGTTTCGCCATTTCCAAGATTTCTGAGTCAAAACTTTTTCAATCATTGTATATACCATTGTTTGAAAAATAAATAAAAAACAGAAAATTAAAAAACAACAGAAAAACAGAAAAAGAGGGCGGTTTGAAAAATAGAAAGAAAGCCCCATGTTCAAAAAATAGTCATTCAGAAAGTGCGCAAGTCTAAATGCCACTACTAATGCTCAAATGTCTTGTTCAGTCATCTAGCCTAATCATAACTGAACATGTTTTAAATTTATTTGCTGATAAGTTAGTGAGAGGAAAAGATAGTCAACATTGTGTAAGCTTGAATTATCAAAGAGAGTAGATTAGGAAAAGATACTGGTTCCACATGCTCAAAACAGAACCAAAGAGGAAAGCAAGGATGGAAAACAAATTGTGTATCCTAGCCTTGTTTTTCTAGATTTAATTTTATGCAAAATAATATTTGTGTGCAACTTGTCTTTCATGCCACAAATACATGACAAATCAGATTGTCTAATCCTGATTTGGTCATTTTTCAATTTCATGTTTTGCATTAGAGAATAAAATCCTGTGAAACAGCTTGACCTTGACAGTCGATCTAGCATAGGTAGAGAAATGAAGGAGTTCATCAACTTAATCTGAACTCTCGGCGGATATAAGTGTAGAACTAGATAGTGTCATTTTTCAAAAATATTATGTCAAAGGGTTGCTAGTCCAAATGCACCCAAAAGAAGAAAAAATGTTAGAAAATATAAGTGGGGTAGGTAGAAATATCATTGATGCTAATCATGCTGTCAATTTTCAGAAATAACATCAAGGAAGAAAGAAATTTGCGCCAATGGATAAAGGCACTGGTCTTCAAAGAACCGAGATCTGAAATTCTGGACACCTCCTGCAAAGGAGCTGCCCTCTTCAAATGGAGCCACTGTTAGTCATCAATATTTTTCACCTGTTCAAGATGACTAGTTTTTAAAGCCAAGTTTTCTAGCAGCTGATCTCCAATTTGTCAAATTTTTCAGCTGGAAAACACCCATAAACATTTTTGCCCTCCTACCTTTTAAAACCAGCACATGATGAGATAAAACCCAATTGTCAAGCCATATCTAACCTCAGTCATACAAACTTGTCCATCAGCTCCAAAGAGAATACTCCAAATCTATCCAAAAAGTCTCCCCTAAGTTAGGTAGTGGCGCTTGAGGCATTACTCCCTTGGAAAACTATCCTAAAGCCAAAAAACCTCTGTCTAATATCAACCAGTCATAGATAACATTCCTATTCTACAAACAAAGCTTGATACACTCTTAAGTCGCGCCACTAACAAACCTTGATGTCTCAGCAGTGCATATGCCATAGGTCAAACTGATATTAGGTGGATTTACAGTGTTTCAATGTCTTTTTCAAGAGTAGAAGTGTACCAGTGTTCCAGAAGACATTATTAAACTTAACATGAGAAGACAACTTCTTCTCATGTGGTTTTGAGCCTCGGATGCAAGTACTGGACAGAGAGTTATTTCAATAAGCTCTTGAAAACACAGTCAAAAGGTTAGTGACTTATAAATAACAAGTAATACTCTGCAGATGCTGGTTAGGTGGTTTCTGATGTCTAGAGATGCATAAAGGTATTTTAACAGTAGGATTACATGTCTTAGATAAATGCCCATCATGGCATATTGTCAATTTGTCACTGTTATTTGCTTAAGCATGAATAGGTAGTGAAAGGAAAGATGACACTGTTTGAAAGCAGATGAGATTGCATCACTAAGAAAACCTCCTCGATACATGAGCAGAGGGTTGAATGACTGAGAAAACCTCCTCCAAATATGAGCAGAGGGTTTGGCAATGTGATAAAGGCCTCCTTCATTTAATAAGCAGAGGGCTAGGAAACAGAGATGTAACCTCATTTCAAAGTAGAAAGTTAAGGTATTTTTAGATGACTTCAGAAATGATGAGTCACTTTCCTTCCAAAGGATGAGAAAAAGATACATCAGCAGATTTCAAATGGTGTTTAAACAAAAAGATGGTCAATACAATGGTGTTGAAAACCTCTGTTCTTATGGTTATAAGAATCTCCTTCAAAGAGGAATCCGGAGGTAGAGTTTTGACTAAAGAAACCCTCATCTAAATGACCAAGGATGTAAAACATTCTTGGTTTTAAACTGACTTCTGCTATCAAATACAAAGAAAACCACTAACAGTGTGTTCATAAACATTCTTCATTTGGTTAAAACAGGGGTTGAAAAGAGCCCAGGCATTTGTCAAACATAGGCCTCCTTCATAAACAAGTAGAAGGTTCACCATTGTTTGAGGATGAAAAGAATTTATTTCAGTATGGCAAAGATTTCAAAAGGGACTGCTCTAAAAAATGGTGAAATGAATGAAAATTCACTATTCTTACAGACCTCTTTCACAAAGGAACAAAGGGACAACCTTCCCATGTTCACATTTCAACTTCAGCTCATCATCCCCTGATATATCTCCGTAAAAGTTGAAGTCCGGATTACTTTGGAAAATCCAAGGTTAGTCATTTGCCCTGATGGTGGAGACTATTTGTAGCAGAGCTCTTCACTTGGAGTTTCAAATGAGGTTTCAAATAAAAGAGATAAATTACCCATCCTAGAATACCAGCCTTGCAAGTTATTGATATAGACCAAGAATAGTTTTATTACTGCACTTGTGAAGTTCAGGATGGGCAGGTTCTTAAGGTCTTTGATTGCTGTGATTGGCACACATAAGCCTCTATGGATATTTTTGTTTTTGATGCCTAAAGAGAAATTTTATAAACCCTTGCTGTTGAGCCTATACAATGGGCATGATCAACCATCAAACACCATAACAGTTGGTTTGTCAACTTGAAAATGGCCTCCCTCACAAAAGGTAGAAGAGTTTTTACAAAAAGTTTCAAAGGTTAAGCAACAGCCTCATGTTAATGAGTATTCTTAGGTGAAAGGTTTTTTATGAGGTTCCAAAGGAAATTCCTGTTTTAAAGGAGCAAGGAGGTCTTCAAAAGTATAAAGCCGTGCTTCAATTTTTTGTTTAAAACCAAAAGCCTTTTCAAAAGGCCTCCAAAACCCTCACAAAGCAAATTTCAAAGGGTGTTGGATTTTTCGACTATAAAGGGAGTGATTGATCGTTGCAAAGCCTCACTTTCGAATTTCAAGCAACCAAAAAACAATCTCAAGCAGCCCATTGCAGAAACAAGGGATTTCAAGCCATTTGCAGAGTGTTTTGAGGCTTAAAGCCTGCGTGGCATGCTTGGAAAAGCGCGCGGCACGTTTAGAGAAGAAAATACACAACGTTTATACTGTGGCGCGGCGCACGGTGCGCTTGTAGCGCCGGTCACCTTTGCCTGAAGGCCAACCCGACTCCTCTACACAGCGCAACGCTCTTCCATCTGAACGTGTCGCTCGCTCATAAGGCCCTCGAAAAGCATCTTTGGAGCTGCCAAATGATCAAAAAGGGCCCGTGAAAAGATTGCAAGGTATTCTCCATTGCTCCTTACTAGTTTTTGAAAATCTGAAAGGGGTGACAAGGTTATTTTCACAAGACAAAAATAGTGGTTGGAGAATAAGGTGTTTGAGCAAAATCCAAGGTTTTTTTTTGCCATGATTGCCCAATATTAGTATAGTGAAAGGTGGTGTGTTTGTATCAGTTTCAAAAGGCCTAAAACTGCCTTCAAGAACAGTGATAAACCATAACACTAATTGCAAGGCAAAAAACACAGTGGTAGAGGTTTTCGAGTTGCTGTAGGGTGTTTGGGCAGTGGTAAAAAAAAATTAACCCCTGTCTACAAAATATAAAATGAAAACAGTGTCTATAATCTGAAAGCCTTGTCATTTTGAAAAGGTCCTTTCTGTGTGATGAAACAACCCAATATGTGCAGCCTCTATGAGTCCCAAAAGCAGAGTGTGTGAGAAATTTTGCAAAGTCAGTTGAGGGTGTTTTTGTCTACCTTTGTAAAAACAATGAATAACAGAAGAGTGTTGTTTGGAGGAAGGGTGATTTTGTTTTTGTCTAAACACAAGGAGATCCTTGTTCTAATAAGAAAACACAGATACCTCTTTTCAATAACTTGCCCAAACACAGTAATAAATTGACTGTGTGCTTTTTATTTGACAAATACTTGTTGTCTGGCATAAAAGAGGACAAAACAGTGATTTAGAAGGAGCACAAAGTTGGTGGCTTGTCTTGGTCAAACAGTGACTGACAAGGAGGACAGAGGCGTGGTTGAGAAAAACATTCCAAAGGCCATTTGAGACAGCTTGGTTTTGCAAAGAACATTCAAAACAAAATGCCTCCCAGGCAAGACAGTAGTAGTGGCCTTCACATGAGGTTTGAGCCTGTTTCCATTGAAGAGGTAAATGCTCATCCATCAGTCCTGATTAGCTTCCATGAGGTTGGGTGTCTAGAGTTTTTTCAAAGGGTGTAGGAGGTGAAAAGCTATTCCCCTTTGACACATCTTTGTGCTTTGAGATTTCAAGAGAAGCATTTTCAGCTGGCAGGCCTAGATTTCAAATTCTCTCAAAGGTCCATTTCCAAGGCCACCAAAATCCCTTATGTCGGAGAGAAGTGGTTTAAACAAAGCCACCTAGACTCAGAACAATACAAGCCTTTTCTGAATCCTGAGCATAGAGATTCATGTCCATCTATTTTTCCCTTCTCATATCTATTGACTAATTATGCCCCCCTCATGAAGATAATCATGAAATACTTCACTTGCGAGGGAAGATTCTCCCGAGTCTATGCTTACCATGTCCGATTTCTCATGCATTTCACGAGAGCCAAATTGTTAAATCTCCCTTTCTTCCTACATAGAGGTATTGAGAAAATGGCCTCCACTGTTAAGAAAAAACCTCCTTCTCAGCAGACAGCCTACCTCTTCCATCACTCCCTCATCAAGGTTATCATTCTTCATCAGCTTGAGAAGAAGGAAGTCTCTTGGGATACTTTCATTACACATCCAGATTTCGCCACTGTCCCTTCATTTCATACATCTCCTTCGCCTTCCACTCACCATCCTTTGCCTTCTTCAAGCAATCCCATTCCCAAGAAGCTCAAATTTCCCATTAAACAAGAAAAGAGCATGATGAGGAAGAAGAGCATGGGCAAGAGGAGGAAGATGATGATGAGCAACATCATGATGAAACAGGGCAGCAAGGGGAAGAAGAACATAGTGAGGCAGAGCAGCAAGGGGAAGAAGGGCATGATGAAGAGGAAGATGATGATGAGCAGCATGATGATGAACAGGTGCAGCACAGTGAGGATGAGCAGCCTCGTGATGATGAACAACAACCTCATGAAAAAGAACAACAACATGATGAGGAGGTGCAACACAGTGAGGAGGAAAGCCCTAAAAAAGAAATGCAAAAGGACAGTCAAGGCATCCATGAAGAAATCCAAGACAGTGGCAAGAATGATGAGCAAAGTAACAAAGGCAAAGAGCCAATAGAGCATGTGCTAGCTACCTCTCCTAGGCAAGGGGCCATGCTCTCTTTTCCAAAAGTGGCCAAGCCCCATACATCAAGGAAAAGGGTGCCTAAAGTTGTAACTTCAAATTTTACTAGGGCCCTCCGAAGCAAGGGGAAATTTCCCAAGAAGCCCATTGTCGAATTGCCCAAGAGGAGGAAGAATAAAAGAGCCACCCAAAGCAAAGGAAAGGAGAAAGAAGAAAGCAGCCATGAAAAGGAGAGGGACTTCGACATAATTCAAATTCAAAGTGATGATAGCGACAATGAAGCCCAAATCCTAGAAACTCTCTTGATCAATAGAGAAAACCAAATTGATGCTTTGAGGACTGATCTAGAGAGGGCTAGAAACTTCAATCACTTTTTGCAAATTCAAAACAAACAGATGAGTGTCCATATGGCGGTATATGAGACACGGGCCATAAAATACAAAAAAGAGGCCTCCAAGGCACAAGTGAGATTGGAAGAACTCATGGGTGAGTTCGATGAGAGCGAAGATGAAGATCAGCCCAGGAGAAAAAGGCCAAGAACCATGGGGCTCAAAAGAGCCCTTGAGAAACAAAAGGAAGAAGAAGCTGCCCTTCTCCAGTCTACCCCTTTCACTACATTGTTCACCCAAGAGATAGAGAACAATTGAGAAGCATGGCTTGAGAGGGTAAATGATCACTTGGAAAATAATTTGGAGAAGGCAGATAGAGACTTGGACCTTCAACAGAGGATGGCCGGGCATTACAAAAAGCTAAATCAATTTGCCCAGCAGAAATTGAAGGCCACAGAAAAAACTCAAGGAGGCTCAAAGGAGGCGCCCGACACCAAAATTGAAGAAAGACACCTCAAAGCTCCAAATTTTGGCCTCAGCTTCACAACATGTTTCTGAAAACCCTTGAGGGTCATGCTCGCCAAAATTGGGCGAAATTCAACAAGTTTTGGTTTTTTTGTCATTTTTGGGTTTTTGGCTAAAACTCATGGGCATCACCATTTCAGTTTGGGGCATCCTAAAAGGATGAAAATGGTATCATTGGATGCCATAATTTTATGGGCATATACTCAGTGATTTTTAGATCATTTGAAGATGATTTTCTTGCCCAAAATGGCAGAAAACACTCATTTTTTCCACACTCTGCCCCATTTATCAGCAAGGCCTATTTTTTGGGTTTTTACACACAAGTCTATTTTTGGAGGACTTCTAGTGGTCAGTTTGGAGAAAACTAAACATTTTCAGAAAATAGACATTCAGTGCTTTCCAACGAGCCATCATGGGCCTCGTTTCAACATCGGGAATTCCTCCAAAAGTTGTCGGCAAGTCAGGGGACTTTCTGCTGATGTATTTCTTAAGTATTTTTGTAAAAGATGTATATTTCAAAAGTGACTTTTTTCTCATGTGCGTTTAGCTATTTTTGTGCATGGTTAGTTAGGAAAAGTCAATTTATTTTCCTTTTTTAGCATTTTTGAGATATTTTGTTAGATATTTTGTGCCTTGGGCTTTGCAAAGTCTCAAGGAAAAAATCGGATATTTTGGATAGGCCAATGAGACTGCAAGTTGAACTAGGAGGTTTTCCCTCATATTGGCCTATATATTCCAAAGGATTTCATTGTAAATAAGGCTGAAATTGATGAATAGAAGCAATATATGGTCATAAAATCTTGGAAGAAACACTTTTCTCATGCTTTTGGATAGTTTCTTGGATGTTTTTTGGATGATTAAAAAGGATTGTTGTTGGATTCCATGACTTGGTAGAATGGTATAGTGTCTCTCTCTATTTTGTTTCTTAGTTTTCATTCATAATTCCATGTTCTTGCTTGCTATAAGGCAGTAGAGAATAGATTTGAGACATGCCCTTGGAGGCACCTAAAATTTCCCGTTTCTTTATAGCTTCTACGTTTTCTTCATTCTTAGTCATATTAAAGAATCCTTGATTGCTCTTTAATAACTGAAGAATATTGTTTGCTTGTTTCATTTATGGTTTTATGCATGCTAAGTATGATTCACGGTATGCCCTGCTTACTCATGGCTAGTCATAGCTCCACCTCTGAAACCTCTCTTTGATTGATTAGATTGTCATTTGTTGAACCAAGGAGGTCTTGTACTGATCTTGCCCTTTACCTAAAACTATGCAATCTTGCTTCAAAGTTCCAAATAGCTTAAAATACTATGCTTAGGCATTCCTTCATAGTGATTTAAGTTGTTTGTTTGCCTTAAATGTATTTCCCCAAAATCTGATAGCCATTTCCTAAAGTTAGAGAGTCATATATCTCGATGCATGGCTTGAATGTTTATTTCTATGCATTGATCAGTTTACAATTACATTTATCATGATTGATGGTTAGCCCTACCATGTTTATGTCAGCTATTAAACTAGTTATGTTTGAAATCCTTTGTTCTTCACAAAATTAATGTCCATCCCACTCCATTTTACCCAAAGATCCATTTTACCTCGTATCAATTCGGCCCTTCAACAACCTTGTATCACCACCTGAAATCTTTCTTGACCTTTTCGACCCCATAGCCCAGTTGATCTGGCATCTTTTTTACCTATCTTAGTCTTTGATCAGTTCATCCCTCACAACCTAAAAAACAAAACCCAAAATCTACTTCATAACTAGCCTAAAATCAGAACACAATAAGCAAACACACAGATATCCCTTACACAAATAGAGAGAGCCCTCTTTGAGTCCAGGAAGGCTAGGTCCTTGGGCTCCAAATACTGGTTTGATGTTACACTGTCATTTGGCCTGCCAATAAGCTAAATCACGAGACCCTAACTTGACCATAAAAATTACTTTGAAATCAACTTGTCAATGATCATGAAAAACTTTTTAAAACAACATTGAACAAATTTTCAGTCAAAGGAGAAGAAATATATAGAGTTACTGGTCAATTGAGCATCAAAATTTTCAGAAAAAATCAGCAAATAAAACTGAAGCAAATTATAAAGTCAGATTGAAGGGGATTTGGTCCCTTTCAGGAGCCAACGCAGTCTCCAAAGGGAGATAGTGCTCTGCAACGCAGGCTGAGAAGGGAGACAGTGCTTTGCAAAGCACTATGCCCTGACCAAGGGTGCATTGGGCATAGTAAACAAAGAAAACGCTACTGTTTGGCTCACTAAAATTTCAAATTAAGCTATGAAAAATTCTAATCTTTATGTGAAATAGCTACTGGGTGGATTTATAAAGAAAATAAGAGACTAAAAAACCTAGAAACAAGAGAAGTTCTCCCTAGTGGAGTCGCCAATTTGTTGTGCCAGAATTGTAATCTACGGATAAATTACGCTTCCCTAGGTAGGTGTTAGCCTAGAACAATAGGTGAAAGAATATACTACCATTTCTCCTAACTCATAATAGATACATAGAGAGGATTGGATGCTTACTTGTTTCAGTTGCTTCCAAATGGCTCCTTTCTGTCGCTTCCACTACAACTTCAAATTCAAGTGGTTTTGTTGGCTGAATGCTTCTTGCAAGAAAGAACACTGAAATAGAAGAAGATGCAATAATATAGATATGTATTCAAGCTAGTTAGCTAAATCAGTTAAGCATAAACTACATTCATCAACCAAGATCTTGCAATATGGAAAATCAAAGTAAACATAGATGCATGTAGGGAAAAATAAGAAGTAATCTTTATTGATGATAGAAGGAGAGGTTACAACCTAGTGACCGATTTTAAGTGACCTTCCAGTAGAGTTCCCAAGTCTCATCACAACATAAATATCTCTAGCAGCAGCTCCACAAATCAAACTCTCTATTGAAAATTCTCCAGCATTTCTCTACTCAAATTCTTCCTCCTCAAACACTTAGATCTGTGTTCAATTTATAGATGAATTTTAGGTTATTTTGTAATCAATAAAGTTCCAAAAATAGGCAAGACATGTTTCCAGTCATGTAGATGTCAAATGAACACTTGGATCCGAAGCTTGACACATGTGAACCCTTCTAGAAGACACTGGCCAAGTGGAGATTCCGTAATAATGAGAATTTTGATCCCAATGTGACTAACGCACCTTTGAATGTTGGGAAGTGCTCTGCAGACCAGCCTTGAATGGGGCTACCTGCATATAAAACGCACTTAGGCCCCATAGAGCCTGCATTGGTGAGGTTTGACATGTTAAATAATAAGCTTCAAACCATGGAAACCCTTGCTTGATGAAAGTCTTGTTTGATTTATGTTGTTTTCTGTCTTAGGGCATATAGCAACTGAGATGTTAGGGAATGATAGACTCTTGATAATCGGTCTTGGAGATGATGCCCAGTTAACCAGGTCATTGGGAATGGTGCCCAAATTGACCTATAACATATAGGATTAGGTTGAAACAAGGATGGTTGTGTAGATCTCATCTTCCTGATTCCGGTGCCGTGAATGGTTCGAAAAATTGATGTTGTATGAGGGAGATATCATGTTCTGATCGAATTCCCAAAAAAATAAATTTTGCGACAGGGTTGACTGGGATGCCTAGTCAGCAGGGGGATGCACAGTCATCAAAAGGAATATTCTGAGGAATATTCCTTCCTCAGAACCAATCCTAGGCGGACAAGTGGCGTGTTTTTATTTGGTTGAATGGATTTTTACATTGTGTTTTTGGCCAATCAGGGGGTCCTAGCCCTGAAGCCGCCATGTGTCCCCCAAATATCATATTAAAATTATTATGAGGTCTGCAGGGCTTGACCCTACGACCTATGGCATGCACGCACAAATCTTCACCAACCGCTCTACATGTTATTCCTTAACTACAAAGGGAGTCGGGTTTTATTTAACTTGTATAGCATTGGAGTTTGGGGGTTGGGACCGCCAATGGTCCCCAACCCGCCAGTGGTCCCGTGGAGGTTGGTCACATGACAAGGCAATAAACCAGCATAAAACTCCGACCGTTGGCAACCCACGAAATTTATTATAACCGATAGTCTCTACAACTATTCCCCAAACCTCTTCACATGCGATGGTCACAGTTAATACCGCTCCACAGTCTCCCTAATCATAGCTTGTAACTCAGAGTTAAAACCTTATCCCACAGTTTAATGCGAGTTCCACCCAAACCGCCGTCGGTTGTTAACATTGGGGTTTGGGGTCATGTGCCCAACCAAAATTTTAATTTAAATAACTATTTCAGTGGGAGGTTTAGAGCGCGCCCAAATATAGGGTGAAGTTGCCAAATTGATTCCATTTAAGTGGATTCCTCCATAATAAGTGGAGCTTTTCTAGGTGTTATTGGGCAAATGAGTTGCAGACTCAATTTTCGCCCATTCAAAGTGAATGAAGAGTCATTATAGAATAATTGGAGCATTTTGGAGCCATTGGTGCAGAGAAAACAACAATTAGAGGCCTATAACTACATGTATTTGCAAAATTTTGAGCATAACGAAAGATGGACATGCCATTGGGAGCTAGACCAGTGGATGTAGCCCAGGAGGGGTGAACTGCTTCATCATGCTTGCTGTGTAAATGTTATATGGTGACTTATTTCTCTATTTTACATTGTTTTTCAATGTTATTTGTGCTTATTTCATGCTTCTAATTCACCAAAATCATCTACAATTCATGGTTGAAAACCTCAATCCTTAAGCAAACTAAAGGGATAAGTATGCTCATGTTTTATAATTGAAAAGACACTTAGCACAACACAACCAATATAGTTCTTTCAGATCACATTAGTATCATAGCTAGAGTTTATTCTCTGGTATTGTTTTGTGCAAATATTTGTTTAACTATTTGCAAGTTTTTAGATGCTTACTAAGCTCAAGCTCAAAAGAGGAGAAGGAAAATTGGTGGGAGCAGAAAGGTCTCAAGAAGATCCAAAGAAAAGGAGAGCAATATTGTCACAATCTCCACAACTTAGTTCACCTCCTAAGGAAGTAGAAGCTACATTAAGCGTGTCTCACAGAGAAGGAGAAATCCATGAATAATTTGATCCCAAAGAGGAAGAAAGAGTGTTCAGGAAAGCATTCCTTGACATGACTGAGATGGTTAGAATCCTTTATCAAGAAAGGAATGAGAGTCTGGAAGGAGAAGGATCCAAACTTTCCAAGTAAGGACAGGGATCTTTAGGAGGTCACAATGATGAAGATAAGTCAAAGAAGGGAAATGGAGGAAATGGAGGCAATAGAGAGTCCTCATCCTCACCCTCATCATCATCATCATCCTCTACTTCGTCTTCAGTACACCAGTTGCACAAGTCAAAGAACACAGGTAAAAGTCCTTTTCTAAAACTTGATGTTAAGTTTGAATTGTCAATGTTTAATGGTGAAGTCAATGCAGGAAATCTTGATAATTGGATTAGGAAATTGGAGGTCTATTTGAGAATCTAGAACCTTCAAGATGATGATACCAAAATCCAATTAGCTTCATTGAGAATGGAAGGTGCAACACTTGTTTGGTGGGAAGCCAAGACAAAGGAGGAGATCAAGAAGAATGGTAAGATTATTCTATCATGGAATGATTTCATTTCCGCAATAAAACAACAATTTTATCCATTAACTCATATGCACAAAGCCATAATGAATTGGAAAAACTTTAGGCAAATGAAGGGACAAAATGTGCAAGAATACACCCAGGAATTTAGGAGAAGAGCTCTCTTATTAGGGGTAGATTTGCAGAGCCAAGATAATTTTCTCAAGTACATAGGAGGCTTACATAGCTACCTAAAACATACTATTCTCATGTTTAACCCACAAGTCTAGATGAAGTATGTGTTCAGGCCACACATATAGAAGCTAGAAGGAAAAACATTTCTGAAGAGGGTAGGAAGAAACTTTTTAAGGGTAAAAACAAAGAGAAGACCTCAAAAGGTAAAAGCCAAAAGAATGCATCTGTTAAGAAAGAGGGAGAAATTTTTTTTTGTAAACATTGTTCAAAATAAGGCCATGATGAAACTCATTGTTGGAAATTACATCCTGAAATGAGGCCCAAGAAATACAACAATAAAGGGAAACAAAAAAATGCAGCTTCAACTCAACATGATTTAGGAGAAGATTCAAGTGATGAATATAATATTACAACCATGGGATTGAAGAAAATGAAGGGGAAAGAAATTGAAACTAAAACCAGTACTAGTACGTCAAACTGTCACATACATGCTCCAAATGAAGAAGAAAGAATTGAACTGTTTCATGTGAGGGTCATATCCAAGCATACCAAGATTGACACATTGTTTGACAATGAGTTACAAGCAAACTTAATCTCTGAAGACTTGGTCAAGAAAATTAATCTTGAGACCATACCACATCCAAAACCATATCCTTTAGGTTGGATTTGTAAGGATGAAATTTACAGGTTTCAAAGAAGTGTATATTGCGGTTTGCAATCACTACACATTTTGTTAACACAGTTGAATTAGATGTGGTTCCACTTGAAATAACATGTATGGTGTTGGGGAGTCCTTACTTGTATGATAGGAAAGTGATCTTCCATTGCCATGAGAACAAATACCATTTATTTAAAGATGGAAAGGAGTACATTTTTAGAGCACATCGCAAGATGACAAACATTGCTATGGTAAATGCTGGACAGGTAAAGAGGCTCGTAAATTCAAGTAAGAATTTTGTTCTTCTAATGATTAAGCCTAAAGCTGATGTTAATCATGAATCATTTGAGGGATGTGATCCTAATTTGAAATCATATTTATATGATGTAGTTGATGCACATCATGACATGTTTCAGGAGCCAACAGGATTGCCTCCAAAAGGAGAGATTCAACATGAGATTCAGTTGCAGCAAGATTGTCCTCTTACAAAAATTGGTATGTATCGCATGTCGATAATGGAGAGTGATGAAATAAAGAGGCAAATCAAAGAGATGTTGGACAAAGGAATCATAAGGCCAAGCACTTTTCCATGCGGTTCACCCATAGTCTTGATTCCAAAGAAAGATGGGACTTGGCGCATGTGTGTAGACTTCAGAGCTTTGAACAATATTACGGTAAAGAATCGTTACCCACTACCAAGGATAGATGATTTTCTTGATCAGTTGATAGAAGGAAAGTTGTTCACTAAGTAAGATTTACAAAGTGGATATCATCAAGTAAGAATTGCAGAAAGTGACATATGGAAAATTGCATTCAAAACCAAACAAGGACTCTTTGAGTGGTTAGTAATGTCATTTGGTTTGTGTAAAGCATCGATAACTTTCATGCGTGTTATGGATAGTGTTTTGTGTCCATTCCTTGCTGACTTTGTGATTGTGTACTTAGATGACATATTAATTTTCAAGAAATCAAAAGAAGAACATGTCTTATATGTGAATAGAGTGCTTGATGTTTTGAAGAAAGAGAAATTTTTTCTTAAGATGTCAAAGTGTGAGTTTGGAAAGACTTCTTTGGTTTATTTGGGACACATTGTAGGAGGAGGAGAGTTGAGAATTGATCCTTCTAAAGTGGAAGCCATTGTGAATTGGCCCACACCCAAAACAGTAACTGAGATAAGAATTTTCTTAGGTGAAGCTCAATATTGGAGAAAGTTTATTGCTTACTTTTCTGCCATCGCAACTACTATGCATGCAGTGAAAAGTGTGAAGAAAGGCTTCCAATGGGGAGGAAAACAACAACAAGCATTTGAAGCTTTAAAAGACAAGATCAGTTCAGCTCTAGTCCTTGCATTACCAATTTTGAGATAGCCATTCGAGATTCAAACCGATGCTAGTGATTATGCCATGGGCGCAGTTCTTTTGCAGCATGGTAAGCCTATCACTTTTCATTCTGAAAAATTTAATGGTGCTGTGACAAATTATCCTACATATGACAAAGAACTATATGCATTGGTACAAAGCATCAAGAAGTGGAAACACTACTTGATGGGTAAAGAGGCGATTGTGCATACCGATCACCAACCATTACAGTACTTGCAGTCACAAACAAAATTGCAGCAATCAAGACATTTCAGGTGGATGGGATTTCTTCAACAGTTTCACTTGGTTATAGGGTACAAGAAAGGTATTTTCAATAAATTTGATGATATTCTTTCAAGACCAATCATTAGTGCATCTACTTTACTAAAAAATGATTATATTTTACATGAGAGTTACATAGAACAATATGCACATGATGTTGATTTTAAAGATGTGTATGCTAGTTTGAGTGAAGGGAATCAAGTTGAAGAAAAATATTATCACATGCATAACAATTTGCTGTTTCATTTGGGCAAGCTGTGTATACCATAAGGAGAGATGCTAACTGTCATGAGAGAAGCTCATTAATCTCTTATTGCTGGACACTTTGGGGTAAGCAAAACAATGGCGCATCTACAGAGGTATTTCTATTGGCCTCACATGGTAGATAGTGTGTTGCGTTTTATAAGAGGTTGTTCTATGTGTGCAATAAGTAAGCCTAGTAATAGGAAGCTTGGGTTGTACACGCCACTACCGGTACCATCAAGGCCATGGGAGAGTGTCTCCATGGACTTTGTTGGAGGTATACCTATGTCAAGAAAACAACATGATTATCTTTATGTGGTTGTGGATAGATTCAGTAAAATGTGTATACTTATGCCATGTAAGAAAACCATTATTGCTGAACAAACTGTTGCACTTTATTTTCAACATGTTTGGGTTCATTTTGGATTGCCAACTTCTATTGTTAGTGATAGGGATTCCAGGTTCATTGGGAATTTTTGGTCCAATCTATGGAGTATGATGGACACAAAGTTGAAAAAGAGTATTGCTTTTCATCCGCAAATTGATGGACAATTCGAGGTGGTGAACATAACCGTTGTGCATCTATTGGGAGGATATTGCAGCAAACATCCTGTGTTGTGGGATGAGCAACTGCATTACATTCAACATGCTTACAACCAGTAAAATAACTCTTCTACACAGACATCGCCTTTAGAAGTATGCTTTGGGTATTTTCCAAAATCGCCATTAGACTTCATCTTTGAGAAGGATGTTGCAATTGATGGCCATAGTGATATTGACAAGGCTTGAAAGTTCATTGAGAAAATTCAGATTATACATCAACAAGTTCAAGAACAGCTTGAGAAAAGTCAAAGAAAATACAAAGAGAGGCATGAAAAACATAGAGTTAAAGAGAGAATCCATACAGGTGAGATAGTTTATAGAAGAAAGGAATAACCTGTTATTGAGTTTTGTAATTACCCAACGTTTCGGACTGTCCAAGTGAGTCCATCATCAGGGGTAGACATCCAAAGTTCTTTGAAAAGAAGAGCAAATAGGGCAACGGGATGGAGGTATAAATAGTAGAAGATGAGGGGTTTCATGAAAGGTCGGCCTTTTTTTTTTTTTAAATATTATATGAGACACAACTATTGAAATTAATTTTATTTATTTATTTATTTATTCATTTATTTTTATTATTATTTTATTTATTTTGTTTATTTTATTTATTAATTGTTATTTATTTTTTATTTATTTATTTATTTATTTTATTTTATTTTATTTTTTATTATTTATTTATTTATTTATTTTTAATTTGTATTTATTTATTTATTAATAAACTAGATTATGTGTTTCTTTATTTATTTAATTTAATTTAATTTAATTTAATTATATATATATATATATATATATATATTTATTTATTTATTATTATTATTATTATTATTATTTTTTTTTTAAACTATATAAATAAATAATCTATTATTAAAGAGCTTAATTTAATTTAATTTATTCGTATTCTTTCTTTCTTTCTTTCTTTTATTATTATTATTATTATTATTATTATTATTATTATTATTATTAAGTATAAACCTAATTAAGTGTACAAATAAAACCTTAATTAATTAAGTAATAGAAATGTTTTAGAAGAGTAGAAGATGTATTTAAATTAATGAATTATTTAATTTGATATGTTAATTTAGATTATATAGATATCGAATAGTGTTTTTAAAATTGTTTAGTATGATATGTTTATTATTTATACAAATTTTGTATAGTATATAAATTGTTTTTATTTAATTAAATAATTATTTATTAAATTATCTATTTGTGTAATATATTTATATGTTTTATTTTTTATTTTCTATTCATTTATATTTATTTATTTATTTTATTTTTATTTTTATTTTTGAATTAAAATATCTATTTAATTTGTATATTTGTAATTGGTTATAATTATTTAATTATTATTATTATTAATATTGTTAATTTTAAGGGGGGCCAGATGAATTTGTACTAGGTTTATATTAGCTTAAGATTTTAATGTCTTGAGAGGTGTTGGTAACAAGTTTCAAGAGAGAGATGAGGCATGGTTGCACATTAGCAAAGAAAGGATGCAAGAGGAAGGTAAAAAGCTCAAACCCATTCACTATGGTCCATTCAAGATCATAAAGCAAGTTGGTAATAATGAATTTCAACTTGAATTTCCTTCATATATGCAAATGTATTCAGTTGTTAATGTTGAAAACTTATGTTTGTATGAGCCACCTTTGATCGATGATCAAGGAAGTGATGTTCAACTACCTTCTATTGAATATTTCTCGCCAGAATTTCTGGATGAGCTCAAGGAAGATACAATTCTTGACAGGAGGACAAGAGCATCCAAGAGGGGAAGTGTTGACTACCTTCGAGTTGGGATCAAAGGCACTAAAACAAGCAAGGAAAAGTGGATGGAGGTTGGAAAGGTGAGGGAGTTGTACCCTCATCTACTGAATAGGTAATCAAGTATTTTGGGGTCCAAAGGATTCCCAATGGGGAGATGTGATCAAGAGTTCATAAATTTTGCTCAAAATTGAAAGTTACAGGATTGGGTTGAAACTAAGATGGTTGTGTATATCTCGTCTTCCTGATTTCGGTGCTGTGAACGGTTCGAAAAGCCAATGTCGTATGAGTGAGATATCATGTTCTGATCGAATTCCCAAAAAACTAAATTTTGCAATAGGGTTGACTGGGATGCCCAGTCAACATGGGGGATGCACAATCATCAAAAGGAATATTATGAGGAATATTCCTTCCTCAGAACAAATCCTAGGGTGACAAGTGGCGTGTTTGATTTGGTTGAATGGATTTGTATGTTGTGTTTTTTTGGCCAATCATGGGGTGACACGTGGCCAGCCCTGAGGCCACCACATGTCCCCCAAATGTCATATTAAAATTATTATGAGGTCCGCAGGGCTTGACCCCACGGCCTCCAGCATGCGTGCATGGATCTTCACCAACCGCTCTACACGTTATTCCTTAACTAAAAATGGAGTTGGGTTTTATTTAACTTGTATAGAATTGGAGTTTGGGGGTTGGGACCACCGGCAGTCTCCAACCCACCAGTGGTCTCGTGGAGGTTGGTCACATGACAAGGCAATAAATCAGTATAAAACTCCGACCATTGGCAACCCACGAAATTTATTATAATTGACAGTCTCCACAACTGTTTCACAAACCTCGTCACATGTGATAGTCACAGCTAATACTGCCCTGCGGTCTCCGCTAATCATAGCTTGTGACTCGGAGTTAAAACCTTATCCCATAGTTTAATGTGGGTTCCACCCAAACCACTGTCGGTTGTTAACCATGGGGTTTGGGGTCATGTGCCCAACCAAACATTTAATTTAAACGGCTATTTTGGTGGGAGGTTTAGAGCGTGCCGAAATTTAGGGCAGAGTTTCCAAATTGACTCCAGTTAAGTGGAGTCCTCCACAATTAGTGGAGATTTTCTAGGTGTTATTGGGAAAATGAGTTGGAGACTCATTTTTTGCCCATTCAGAGTGAATGAAGAGTCATCTTAGACTAATTAGAGCATTTTGGAGCCATTGGTGCAAATAAAACAACCATTAGAGGCCTGTAACTACATGTATTTGCAAAATTTTGAGCATAATGAAAGATGGACATACCATTAGGAGCTGGACCAGCAGATGTAGTCCAGGAGGGGTGAATTGATTCATCATTCCTGTTGTGTAAATGTTATGTGGTGAATTATTTCTCTATTTTACACTATTTTTTGGTGTTATTTGTGCTTGTTTCATTCTTCTAATTCACTAAAATCATCTACAATTCATGGTTAAAAACCTCAATCCTTAAGAAAACTAAAGGAACAAGTATGCACATGTTTTATAAATGAAAAGACACTTAGCACAACAAAATGAATACAGTCCTTTTATATCATTGACCTTGAGAAGATGAAAGAGCCCATTCAATATACACAAATACCTAAGACTAGGTCTATTTCTAAGGTACAAGAGTAGGAGAAGGAGACTATGCAACCTATGATTTTAAAAGAACAAAAGAGATATGAGAAGCTACTAGAGGAGCTAAAAGGTGTCCAACATCAATGTGTTGGTGGATTTGGTGCACAAGTGTACAAACCCACACTTAAGAGGAGTGGTCACTGTCTTAAGTTTATGGTCACATGTAGATAAACAAAAGAGTTAGCAAGTTAGTGAACATGTTATAAAAAAACACACTAGATAATGATATAGTATGCATATGTAGAGAGAAAATACGACTAAACTAAACAAAAAACACAAAAGATCATATAGATTCAAACAACACAATAAAAATAACGGTGGTGTAGATGTCTCCTCTTATTGTGTGCTATTAGGAATAAAAGATAGTACGTTTACACACTTGCCAAAGGGCCCTTAGAACTAGGGAGTTCTAAGACTAGATGCAAGGACGTTTTTTACCTCCTAGCCGCCTGGTGCAAGGTCTCTCTCTCTAATCCAAAGGATTGGAGTTTTTGGATGGCCAATAACTGAATAGCCTCTCTACTTCTGCTCTGGATTACACACTACTGGATTGCTTCAAAGAAATTTTGGCTAGCATAACAATGTGCTCTCCATTTGTTCATATCTTGGTGGCCTTTTATAGATGATTTTAAACTCTCCTTCCCTCTCTTGTTACATTGATGGATGGTGACCCAAGAGAGGGGGTTGATTCCATTATGTGCTCCCTTGAGGTCCCAAGGAGGCTTAAGTGGCTGTCCTTGGGTGACCTCAAGTGTGGGATCATTTTCCTGGAGTGTGCCTTGTGGTCTCGGAAATTGACTTCCGCCACTCTCAGGTCCGCCGTATTTTTGAGGGAAAGCTGCGCAAAGGCGTGCCCATCGAAGAAAAATGCGTGGGAAGGTGCATTCTTCTAGTGTATTGAGTGCACAATTGGATTTTTATTCTGGATCTTAGAGATTTTTAAAATTTTTCAGATTCTCTAATGTGCCTTAGCCCTGTAAATCATTCTGTCTGACATTTAATAATGTCATCTTTGCTTGTCCCATTTTCTAGTGATAATAATAAGGTTGATAAGATTAAAGAAAAATACCATAGGGACAAGATGGTATTGTTTTCAGGGGTGGATGATGTTTTAAGTACTATTTCAGAAGCAAAACACAAACTGAAATGGACTTTGCCTTTGCATAGGCAGGTGAAGAGCTTGTATGTGAAAAAACTAGTCTTAAATAAGAGGCTTAGGTTTATGAAGAGAAAGTTTTCTAAAGTCAAGAAATCAAGGAGAAATAAGAAGAGAAGCAAGCTAGAATTGCTAGTGGAGGCAATTGAGGAGGAGAGAACCAGTAAAAAAGCAAGTTGCGAGTGCTACCTACGGGTGTTGTGCACAGAACGAGAAAAAAAATTAGTATTACTTCATGTAGAAATTATACAATATGCATGCATATCTTGGATTCACTCGATCTAACAATATTCTAAAGTTAAATACTGAATCGCTTCCACAAATATTTGCAGAATTAAAAATACAATCGCCAATCACATGAACATGAAGAAAGATCAATCACACACAACACAAATAATTTCCTGGGGAAAGCTTACAACTAAAAAACCCCATTATCTTCTATTATATATTATATCATGGATCATGAAACAATTACATACAAAAATCTTCTCACAAGAGCCCTAAGTACATCGGATAATTGTCTCGCAATGTCATACAAAAATTGGCAAATCCCTTAGCCAATTTACTTCCTCCAGACAACCTGCCTTCATTGCGCAATCCTTGTTGAAAGAAATCCCTGAATTGATGCCTCCTTGTCTGCCTTGACTACGCAAGTATCATGGGCACATCCAATGTGTGTGTGCTTGCATGTGTGCAAGCGGATAATGTCGCAACTAATAGTTTACTTCCCTTTCACCTAGAACTCAACTGGGTCTCCACTGGACCTGACATGCATGCAACTAATAATAGTAAAACTTCAGTTGCATGTGAGATCACTACATGTGAATTAATTAATATTTAATTCACTTGATATCTCACTAGTGTATCTTCAGTTACAACTAGCACAACTGAGTTTAATTCACTTATCTAAGTTAAACTATTTTCAACTTGCACAAACTCATGCACCATTGCACTTCCAACTCTGTTACAACTAGAATCACTTAGTTACAAATAGAGTCACTTTGCATGTCCCACCAACCAACCTCTTAAATCGAAATTCACTTAGCTAACTGATTAACCACTTCAGCTAACTATTTTCAAGTCCACATTGAGAATAGATTATAGTTTAATGTCCATCTAAATTAAGGGATAATAAAAATAGACATGCACCTAAAAATAGTCTGTGGGCCCCACCCTAGTGTAGGTGCTTAATTTTCACTAGGATCATGGGTGCCAAAATTTTTTCTTGTTGAATATCAACACTCCATATCAACAAGAAGGGATTATCCTTCACCCCAATCCCGTCTCTATGGTATTCTAATTTTCTCCTGGTGAGCACCTTCGTCAAAATATCTGCATCCTGATCTTTCGTGGGAATGTACTAAAGCAACATAATTCTTCTCTGCACACTATCTCTGAGAAGATGGTACTAGATATTTATATGCTTGGACATATCATGAAAAAAAAGATTAATCGAGATTTTAATGCAACTCTGATTATCACAATGAATCACTGTCGGATCCATTTGAGAACCAAACAAACCAACCAGGATCTTTCTCCTCTAGATAGCCTCACATGCAGCTTGACTTGCTGCCATGTATTCCACTTCTGCTGAACTGAGTGCCACGAATCTCTAATTCCTACTGTACCAAGAAACATCTATAGATCCAATGATAAAGATCCCCCTTGATGTTCTCTTTTTGTCCGATGGACTTCCAGCCCAATCCGCATCCGTGACGCCATGCAACTTCACTCCATCTGTCTGTATGTACCATACATACTCTGATGTGCCCCTCAGGTATCTTAGGACATGCTTCCTCTCCTTGAAAAAGAGCTTGGTAGGCTTAACCATAGCTTGAATCAGCTGGTTAACCACATAGCAAATGTCCGATCTCATGTTCACTAGATACTTTAGTGAACCCACTAACTGTCGATAGATAGTAGCATCCACTACCTCTATAGAAGTAGCATCCTCTTTCCTCCAGTTTCTTGGAAGAGGAGTATCTATGGTTTTGCAACTCTCCATGTTAAACTTACCCAGTATCTCCTTTGCATACTTGCCTTGAGACACAAAAATTTCACCATCTCGCTGCCATATTTCCAATCCAAGGAAATAATGAAGGAGGCCCATATCCTTCATTTGGAACTCCCTTGCAAGATCCTCCTTGCATGAGTGTATCAATTACTCATCACCAGTTAATATTAAATCATCAACATAAAGAAAAATGATTAAAATATTACCCTCAACCACAATCTAGTACAGGTTTGCATCTGCTTCACTTTTGGTGAAGCCAGTCTGGTGAAATAGTTGTCTATCCGAGTGTACCAAGCACGGGGTGCTTGCTTCAGCCCATACAACGCTCTTTTGAGTCTGAACACATGTGACTCGTTGTTGAAGATCTCAAAACCTTCAGGATGCTTTATGTACACCTCTTCCTCAATGATCCCATTGAGAAACACAGTTTTCACATCCATTTGATGAATGCACCAACCCATCTGCGCTTAGAGTGCAAGGATGGTCCTTATGGAAGAGTACCTTGCAACAGGTGCAAAGGTCTCATCATATTATATCCCCTCAATCTGTGAGAAGCCTCGGGCTAAAAATCTGGCCTTGTATTTCTCCACACCCCCATCAATATCTTGCTTTACCTTGTATATCCATCTCGAACCTACCACTGATTTATCAACTGATCTTGAGACAGTTTCCCATGCACTATTTTTGACAATGAAGTCATACTCCTCCACCATTGCGTCAAACCAAGTATGTTGTTGCACTGCATCCTGAAAGGAATATGGTTCAGTCACAATAATTTTTCTCATGAGAGCTACGTATCTAGTAAATCATCCAAGAGATTGTATATGTCTGCGCTTTGAAGTAGGGGCTCATTACACAACATTTTGTCACTATCCCTGCAATCCCCAACTCGCACATTGGAGGGTCATTTCTATGACCAACATGCAGTGTCGTGCTTTGCAAATACCATCCTTGCATCCCTTTTGATGAAAGCAACATTCTTCTTGTTACATTTCCCTAAGCAGAGCTGTGAAAATCCCTATTTTTGTCTTGGCGCGAGTAGCCCATTACATCCTCGCGCCGACCTGGAAATTTAACACTATTCCCATGCCACTTGGCACTCTGTGCCAGTTAGACACCCAGGCCAAGCTGTTTATGGAATGTTTTTTAAAAATAGAGGCGGAGGTTCCATTCCAACCACCTCGGGGATGAGTCATTGGGAGTGGCTGAACTGAAACAACCACAGCCTCCTTCCTTTAGTTAGTAGTTTCCACCTCCCTTGGAACTCTCCTAAAAGATAGGACTCCCTCCCACCTTTTTAGGGATCCCAACCTCCTCTCTTTCCTCTATATAAGAAACTATCTACTTTAGTAGAAGCTAGCTGAACACATTATAGAGAAATGGTTGAATAGCTGAACAAGAGAATTATACTATAGCTAAGCTGCTGGAGGAGATAGAGTAAGAAAGATAGTATTGAGAGAGCTCGAGTCAATGAATTTCTAAGAGTCCGAATTCCCTGACCTACAGTTGAGACACGTTTCGTCTAAACCCCGCTAGAGGATATCATGATGTCAAAGCATCAGTTGTACTCTTCCTTCTACTCATTAATATGCATGACTACTATTTGGTTCCACTATTGTGTTATGATGTTTGTTTGATATGATATGTTTAGCCCTCTTTGACTAGCTAATAGTTGCGAGTGAAGCTACGCTACTATATGTTGTTCTTGTTCTTTGTCCTATGTGCAGGTATCTGGGCGTGACAGTGAACAGATCATGAATTGTTAAGGCAAGAGTGGGAGACCACTACTCTTTCTGCAACATTGACAATGTTGGATTCAAGGTAGGCCAATCTACCATATATTTTGTTCATTCATTAACTAGGAAGCAACACTTTAGCGTGTCCTTTTGTAACTAGACCCACCCTAGGGCTAGAGGGATCGTCTCTATCCGCAGAGAGGATTTACCTTCATAAAAAAATGGTGACTCCACTGGGGATCAGTGCGAGTTTGTCGTGTCATCCTGTTGGGTTAGTTTCTATTCTTGGTTTAATTATTTATCGTTTTTCTAGTTTGTTTGCTGAGTTTCCATTCTCTGTTCAGCTCCAGAGAGTCAAGGTTGACTTCTACCCATTAGGTTAGGGTTTTTTCCTCTTTTTTCATAGGTTTCCAGTTTGGCGCGTTTTTTGTCTAAATAGTTGCATCGATTGGCACATGTTGCTCTTGTAACACTTGCTTCAACCTCTCTATGGTGCAAATTACGGCCTTACAGTCGTGCCCATCCCTTTAGGTTTTGGATTGAACCCCATAATGCGTTTATTGATAATTTTTTCTTACCTTTGGGTTATTTTTTAGTGTGTTTTAGCCTTTGGAGACTGTGTAGACTACTGTAGACTTGTTCCCCTCAGTCGTTTGTCCGTTTTCTATCGGTGTCAGTTAAGACCTTAGGGTTTCTAGGTGTTCTTGCACATCGAGCCTTCTGTTTAGGAATGAGTCTCTTTGATTGTTGTCAGTGTCGTTTTGGGTTTTTAGACTGAGTTTTCTTGATCCTTTTGTTTTGTTGATTGAATGGTCTTTTAGTTTTGTCGATTATTCTTTGTTCTTCAACACTTTGAGCATCGATTGTTTTGCTTGTTTGGATCATTTTGAGAACTCTCTTTTTTGTTTGAAAGTTTGCTCCATTAGCTTGCATGTTTTTGTGTCTGTTTCACTTTGGTTGAGTCATTTAATTTTAAAAATTTACATTCTGAAAGCTCAAACTAGTGTTTTTTGTGTTTTCCATTGAATTAGTACAATGTGTGCTTCATTTCATTGAAAAAATCAAAAGATATCTTTGCATTCTTTTTTTGCATTGAAAATGAAACGTTCCTTTACATAACTAGCATTTGTCAATCTAGGAAGGAAATTCATTTTTGATTGATTGCATTAAGGGCATTAGAAAGTTTCTTTCCATATTTTCTTTTTTTGATTGTTTGAAATATTTATGTCCTTCTTCTAGCTATCATTCATCGAATTGAAATGGTGTTCATTTTCATATAGTTTGCATCTAGGAATTTGAGCTATAAATTCGATAGGGCCTGGAAATTGAAACATAATTCAAGATTAACTTTAAAATTTACTCAATGAACCTAAGGCAACATTGGAACCTAATGAAAAATTTCTAGTGGTCTAGGCTAGAGACGTGTTCCGACATCTTAAAACCTAGTAGCTGTCGCTCTCCTCTTGGCCTCAGACAATGCTAGTACAGATTTGTGCTCCCCGTACCATCGCATATATAAATGGAGACCCCTCCAGGTTGCAATCCTTTATCTATAGGAAGTTGAGTCTGCTGCCTTCTAACCGTGATACACCGAACACAGCATTTGGGGAGACTACCTACACGTACGTCAAGTCCTTGGTCAATTCTGTTTCATTTGATCACCAAGGTGTATATGGCAGTTCACGGAAACTTGGTACACCCTCTTTCTTAGATTACGAGAGTAGTCATTTCGATATTTTTTTGACTCTTTAAAAAGAGAAGAGATCATCGAGCGCTTGTCCTTTCACGTTCGTTTCATCCTGAAAATGATGGAGTCACCTTTTTCCTATTTCTCAACTCTTAAAATATGAAACAACAGAGCTTTGTTTCAATGTCCTAAAAAATTACTTGCCCATGAAATATTCCTAGTTAAATTTATCTTCCTTAGCGTTTTGTTTTATAGTTTTTTCTAATGGTAACTTTTCTAGATTTTTCCAACCAAGGAATCCCCTCCGAAGGGAATCCTGGTCCTTTTCCTGCTTTTGGAAATGTTGGTGCTCATATGGAAACATTGTCCTTTCCTGGGCTAATTGATGGGTTGCCTTTTGGTTATTCTCGACTTAGGTGGTCTCGAGTATTCTGCCCTCTGTACAACCATCCCCTCCACCTGAACAAAATCATGTTGATTCTAAGGTGGACCTCTCCCCTTCTTTTCCTGTTTCTTCATCCTCCTCTTCTACTTCACCTGGTGAGATTCTGGATTCTAGTAACCAGGTGGCTAAGAAGAAGAAGAAGAAGACGAAGAAGAAGAATTATGATAAAAGAGAGGCAGGATCTGCGGCTATTGTGCCTAAGAAACCTTCCCTCGATAAACCATCCAACCTTCCACGGAAAGTCAAATTCCCTTATATGCTATGCAAGGGTGACCACTTTCTTCGAGACTGTGCTGGCATTCCCAAGGTACTTGAAGTATGGTATGATGGCCATCCGCCGTTGTCTTTGGATTTTGGAAGTCATGTTGCTGACACATATTTGACTAGTGTTGATAAGACCCATAAGAAACAGGGTGAGATTACCAATCCCTGTAGGTTGTGTGAAGGGCATCATCCCATTCAAATTTGTCCGTACATGGATGAAACCAAGAGATTGTTGGACAACCCTATTTTTTCTGCACCCTGCCTTCCGGCTGATTACCAGAAGCTTTCTTCGAGTCCCCTGCTAGTTGATTCAACGATCAGTCAAGATTCATCTTTGGTCGATCCTGCTCCCCAGGAAATTCAAATTCAGGAATCTGTTCCCGACCAACCATTGGATGTGGAATCGGTTGACTTGATCTCGCCTATGGTTCGTCAATTATTTTTTGTCGAGAGTGGATCTCATCCCCCCCACGTTCTTCTTGTTTCTTCAGATTCCTCGAACTTGGAGAAAGATTCTCCCATCCCTATAGTTCAAGAAGCTACTCCTCCTGCTCCCATGATGGAGGTCTAGGACGCTGCTCCTCTTGCTCCTGTAACACTAGGGGATGACCATCTCAGTTCAATGGCACCCTCTCCTAGTAGTTTGGTCGCTTCCTTTGATTGGAGTCGATTTGCGGGATACCTTCTTCCTTCTTATGTGCCTTTTGAGATCACGGTACAGGCCTCCCATGTGGTCGTACCCAACACCATTATAGATGAAGGCATGTCTGTTACTGTTTTGTCTTCAACTACTTGGAAAGCTTTTGGTTCTCCACCGCTTATGCCTGTTACACAGAATCTATTGGCATTTAACAGAAGAACCAATCAACTGTTAGGAATCCTTCTGAATTTGCCTGTTACTTTGGGAGGGAAAACCATATATATAGACGTGATGGTTGTTTCAGGTCCCTTGGATTTAAATTTACTCTTGGGGCGCGACTATGCTTATGCCATGGGTGCAATTGTCTCCTCCCTCTTTCGTGTGATCTGTTTTCCACACAAAGGTCGGATCGTGACCATTGATCAGCTTTCATTCTTTGGTCCTGACGTGACATCTAGTCCACCATCATCCCTTCCAGGTCTTCATCTGCCGGTTGTATCTTCCCCGCCACATATTAATTATGTGGTTACCTGTCCCATGCCCACATTCAGTGATAGTGCCATTGTGCATCATGTGCTGGGGGCATTGGGTCCTGATTTCCGAGATGTTGTTCTCCCATCTGGTGCAGAACTCTTGGAAGTCATGACCTCTTATTCGTCATGGTAAAAGGTCGTTGGAGCATATTTCATTTTCTTGTGTCAAGCTCCTTAAAAAATGAAACAAGGTTGTTGGAGCATAGTTCGTTTTCTTGTGTCAATCTCCTTAAAAAATGAAACAAGATCATCGGAGGACAATACGTTTCCTTGTGTCAAGCTCCCTAAAAAATGAAACAAGATGTCACGAGGATAGTTCTTTTAATGTGTCAACCTCGTTAAAACAATGAAACACGTTCCCGTTCAATTCACGTCTTTGATAAGATCTTGTAAAATCCCAGTCGAGTCTTTCTCTTGATCTCGTAATTTGAACCTTCACTCCATCTACCTTTCATATGGACTGAAGCTTGGGGGGCATGTAACTTGAATTGAGTCACCATGTTGGGGGGCATGCAAAATTATTTCAAGCATAGTTTGTTTCCGTTTCAAGCTTGTGTAAAAATGAAACTGGTTTCTAAGCATAGTTTATCTTTGTTTCAAGCTTGCGTAAAAATGAAACCAACTTCAAGCAGAGTTTCCTAATTTAAAGCTTGTGTAAAAATGAAACCATTCCCATTTTACCTCTCGTTTCCTAATTTAAAGCTTGTGTAAAAATGAAACCATTCCCATTTTACCTCTCATGATTTCCATTTTCTTAGCCTGTTTTGCCAGATGAACCTTGGTTTTCTCATTTCATCGTCCCTATCTGCTTGGCCAATCATACGCCTTCACTTGATTGTTTTACCCATTCCTGAGGAACCATTGCAATGAGTGGTCTTGTTAGCCAGCCTCTTGACCTTTATCTTGTTCTGAGTAGTTCCACCATCACCGGAACCAGTTGCTACCCTTAATACCACTCATTCCCAGAAATGGTGGGGGAAAATGGAACCAAGTTTTAGTTGTGTTGGCAGTATGTCGCTCTTAAACATGGCACTTTTCTGCATTCGTGTCGGGTTGGGGACATCTCATTTCGTCATTTTTGCCTCCATGGGTTTGGGTAATCTCTTTTGACCTCTCATATGCTCTTTGCCACGTCATCATGACCTCATATCCTTTGATTTAAAATACTGCCAAATCCAGTGTCATGCTGTTGATATGTTCAAGAGAATTTTGTCTCCGCAAGTTGTCAACCTTCCTCTGATCTCCTATTGGTCCTGATCCACTTTCATCATGTTCCCTTGTCTCGTGTCGATGATGTGGGGAACATTATGGCCCTCCTTTGACCAGGTCACCTCCTGTCAACTTTAGCTCATTACCCAGGAATTTGATCTAGAGACTCCCTTCTGGTACCTTGGAGCTTGCATGCCTCAATGGCAGGTTTTTCACATTCGACTCAAGGTTCACATCATTGGCCTTCGATTGATTTATTCTGCGGATGTTTGACGTCAATTCACTTTTCACATTCCATAGATTGTACCTTTTGTACCTTGAGGGCCATCATCATCATTGGTGGTTTCTCTCGCGTCTGTTAACAGCTTTCATAATTGGCTGGTAATCAGGCGATTTTCCTACATGTTTGACTTCAAATCATACATTTGCATGCTAGAAATTGCACTTGTCTAAGTTGAGATGGAGCACAAGACCCTGGTTTTTGTCTGATAAACTCCAGGCTACAGATTTTTGTGGATTATTATGACTTATTGCATGAATCCCTTGATTGGATGGCTGCGACCATACCTGAGTCTATTTATTGATCCTTCCTATTGGATGGATGTGTCCATACCTTAGATCTCAGTTTTTATATACTCTATTATGGATGGGTGCGCCCATGCCACATGATTCATGTATCACATATATCAGTTGTATTTGTATCACAGGTCTTCCGACAGTGGTGTTTGGTTTGAACGCATTCTCATAAAGCATTTCACCCCTCCCTCTCTCTCGGACTTCATACTTTAGGGGGCATCTGTTAAACAACATTTTGTCACTGTCCCTGCAATCCCCAAATCGCACATTGGAGGGTCATTTCTGTGACCAATACGCAGTGTCATGCTTTGAAAATACCATCCTTGCATCCATTTTGATGAAAGCAACATTCTTCTTGTTGACATTTCCCTAAGCAAAGCTGTGAAAATCCCTATTTTTTCCTTGGTGCGAGTAGCCCGTTACATCCTCGTGCCGACCTGGAAATTTAACACTATTCGTATGCCACTTGGCGCTTTGTGCCAGTTAGACACTCGCGCCAAGCTGTTTATGGAATGTTTTTTAAAAATAGAGGTGGAGGTTCCATTCCAACCACCTCGGGGATGAGTCATTGGGAGTGGTTGAACTGAAACAACCACCTTATCCTTCCTTTAGTTCTTAGTTTCCACCTCCCTTGGAACTCTCCTAAAGGATAGGACTCCCTCCCACCTTTGTAGGGATCCCAACCTCCTCTCTTTCCTCTATATAAGAAACTATCTCCTTTAGTAGAAACTAGCTGAACACATAATAGAGAAATGGATGAATAGCTGAACAAGAGAATTATACTATAGTTGCTAGAGGAGATAGAGTAAGAAAGATAGTATTGAGAAAGATTGAGTCAATGAATTTCTAAGAGAGCTTGAGTTCGAATTCCCTGATCGATAGTTGAGACGCATTTTTTCTGAACCCCGCTGGAGGAGATCACAACGTCACAACATCGGTTGTACTCTTCCTTCTACTCATTAATATACATGACTACTGTTTGGTTCCACTATTGTGTTATGATGTTTGTTTGATATGATATGTTTAGCCCTCTTTGACTAGCTAATAGTTGTGAGTGAAACTACGCTGCTATATGTTGTTCTTGTACTTTGTCTTATGTGCAGGTATCTGGGCGTGACAACGAACGGATCGTGACTTGTCAAGGCAGGAGCGGGAGACCACTACTATTTCTGCAACATCGACAGTGTTGGATTCAAGGTAGGCCAATCTACCATGTATTTTGTTCATTCATTAACTAGGAAGCAACACTTTAGCGTGTCCTTTTGTTACAAGACCCACCCTAGGGCTAGAGGGATCGTCTCTGTCCACAGAGAGGATTTACCTTCATAACAAGGCTCCTATATTCTGTGCAACATAAATTCTTAGCCTGTTAGCTTCTGTGGTGTGCCTTCTGCCATTTCTAATGGATGGCTCTACAAGAGTGGCTTCCTCCACTCCATGAACCTCATCATGTCGCTGATCCATATCTTGAGACTCATCTTTGGAAACAGTACCTCCTCCGTATGAAAGTCCAACTCCCTCTCAAGCGACAACCGCATGGCTTTCCCCTCATCAAATTTGATATCCCGTTGCACAACAATGATTCTGTTTTTTGGAAAATACACATGATATTTATGGGGTGTTTCTGTGTACCCCACAAAAATCCCAACTTCAACAGTCATCTCCAGCTTATTCCTGGTGTCCTTTGTCACATGCACATAAACAGATGAGCCAAAAATCTTAAAGTGTGAAACATCTGGTTTCTTACTAGTGAAAGCTTCTTTAGGTGTACTCATGCCAAGTACTTTATGAGGACAACAGTTCTTCACATAAACCACAACGTTGCATGCTTTCGCCCACAAATTCATTGGTAGGCCCTTATCATGCAACATCGCTCGTGTTGTACCCACGATTGTTCTGTTCTTCCTCTCTGCAACCCCATTTTTCTATGGGTTATGAGGTGTTATGAGTTCTCTTCTAATTCGATCTTTTCTGTAGAAGTTCTTGAATTCGTTAGAGATGTATTCTCCACCATTATTTCTCCTAAAATCCTTCACTTGCTTCTTTGACTCTTTCTCTACTAATGCCTTAAACTCATAGAACTTAGAGAATGTTTGATCTTTCATTTGCATGAAGAAGATCCAAAATTTACGAGAAAAGTCATCGACAAAGATTTTATAGTACTTATGTTTTGTTGTTGAAGCAACCGAGAATGGTCCACACATGTTTGTGTGAACTCTCTCAAGGATCCCCGAAGCAAATTTATCCTTCTCATGAAAGGTGGACTTTACATACTTACCCATGGTGCAACCCTTGCACTGATCTAACTGAGCAGGTGTTCCCATTGGAAGTCCAGTAGATATTTGCTGCATGACTTTCAAGGCTCCATGACGAAGATGGCCCAATCGCCTGTGCTGTAATTCACCCTCATCCCGGCTCGCCACTTTTTCTGCATTTCCCATCAAGGAAGCGCAACCATCTTCCTCCAGGTTGTAGAGATTATTAAATCGAATTCCTATCCTCTTGGCTTGAACTGTTGTTTTATGTCGCAGGAAATATTTTCCATCACTAAAAACAACGTCATAGCCTCTGTCCTCCAACATTGCGATTGAGACAAAATTTTTCTTCAGACCTGGTACATGCATTACATCTTTGAATTGAAATGGTTTACTTGAATCCCTCTGAAAGGTAATGGTACCAATCCCGGTAGCATTGTACCGTCCGTCTTCGCCCATCTCAATACGCATCTGGAGATCTTTCTCCTCCAAGTCACTAAAAAGTTCCTTATCTCCCGTCATGTGAAAGGAAGCGCCACTATCCAAATACCACACCGGTCCCAATGCACTTGACACCATTCATGCAATCGAGGAGAAGTCAAGCTCAAATTGTGAGGAAAGGGCCTCATTAGATATAGATCCAAAAACCTTCTTGTTCTTCTTCTTTTGTGGAGAGTTAGTAGCAAAATGCCCATGTTCGTGACAGTGAAAACACTTCACCTTGGACATGTCCTGATTCTTGCCTTTAGACTCAGATTTAGAATGGAATTTATTCCCCTTCCCCTTCTTCACCTTGGAAGCCAAAGAAAAATCCTCTTCATCATCATGCTTTGATGAAGAGCCATCTCTGGTGTTCCGCCTGAACTCCTCCTGCACCTGATTAGACCACAGTCGTTCCCAATCCGGCAATTTTTCCCGTTTGTTGATAGAGTCTTCATAACTGTGTCAACTCCTAGGAAGTCATAGGAGAGCCAAGCTCTCCAAATCATCATCAACGAATATTATTCCCACACTCCCCAGTTCATCTCGACATTGGACAAACTTTATGAGATACTTTGGAATGGTGTCGCCCTTTTCCATCTTGATCTTCCTAAGTTTATCTTTGAGCGCCAATTTCCTATGGTCGCTGCTGCTTTGGAATAGATCCTTCAAAGCCTTCCACATAGCATATGGTGTGGCTTTCCCATGGAGGTT
The DNA here is from genome assembly GCA_034641835.2 of Pinus albicaulis. Lineage (NCBI taxonomy): Eukaryota > Viridiplantae > Streptophyta > Pinopsida > Pinales > Pinaceae > Pinus > Pinus albicaulis. The sequence goes on along the minus strand of JAXQQM020083861.1, from coordinate 65,514 downwards.
TGAGAAAATGTGGTCTCGTACTCCCTCCAACAGGATCCTCCTAGCCTTTGCCACTTTATTTTTCCATGCATCAAGATTGGCAGCATCTGCAGCATCTGGCTTAGGAACATCTTTTTCAATGAATTCCTTCAAGACATTGTATTCGAGTACTGCCTCCATCCTGTCCTTCCAGGTAATGTAGTTCAAGATGCCCTAGAGTGCATACTCTAACCTCAAGCCATTGAAAGCCATTTCGATCTTGAATCAGCTGTAGCACCAAGAAAATATTTCTGCAAATTCTAATTCTATCCAGTCACAATCTCAGCTCCTGATTCACTTCTGTAATTTCCTGTGCTCTAATACCATGTAGAAATTATACAATATGCATGTATATATTGGATTTACTCGATCTAACAATATGCTAAATTTAAATACTGAATCGATTCTACAAATCTTTGCAGAATAAAAAACACAATCGCCAATCACATGAACATGAAAAAAGATCAATCACACACAACACAAATAATTTCTCGGGGAAAGCTTACAGGTAAAAACCCCACTATCTTCTATTGTATATTATATAATGGATCATGAAACAATTACATACAAAACTCTTCTCACAAGAGCCCTTAGTACATCAGCTAATTGTCTCACACTGTCATACAAAAATTGGCAAACCCCTTAGCCAATTTACTATCTCCAGACAACCTGCCTTCACTGCACAATCCCTGCTTAAAGCAATCCCTAAATTGATGCCTTGTTGCCTGCCTTGACTGCACAAGTATCATGAGCACATCTAATGTGTGTGTGCTTGCATGTGTGCAAGCAGATAATGTCACAACCGATAGTTTACTTCCCTTTCACCTAGAACTCAATTGGGTCTCCATTGGTTCTGACATGCATGCAGCTAATAATAGTAAATCTTTAGTTACATTTGAGATCACTACATGTGAATTAATTAATATTTAATTCACTTGATCTCTCACTAGTGTATCTTCAGTTACAACTAGCACAACTGAGTTTAAATCACTTAACGAGTTAAATTATTTGCAACTTGCACAAACTCATGCACCACTGCACTTCCAACTCTGTTACAACTAGAATCACTTAGTTACAACAAGAGTCACTTTACATGTCCCACCAACCAACCTCTTAACTTGAAATTCACTTAGCTAACTGATTTTCCACTTCAGTTAACTATTTTCAAGTCCACATTGAGAATATATTATAGTTTAATGTCCATCTAAATTAAGGGATAAAAAAATAGACATGCACCTAAAAATAGCCTGTGGGCCCCACCCTAGTGTAGGTGCTTAATTTTCACTAGGATCATGGGTGCCAAAATTTTTTCTTGTTGAATCTCAACACTTCAAAGTCGCATTTTTGGGAAATTTTTTGATATTTGTAGGGTATATATGTTTTCATTACATACAACAAGACATCTACAAAGGTTTTTGATCATAGTGCATCCATTTATGAGGTCAAAGAAGTAGTAGGTCTTTTGATGCACATAGGAGGTGCTGCACACATGAGGTGTTGCGTACAAGAAGTGCTACACACAAAAACAATCTATGTTTTTTACACCTAATTCTCACCTTAATGTGACAAATGAAGGATTTTATTATGTAATTTTATTATTATTATTATTTTATCATTGTAAATTTCCCACACATGATTGTCATAAGCAAATCTAGTGTATTAGGAGTATAGTAAAGTTCTTAGGGAAAGTCAAAGATGTTGTCCTATTTTACAAATTAGTGGCTTTTTTACCTATTTTCGTGAGATCAGCTCCATCCAAATGGGGAATAGGTTGGTTTTGAGTTCCTTGGATCTAGAAACAAATTTTGTATATAGCTTATGATTTTGAATGTAGAGAGGGTTGATTGTGAAGTAAAGGAAGACCTTTCTTTTGATTATAAGTTGCGGAGTTCAAATTGAAGTAATCAATTTAGTAATACAGAGGCAGTTTGGTTTGAGGATTCTTGTGTTAGACAAATGGTGATGTTTCCCTCTTTGTAAATCTATTTTTCCTTTAAGTTTTTACATGTATGCTCCTTCTTAATTGTTTACAAGTAGATGATAAGTGGAATTTACTTGCAGTACTTTGATATCGCTTGTTAAGCAATCTTAATGTTTTCTTTCTGAGATTAAGTATATAATTCATTTGTGTACACTATATATTCAATTGATCCTAACTCTTAGTCATCTCATCCACACCGCAATAGCTCTATAAGATCCAAGAGTTTTCCTACCTCGCCCTATTTCAAGCTTTCTCCGTCTATCTATTATTGATTATTGACTGCATTGTTAATTTTTCTGTCTCTTGGAATCTTGAGGACTAAAATTAAACCATAAGCCTCGACTTTATTATTTGACATTTGTCCTAATCCCGAGCTATAGTATATCTATATTGATTTGTCTTTGTGGATTACGAGGCCTCCTAATATTGCTTTGCCCAGATTTTTCTTTGACATTCCATCGAAGAAAAGGCAGGCTCTGTTGAGAGAGAGTATCCAACTTTGAAACTCTGCCTCTGTCGTTCTTATTTTTCATATTTGTTGAACCTTTGTATTTTTTTTCAAGAGACTGATGTTGATCTTGTTGAAGGAAAAACCGATCAAACTTCTCTCATCATTCTGGAGTTGGGCCATATCTATTCCATGGAGCCCTTTGGTTGAAAGAAACTCAGTCATCAATCCCCAAGATTTTGAGGTTACTGTGTTTACTGTGGGAATTTTATTTTTGAAGATTTTCCTGTTTCTGGCTAACCATATTTTCTAGTAGAGAAAGGATGGAAGGCTGCTCCAGAATCTTTGAATTGCGGATTTGTTTTTGAAGGAATGTGGAAATTTGCTTTTCCATTTACTTATGAACTAATTTAGAGGGAACCTATAATTCAAATTTGCTTCAATAAGTGACACCATTGTCTCCCAAAATTTTCTAGAGAAAGAACACTCTAGGAAAAGGTGTTGAATTGTTTCCTCTGCCTTCAGACAGAGGGGACATTGAGATGGTCCACATATTCCTCTCTTTTTTAAGTTTTCCGTTTTTAATGATTTTCTATGTAGCAATTTCCATAGGAAAATCTTAATCTTTGGAAGGGTTTCCACCTTCTAGGTCTGCTTCCAATATTTCCATTCTTGCTGCCTCTGATGTTCTTGGATTTTTTCATATCCAGTCTTGACTGAGTACTCTCCTCCAGTAGGTTTCCAGTAGTAAGCATCTTGAGTGTTTTTGTCTACTGGTGCTGCTGCAGTGAGAAGGGAAGTCATGAGGTTCCATTGATTTGTTAAGTCATTGGGCAGGTTGGGTCTGGCCTAATGTTTCCATGTACCATCCAGTTTCAAATTGGAGATGTCCTCCATTTTTTTGTATCCTTCCCTTATCATCCACCTCTTTATATCCTTGATCTCCGAATTGTTGTCTAAGGGAGAATTTCCAATTATACTGTCCTTCCATAGGTTGATCCGTTCCCCATTTCAAAGCCTCATATAAATGTGATCCTTGATTAGCTGAATTGCTCCGGAGATTATTTTCCATATTTGAGTGCAAGGTCTTGTGGGGGGACTTTTTCCCAGAATAGAGGTTCTTGGTACATTAAGGTATTTTTCCTCTAGTGCTGCTTTCCACCAGAGTTTTTCTCCAGTTAGGAACCTCCATGCAATCTTATTTCCCAAGGAAAGATTCATTATTCCGGGGGTTTTTATGGAGAGTCCTCCATTTTTGTAATGAGTAGTGACTTTTTTCCAATTTACAAGGCTACATTTTTTTGTTTCAGTTTTTCCTCCTTGCCATAAAAAGCTTCTGACGATAATTTCAATTTGCTTGTGGATGCTTGTTGGCACTGCTATTAATTGGTATAAGGGAAAGGCTGCTAGAATGAATTTGATGAGGATGATTTGACCCACTTGGTTTAACCATAGAATACCCCATGCTTGAATTTTGACTTTCATCTTCTCAACATATTTGCTCCAAATTTCTGTCTTTAGATTTTTCTTGGTGATGGGCAGCCCAATATATTGAAAGTGGCTCCAATTGTTCTGATAAGGAATTTCCAAAATTTGGGACATTCGCTGAATAGTTCTTATGGGGGTGTTCCAGCTATAAATACAACTTTTTCCATTATTGACCAACCCTCCTGAAACATCCATGAAATTGTCAAGAATGATTTTGAATCTTATAGCAACTATACAAGATGCTCCACCCAATAGGAGGGTGTCATCAACAAACAAGGAGTGGTTTATTCTTTTGGTTCTACTGCTGATAGTGAGGCCTGTTAAGGTGGCATTTATTCTACTGTGTTCCAATTTTATGCTAAGGGAATCAACCATAAGGATATAAAGAAAAGGGGATAGGGGGAAACCATGCCTAAGGCCCCTTGAGCTTTGGAAGAAGTCACATCATCTGCCATTTACAAGAGGGGCTATCCAAGGTCCTATTGTGTAGGCCTTGTTTGTGTTAATGAAATCTTCAGAAAAACCATATCTATTTAAAACAACTGCAAGGAAGGTGAGGTTAACTCTGTCAAATGCATTAGCCATATCCATTTTGAGGATGAATCCTTTTTCGTTTCTAGAGAGACTTGTGTGAAGAGCTTCTTGCATAAGGATGATGTTGTCAACTATCTGACGGTTGGGGACAAAGCCTCGATTTTCTGAAATGAGAGAGTGAAGAAGAGGTTTGAGCCTTTCGGCAAGAATTTTAGAGATGATCTTGTAAGAGGCATTGCAGAGGGAAATTGACCTAAATTGGTTGAGGGTGGAGGGGCGAGGGTCTTTTGGAATGAGGGCAAGATATGTGGAATTGGTAAATCCCCCAAATTTTTTTTCCTGATAACATATCTGATCATTTTTATTAAGTCCTTTTTAATGAGATGCCAGAAGGTGCAGTAGAATGAAATGGGAAAGCCATCTGTGCTCCGTGCCTTTTCCGGATGCAGATCCCAAGTAGTTGGAATGACTTATTCTTCTGTGACTTATTTGGAGAAGGAATTGTTTGTTTCCTCATCAATTAAATTTGAGATGTGCATTAAGAATTCCTTCGAGTTTGCTTGGCTGTCTACAACTATTAAGAGAGCTTTAAAGTGTCGAAAGACCTCACTTTTAATATCTTCTTGTCCCTTTATTTCTTGCCCTCCTTCTCCCACTATTTTTTCAATGTTGTCCTTTATCATTCTTGTTTTGGCTGAGTTATGGAAAAAGGTAGTGTTCTTGTCCCCAGCTTGTATCCAAAGTTGCCTGGATTTTAGCCTCCATGTTTCTTCTTCTCGTCTAGTGTTCCTGTAAATTTTCCATTGTATTTCTTTTTCCTTTTCCCGCTTCTCAGCTGTGCTATCAGTGTTTTCCATTTCCTCTTGGATTTTTGTTAGTTCATGCTTGAAGGTCTCTTTCTCTATTTGTGGTTCCTTGTAGTTGGCCTTTGCCCAGTCTTTCAATCTTGCTTTGGTGGCTTTTAGCTTCGATTCCCATATGTATGTTGGTGAACCGCTGATATTTTGTTTCCATATTTTTTCCACCTCTTGTTTAACCTCTTCACGGCTGCCCCAAAGCTGGCTGTATTTGAAAGGAAGGGGTCCATAATTTTTAGCCGTTCCAAGTTCAATTAGTAGAGGTTTGTGATCTGAAGCTACTGCCAGGATGCTTTTTGAAGATACTCTGCTATAGCTAGCCACCATTTTGTCCCTGATGAGAATCCTGTCCATCCTTTCTTTGATATTTTCCTTCCCTATTCTTCTGTTGTCCCATGTGTATTTTCCATTTTTTGGAGGGATGCCCAAAAGGTTTCATTGTTCCATGATTTCTTCTAGAGTCTCTCTATTTGGGTCAAGCTGAAAGGTTCTCCCTCTCTTTTCCTCCGTTGAGAATAGGGTTGAGGTCTCCTCCTACAATGTGATTTTCTTCTTGATCCTCCATTGTGTTCTCTTTTAAAGTATTCCAACATGTTTCTTTGTCCCTCTAATGATTTGGAGAATATATATTGTAAATGTTGGTTTTTTCCCCATTTTCTAGATTTTCCAGAATTGTGTTTATCCAATATCATTTCTTTGTTGTGTGTTGCATGTGCCATTTTCCTTTTTTCAAAGATAGTACAAATCCCTCCTGAAGCTTCGTTTGTTGAAATTGCTTGCCCTTCATAATTTTTTGATTTTGCAATTATGTTGTCCATATCTTGGCTGCTGATTTTTGTCTCTTAGATTAAGAGGATGCCTGATTTTTCATTTTTTATGAGGTCTTTTAAGAAGTTTATTTTGGAGGGATGACCCAACCCTCTACAATTCCAAGAGACAACTATCATTATTTACTGTTGGTGGTGGATGAGGGATCCTTTCCTTTGTGGGCCTGTTGTACTTTTTCTTTGTTCTTGGAGTGTTTTTCTAGGAAGCTTTCTAGTGCCTGATGCGTTCCCAAGGAAAGGTCTTTGCCTGCTGCCTCATCCCTTATTTCCCGGTTAGATTTCCTTCCTAATTTATTTGTATTTTCAATGGAGAGAAGAGTTTTTTTTGATTGATTATGAGTGAGGACTTGAACCAAGGTGTGGGGAAGGGGATTGGAGAGGGTGAGAGGGTCCTCCTGTTGAGAGAAGAAATGCTGAAGGGGGGGGGGGTGGTGGAGGGGGGAGCCCAGAGGGGGAGGGGAATGAGAGGTCAGAAGGATGGGGGTGGGGGAGATGGAGGAAATAAGAGGTTCAGAAGGAATGAGAGCTTTGGATAGAATGTCAAAAGGGTTGGACCCGAAGAAAGGGGAGGATTCAGGAATTGAGGAGGAGGGTTGAGGAGAAGGTCTGGAGGTCAGAGAGGGAGGGCCAAGCGGGGGTGGAGGCGGTGGAGCAGGTTGATATTTTGAAGTCATCTTTTTTTTTTGACTTGTTCCTATTTTGTATCCTGGTTTTCTTCTATATATTTTTCGTTTTCTTATTTTTTACTGCACCTATTTGTACAATGACCGTACTTGTGACATACCTTGCATTTGAAAGGGATTTTATCGTAATCCAACTGCTATATGTGCGTCCCGTTGTCGACCTTGAGCTTGATGGATTCCGGGAGACCTCTTCCAAGATCCACTTCGACACAAATCCTTGCGCGAGCCTGCATGTTGTCTTTTGGTTCACTTCAGTCAATATATTTGCCTACTACGTTTCTTATTGCACGCACCGATTCATCTCCCCAACGGTGCAGAGGGAGGTGTGGCAGCCTGACCCAAACTGGAACAACATTTGGGACGTCTAGTTCCAGATCAAAGTCGGGGGTCCAGCGATTTAAATATAGTCCTATGGTGTCCATGAAGTATGGACCACTTCGAAAAATGAGATCCCGATCGCTCTTGGTTTCGAAGTGAAAGGTATAGAAACCTCTTCCATAGGAGTGGATGGCGATTTTTCCTTGAGTGAACTGGGCCCAATTTCTTTCAACCCATTTTTGGACGGTTTTGGGGGAAGGCCAAAGGCCAGTAAACTGGCCAACCAAACCTTTCTCAACAAGAGAGATCTCTGCTTTCCGAGGCAAAGTAGGCAGCAAGGAAATCTCAGGGATGGAGTCCAGTATCTTTACAAACTTTGAAATCGTTGGTCTGGCTAGTTGCGGTCCCAAAGAATCGATCAGAGAAGCAAAAGCAGCCACAAATGCATCAGGCTGAGCATGAAACAATGGAGAACTACTTGTGTTGGAGGGAGGCACTCCCAGATTTGGCTCCGGGGAGGCCACGGGGGGCAGAGGCCTAACACCTGTGCGTAGTGCGGCTAGGGCTGGAGCTCGGGCTCACAACGCAACAACATTTGCGGCAATTTGGATTCATGTGTTTTATTTTTTATTAATATATATATATATATATATATATATATATATATATAAATTTTCATAATTAATATTATTAAAATGTGTTTTTAATATAATAATAAGTCATTTTAAAATGAAAATATGGAAAAAAAATTATAATTCATGAAAATGGAAATAATGGAGAAAAAGGAGAAAAATTTCAAAAAGTTAAATAAAACAAAAAACAAAAAATAAGTAACTAATAGAAATGGAAGTTACTAAACAACCCATAATAAGACCTCAACCAATCACCTTACAAATAAATGAATTTAAATAATAATAATAAATAACAAAATTGAATTCATAATGTTAAACTATGAATAAGTGATAGAGATTTTTGGTCAAAAAAAACTAATACACACACAAAGGCAAAATGATTTATACAATAAATTTTATTTTATTTTTATATATGGAAGTTTTATATTTATTAATAAAATTATAAATATTTTTTCAAAAAATAATTATATTGTGCATAACTCACTTTAAAAATAAATAAATTGAATCACAATGCAAAAAATTTATGTTTAAATTTAATACTTTTAGAAATTTTTTTTTTTCTAAATTATATATATATATATATATATATATATATATATATATATATATATATATATATATATATATATATATATATATATATATATATTGATTGATTGCATATCACATTATTTTTTTTATAAAAACATGCCAAAGGAAATTGCCATTGGCATATGTATTTTAAATATTTTAATAAAATTAAAAATAAGAATATTTCTCTATATAGATATGAAATATATAAAAAAGTGGCTAAAGTAAATATAGGCATTGGCTATTGGGTTGGATGTGGGGAGCATTTTTTCCTGCCCCGTGATTTGATTTTACAGCTTAATTCCAGGGGCATAATTAATTTAAATTAGGTGGCTAATGACACTTGCAAATCTATTTGGGCTTAAGGATGGATGACTACTCATCAGGTAAATCTACAAGATAACCATGCAAATGATTGAGAGAATTACATTGCAACTTTAAACACATCTCATGTTTGCAACCGTGACAAAGAAGACGCTCTTGCTTGCACATATTCATTATCAGGGGAATACATGCCAAAAAAAATGTACTTGCATATCATTGAAAATTGGAAAGCTATGGTGATGGAAGAAACTATGGACGCGACCACATTTCAGGTTAAAATTAGACGATGGGATCCTGTTGAAGTTTGCAACAAGAAATAATGAATTTGGCATCCAGGAACAACATCCATGATCCTAGTGAAAATTAAGCATCTACACTAGGTGGGGCCCACACAGACTATTTTTAGGTGTATGTCTATTTTTAGAATGTTGAGAAAATTCTATTTATAGTGAGAGCCTATTTTTAGAATGGTGAGCACATTCTATTTATAGATGAGTTTTTATTTTTAGATCCATGTGCGAAGTCTATTTATAGATCACATGTCTAAAAATAGAATGCATGTCGGTTATTATTATCTCTTAATAATAATTGGACAATAAATATTAATCTATTTTCTTGAAGCACTTGATTTTAGTTAACTAATGTGGAAAACCAGCTAACTGAAGGAATTACGAGTTCTAAGTTTGGTTGGTGGGACATGCAAGTGGACTTAGTTGTAGCTCAGTGATTCTGAGCTGTAACAAAGTTGGATGTGTATTTATGTGAGTTGTAAAGTAGTTTAACTAAGTTAAGTGAGTTAAACTCAGTTGTGCTAGTTGTAACTAAAGACACACTAGTGAGAGATTAGTGAATTAAATATTAAATTAATTGACATGGAGTGATCTCACATGCAACTGAAGATTTATTAATGTTAACTACATGCATATCAGATCCAGTGGAGACCCAATTGAGAGATAGGTAAAAGGGACAGTTTGATTATCAGTTGTGACATTAGTGGGTGCACACATGAAACCACACACACATTGGATGTGCCTATGAGTATTGCGCAGTCAAGGTAGGCTAGTATCTCATTCATTCAGGGATCGTGATCAACAGGGATTGCGCAGTGGAGGAAGGCTGTCAGGAGGCAGTAAATTGGTGCATGTATTAGCCATTTTTTGTATGATAGTGTGAGACGATTGCATATTGTACTGAGAGCTCTTGGATTAGATTTTTGTATGAGATTGTTTCATGATCCATGATATATACATAATATATGATAGTGGGGTTTTTAGCTTTATGATTTCTCGGTAAAAACACCTATGTTATGTGTGATTGATCTTTCTTCGTGTGTTTCCAATTGGCGATTAAATTTCCAGAAAGATTTTAGTAGAAGGATTATGTATTTAATAGTGACATATAATTGTTAGATCAGGAGAATCCAAGCATGATGATGAAGAGGATTGTGCTTTGGCTACCAAGGTGAAGAAGGGGAACGGGAAGAAATTCCATTCTAAATCTGAGGCCGATGAATATGGCAAGGAGCACAACATGTCCAAAGTGAAGTGTTTTCACTGTCACGAGTATGGACATATTGCCACAAATTGTCCACATAAGAAGAAGAACAAGATGGCTGCTGGATCTGTAGTTGGTGAGGCTCTTGCCTCACAATTTGAGCTTGAATTCTCGTTGATCACATGCATGGTGTCAAGTGCATTGGGATCAGGGTGGTACTTGGATATTGGTGCTTCCTTTCACATGACGGGAGACAAGAAAATTTTCAGTGACTTGGAGGAGAAAGATCTCCAGATGCATATTGAGTTGGGCGACGATGGACGATACAGTGCAACCATCATTGGTACCATTACCTTTTAGAGGGCGTCAGATAAAATCTTTCATTTAAAATATGTTATGCATGTTACAGGTTTGAAGAAAAATTTAGTCTTAGTCGCAATGTTAGAGGATAGAGGCTATGATGTTGTCTTTAGTGAAGGAAATGTTTTCCTGCGACATAAAGAAACAGGGCAAGCCAAGAAGGTTGGGATTCAAGTTAAGAATCTCTATAGAATTGATGTAGATGGAATTTCTACTGAGCTTCCTACAGTTGGGAAGTGTGAGAAAGCCATGCAATTGACGCTTGAGAGGGAGCAGGATTTGCATGCAGGTAAGAGTGAACCTCGGGATGTGGAGCAACCACTCATGCAGAGAAATTTCATGCCAGATGGGTAGAGGGAGTGCATGTAGCTATACAACCAGGTGAGAGGTGGGGCAACATGCATGGATAATCCTAAGAAGAAATTTCTGGGAAGGATTCATTGAGATGGTGTGGATCTCATGAATTGAACCTGGCTACGAGGAGCCCACGGTACAAAAGTAGCAGGATCATTTGGATTGATGCATTCGGATGTCGGGAGGACATGAAATCAAAGTGACAATGTCGGATACTGGAGTGCGGATTAGAGTTGACAACAAGTGCACAGTGCATGGACGCAGAGGTCAATAACACAGTGGTTCCTGAAGGCATGTGCAGTTAGTACCAACAGAATTCAGAAGACTTTGATGACAGATGCATTATACTGATTTAGTTGTTTGGAGGCTATTCAATTTTGGAAGTGTTGCATGCAAGTGTTTCTTTTATGAGAAACACTAGAGAAGTGTTGCATATAAGAGTTTCAAGGCGCATGCATGGAGTTGCATGGTGCATGCAAAGGTTGTAGGGCGAATGCATGGAGTTGCATGTCACATGCAAAGACATTCCTTTCTTGTTGAGAGGGAGTGTTGAAGTTTGCAACAAGAAACAATGAAATTGGCATCCAGAAACAACATCCATGATCCTAGTGAAAATTAAGCACCTACACTAGGTGGGGCCCACACAGTCTATTTTTAGGTGTATGTCTATTTTTAGAATGTTGAGCAAATTCTATTTATAGCGGGAATCTATTTTTAGAATGGTGAGCAAATTCTATTTATAGATGCACGGGCAAAGTCTATTTATAGATCACATGTCTAAAAATAGAATGCATGTTGGTTATTATTATCTCTTAATAATAATTGGACAATAAACATTAATCCATCTCTTGAAGCACTTGATTTCAGTTAACTGATGCGGAAAACCAGTTAACTGAAGGAATTACGAGTTCTAAGGTTGGTTGGTGGGACATGCAAGTGGACTTAGTTGTAACTGAGTGATTCAAAGTTGTAATAGAGTTGGATGTGTAGTTATGTGAGATGTAAAGTAGTTTAACTCAGTTAAGCGAGATAAACTCAGCTGTGCTAGTTGTAACTAGTTGTAACTAAAGATAAACTAATGAGAGATAAATGAATTAAATATTAAATTAATTGACATGGATTGATCTCACATGCAACTGAAGATTTACAACTGTTAACTACATGCATGTCAGATCCAGTGGAGACCCAGTTGAGAGATAGGTGAAAGGGAAAATTTGACTATTAGTTGTAGCATTAGTGGGTGCACACATGCAACCACACACACATTGGATGTGCCTATGAGTATTGCATAGTCAAGGCAGGCTAGTATCTCATTCATTCATGGATTGTGATCAACAGGGATTGCGCAGTGGAGGAAGGATATCAAGAGGCAGTAAATTGGTGCATGTATTAGCCAATTTTTGTATGATAGTGTGAGACGATTATATATTATACTGAGAGCTCTTGGATTAGAGTTTTGTATGAGATTGTTTCATGATCCATGATATATACATAATATATAATAGTGGGGTTTTTAGTTTTATGCTCTCCCGGTAAAAACATATGTGTTATGTGTGATTGATCTTTCTTCATGTGTTTGAAATTGGAGATTAAATTTCTGAAAATATTTTAGTAGAAGGATTTTGTATTTAACAGTGGCATATAATTTTTATATCAGGAGAATCCAGGCAATACATAATTGTATTAAAATTTATACTGATCCGACAAACGGAAAAAATCGGAACCGTCATCGGACGTTTAATGTATTTTTTTGTTTTGTTTTTAAAAACCCGACGATCGTTGACTATGCGACGTTAATTACATAGAGTCTCATATTTGACGATTGTTGTCTTGTCACTGGAAAATGGCTACATTTCGAAATTAATGGCATTTTGAAATGTTTATCCGATAGACTAGCGTCTAATATCCGACAGAAAATTGATTTATATATATGTAGGGCCAAATATCTATTTACAAGTTCCACATTCTTGTTATACATCCCATGATTTTGAAATGTTATATTCCTATTTTGAAGTTAATTTTGATTGATAATCATCACTAAAATCTATTTGGTGAGGAAAAATGTCAGATAACATTCCTCAAGGGCTGGGCCAAGGAGACGTGGGATCGACATCGGGGGATTCAGAGGATAGAAAATGTTATTTCCCTTGTAAAAAGTGCAAGGGCTTGAAAGTAGGGAGACTTTTAATAACAATAGCTAAAAAGTATTGTAGAACTTATCGACATGCTGAAGGCAGAGATGAATATCATCCACTAGTAAGTACTTATTCATTATCATCCATTAGACCATAAGAGACTTGTTATTTATATTTCTTATACATGTCATAAGAGACTTGGTATTTACTTAGTTCAAATATATAGTCAATTGCACAAGTGAAAATCTTCCAAAATATTCATTTTGTGTTTTATGCATTGAGAAAAAATATCATGATGAGTTATAGGTGGTTAACATGCAATTAATATTTACGTTTGTTCATGAATATTTATACTATATAGTTTGCAATTAATATTTATGCTAGGTAGTTTTGGCATTCATCGATGATTTCTCTCGCTTTCTCTCTCCAAAACTGACCTCCTCTCCTCATTGGTGCACTATGTTTCTCATTTGTTCAATTTTCTACTGCTAGGATTTCATTTTTCCCTCCCTCGTAGCACTAGGTTTTCCAATTTCCTTCATTCCTAGCACTAACTTTTAAATTGTCCTTTTTGTAACAATAGCTTTTTCACCTTTTTAACTTTCTAGTGCTATATTGTTTCTCATCTACCTTATTTTATAGTGCTAAGATTCCTCATTTCCTTTTCTAGTGCTAGGAATTCCAAATGTGCCCTTTTCTAGTGCTAGGCTTCCTAATTTCTCTCTATTCTAGCATTGAGTTTGTCAATTAGAATTCTTTCTAGCAGTAGGATTTGCAATGAGGCTATTTTCTAGTAACATTGATTTTGCAATTGTACCCTTTTCCAGTGCTAGGAGTCTCCAAAAGTCCTCATTAAAAAATTGTTCAGTTTCACATTTGTTCCTTTTTCCAGTGCTAGGTTTTGAAATTGTCCTCCTTTTTCCCTTTTTCCATCTTTTCCTTCATCCTTTTTCTCTTGAATTGGTTACAGAGGGACAATTTTTGTAGGACATTAAAAATGAATATTCAAATGCAAACATAGAATAAAAAAAACAAGAGAATAGAGGAATAAGAAAGAAACATTCCATCATATAAATATCATTTAACCATGAATGAATTCTTTAATATGACTTTAGATGAAGATTTGTGAAATGTTTAATTGATATATTACAAAGCATCTAACAAGGATGAATTCTGCATATGTATTTTTAAATCAAACATGAAGATAACACAAAGATGAAGTAAACAAATAAGAATCACATACACATAAGAGATTGATACATTCTTTAACACACTATACTCTTGGAAACTCTGGTATAGAATGAGTCTCTACTTCTCCACTAGTTTTTCATTAATAACTCAAATTTACATAATCACAACAGTTTTTCTCCAAAATTACTCAAAACACAAACCCCTATTACATCATAAAAGACTGTATATATACAAGCTTAGACTCCTCGAGTCATTTTTAGAAATTACAGAAAAGATAAATAAAAACAACTTTTGATATAATATTGGATCTTTGTTCCTTGAAATAACATATCCAACGAATTTCTTCAGGGATTACTGGATCAGATATCCCTGAATAGCTTGTGGTGCTGAATAAAACTAACATCTTTTGAATCTATTGCTTCCTGGCCTCACTCGAAAATCTCTTGAGTAAACTGCTTTTCCCAAGCAGTTTCTTCTTTATGCTAATTTTTTGGTAAAACCTTATCTGAATTTACAATCAAATCCGTTATGATTTGATTATTTGCTTCTACGCCGCTAGAACTTTTCTCTTTCTGCTCAATGCTCCACTTGATTTCAGGCATATCAAAATCTTCATCACTACTGGATGCTACTTCAAAAATAGATTCTATCTCTTCCATATATTTCTCAGGCGGAAATAACTTTGTATATTTGACTAGATGTAACTCTTTTACTTCAATATTTTTCCTCTTATCCTTAAGATTTTCTGCTTTCAAATCCATGCCAACTCTTTCCCTTTTTAAAAAATTACTTGTGGATTTAATCTTTATTCTGTAAATAGAATGAATCAAAAGAAAGATCTCAACCCAAAATATAGACTCTCAATCCCCAATTTTATCTGCAATCATAAATGAAAAGAATTGCAATGTTAACCTCCCTCTTCCAAAACATATGTGTCTAATTTTATTTTCCTGTAACACGTGCAAGGTCACCTCCAAATCTTATCCTGATAGGTAGTTATTCTATGGTTAGGTGCCAAAAACTTCACCCTCGAGAACTTGTTGCAAGAGACGAATCTGAAATATTCCACTTATCTGCAAATATGGAAATTTTTTGCCGGATAGATGATGAAGGAAAAGATACTGCCAATATTTCTCTATTAATTGCATCTAATTCTAAATAGAAGGTATATGTAACTGGTGGTAAACCAAAAATCACCTTTCTAACTTCATAAATCAAGAAAATATCTTCTTTCAAGATTTTAATTATTTCTCGTCCCTTCATATATGTACTGATTTGATTTATGGCTGATATATTATTTATTTTAGCTAGCAACATTATATGATATTCACTTTAGGGAATAAAAAAACCCTCTAAATTCAAAAACCTTGACAAACCCAACATAAACATCTCTATGAAGATTATTTTAAAATATGATATTCTTGCTTTCATGAAATCTGTTTTCAATGAAAGATCCTTCATTGTTTAATTTTTGATGATATACTTTCTTGCTTGGGATACCATTTCTTATCTATCATCTATCCCTGAAAAATTCAATTGGGATTTTGTTCTTGAATTTAAATAATTGATAGCATATTGAGCCTTTGATGGTTTATCTCCCAACATCTGTTGAAATTTAACAATATTGGCTGAAACAATAGAAGCCAATTCTCTTTCATCATCCACTTCTACAAAATAATCTTTAAGCTTTTTAATTTATGAAATGATACTATCCCATATCAAATATTTTCCTTCTATCAAACTTTTCTATGTTAATTTCAATTGTTGCTGTAGAAAATCTTTCTCACTTATACTTTGCTCCAAAGCTTTACCTTTCTCTTGAATCTCCTGATTAAGTTTATCCAAATCAGACTGTAGCTTTTTAATATTCTCATTCTGCACTGAAAGCTTCTTTAAATCTGAAATCAAAGAAGAGTTGGTTTCAGATTGATCTACTTCCTCTTTAGCTGTTTTCAATTGCAAAACTTCAGCCTTCAAGTATAATGTTTCCTGCTTTAAATCATCTCTTTCTTTCTACAAATACAACAACTCCTGAGTTTGAGGATGATCAGTCTCAACAATCTTCAATTTCTTCTTCAAAGCCCGAATAATATTTTCTTTATCCTCCAACAATTTCTTTGATTCTTTTTTCACTATACTTCCCTTCTGTTGCTATCAAATTTGATTCTAATTTCTTGATTTGATTCTTCCATCATTTTGACATGGATTTCTCTTTCTTAATTTTCTCTTCTAATATGAAAACCTTATTCTCCAATTTACTCTTATTTAAAAATGAACTTAGTAGATCATAATGTAAAACAATGCGACTTTCTTATGGAATTGAATCTTATTTGAACATTAATTTTATGCATTTTGATATTTACCTCAGACATTTTCTTCTCATCTACCACAACAATCTTCAGGGAATTACAAGCAACTTCCTTGACATAAAATAATGAAACATCCTTAATATCAACCTTCCTAACCTGAGATGACATTCTCATACTTTCTTGAATGAAAATAGTTTTATTTTCATCATAATCTATAAGAACATCTTTATAGGATTGAAACTGAGAATGCGACTCTTGAGAAAATATGATTGTTTGCACTTACAACTCTTCACCTCCTTGTTGGGCTTCAAATTCAGCCTAAGAAATAGTCTTCTCTGAGGAAGAAGCAACTCCTTTTTCTTATTCTACAATAGTACCCTTTTCTTGGTAACTTGATTGATCTTCATCATCAATCATCACAATGCCAAGTCCTTCAGGAATAGCCTTCTGCTTCTTAAGAGATTTTTCAACTGTAAGCTCTGACTCTGATATTTCCTTATGCAACCTTTTTTACTGAATATCTTTTATCATGGGAGTCTTAACATTTGCAGTCAGAGGATTAGATTGCATTTGTACAGAATATCCACCTGTGGTTCCAAACATATGTCTTCATTTATTGTATTAGAATTAGCCCATTGAATTAAATCTTCCATTTCTTCATTCTCAAAAGAACCACATCTATTCTAACCCTTTATCTGATTAAAAATTCCCTAGGATCATACCTGGCTTCCTGAGATTCCCTGAAATTCATTCCTTTAACAATTTCCTCTATGATTGGAAGAGCGGAAAAATTAAAAACTACAAAAGGTTCAACTATGTATTTAAATTTTATATTGGCTCCATTTTTGTGCTTGAAAAAATGCTCTTGCTCAACGAATAAACTCTGCCTCAAAAAATCCAGAGCAAACAATATTTGAACCAGAAAAGAAGGCAACATGACAGGTGCCCTTGTGAATCCATAAAACCTGATAAATATAAAATCTTTGTACAAAAACCAATCTGAAACAGGATCATTTGTCATTTGCATCTTACTCCTCATTTCCTAAAAAATCCTAGGTAGAGTTGAATCACAAAACAATTGATACACTGCAACCATAATTTCATTGAAAAATTTGAAGAAGGAAAAATCAACTTCTTCCAATAAGCAACTAAGATCCCTGATGAAAACCTCTGATTTTATCTCTTGTAGTGCAATTTGATTCTCATGCATAATCATCTTAAGTAACATTATTAGATATCTGAAATTATGTTCCAAGTGGAATTTCTCTAACTGAGAATGAATTTTCTCAGCCAGAAACTCATCAAAATTAAGGCTTTTGGAATTATTGGACCGATTCACCTATACAAGACATCCTATCATGACCTAAAAAACCAAACTATCATCATCTAGACCTAATACTTGACATAATAAAGAGAGTAAACATTGAATGGGATGCTGAAAGATAGACATTTGATAAGGAAAAGACATTCCTTCAATATTTGTAATTTCTGGTTTGACCATTTTTGATAGAAACAAATGCACTTTGTCTTGACCTAACTTTGCAACTAAACTTAGACTCGACAAATAAAAATTTCTCATCTAAATCATCATGTGAACCTGGGATTGATAAAGCCTTTCTAAAAATTTTGGAATTGACTTGACACAGTACTTTAGAACCCTGAGAATCCATTATAACCCTCTAATAGCTCGAATAATTATCTACTGACCATTCAATGATGTTTGGAAAAGGAAAGACTGACTCAACGAAAAATTGACAAATTGAAGACCTCAATTTTGTAGGAAGAACCAATGGATTGATTACAATGAATTTTAATATATCCTACCCATAACCTAGTTTTAAAAACACTGGAAACAGAATTTGGAAGGTGTTCCTCCATGGGATCTAGATCTTTAGCATTGAAAAAAATTACAGAAGAAGACATCATTGATCCAAAACAAATCTATTGATTGAACACAGGGGAAACATAGCTCTGTGATGAAGGAGTAAACATAAAACAACGACGGAAAAATGACTTACCTAGTGAATGAGAAAACCATTGTCTTGCTTGCTGATTTGAAGTTGTTTCCGAATCCTGCATTTAAAATGGCGAGCAACCTCAGATTCTCACACGTATACCTCCAAAACCATTTTTGGGAAATTCCTTGCCAATTGAAAATGAAATCAGCCTCTTTGCAACTTAATCGGCGAGAAAATATAGATCGTTAGATCGTTTCTCGATCTATGGTTTGCCACATTTTCCCTTTTTTCTATCTTTCCACTAACTTTTTGCCAAATCTGAAGCTTTATGTATCCTTTAGCTAAATTAGAAATGTTGTTATTTCTTTAGCTGACTTATTTCTGATCGGGTTCTCAGTATTAAGCTAAAAAATGGAAGTGCTCAAAATCGTTTAGAACCTGAACGACCGCGAAGTGCTCATCGCCCTAAATCGTACACACTTCGTTTCATAGAAAATCGACATCGTATATGAAAGTTAGAGCATGTTGTCCATTTTTTCAAATACGTAAATTTCAAATAAAATAACAGACAACTGCCCAGTCACCAAACCGTACTGTTGATGTGGCAGGTGACTGTGCAGGGGTTAAAGGTTAGTTAAAGATCCTCTAGGCGAATGAGATGGTGACAAGTGTCATTCCAATATTTGATGTTAAGGTTGGTGATTTATTGAATTTTTGCTGGTTAATTCAAGGCCAATTAGGTGTCAACATGTGGCAAGCCTGGAGGCTGCCATGTGCCCCCCCTAGTTGTATGGTGTTATAAAACTTTCAGGACAGGTCTGGGTGAAGACGTCAGGGTTCGATCCCGCGACCTCCCGCCCCACAGCGACAAAAAATACAGTCTCACCTACGTATTAGTCCTTACAAGACTAAGGACTTCGATTATATTTAAATTAATTTATAATTTGCAACTACAGGGGAAAAGTGGGGCCAACCCCACTCCATGGAACCGTATGTCATGACCATAGTGGAGGCCTATCCTTAGAGGTAGAGTTAGTGCTCTAAACGCGAATAAACCACAAATTAACCACCACTAATCTCCAATTAATGCAGATTTGGATAAGTGTGGAGTTAGTGTGTTGTTACACTAAAATTTGTCACCATCACTGTCAATTCGGATATCTCGCCGTTCGATGGTGTGTCTCAAGTGAATCCCATATGAAGCTTGAAGTAAAATAATACTAGGGACCAAAGAAATTTTGGTTTTGACAGCTTAAAAACCATTTTTTAGCACCTGTGTGGTTTTCTTGAACAAAACCCGTGCATGTGCAGTTTCTTCCACTAAAAAGTGCGTAGGTCCGTTCACATACGTAAAAATAAAAAAAGTAAGTTCTAGAAGCTTTGGTTGAGGAACCTTATCCAAATTAGAAACCTGAAACCGCTACATACCTACACCTCATCCCTTGGTATATGGAACTAAACTCCTTCTCTCAAGGATCATATCCCTTGAGAAGTGGAACTAGAAAACTCCTCATCCTCCCTATAAATTCAGCATAGGACCAAAGACTTGGATTGGTAAACTCATGCTGTTAGCTTTGGGTCTGAAGAGCTTGTCATCAAGGGAAGGAAATGATCAGATGTTCATAATTTTTTCTCAAAATTGAAAGTTACAGGATTCAGTTGAAACTAGGATGGTTGCATAGATCTCGTCTTCGTGATTTTGGCACCACGAATGGTTCGAAAAACCGATGTTGTATGAGGGAGATATCGCGTTCTGATCGATTTCCCAAACAACTAAATTTTGTGAATGGGTTGACAAGGATGCCCAGTTAGCATGGAGGTGCATAGTCATCAAAAAGGAATATTTCAAAGAATATTATTTTTCTTAGATCCAGTCAGAGTCTAACAAGTGGCATTATGTGATTGGGTTAAGGTTGTAAGAGTTGTGTTTTGATGGCCAATTGGAGGGTCACACGTGGCTAGCCCTAAGGCTACCACGTGTCCCCTGAACAGTGTTATAAAATTTATGGAGGCCATCGGGTTCATCCCCACAACCTTCAGTAGAGCAGCCACCCACCACACCCCATGACCTATGCATAAGACTTAACTACTAAGGGTCAAATTTTATATTTGAAGTTTGAAAACTTTACATTTGGGGGTTAGTACCGCCGGTGGTTCGAGATATGTGGTCACATGCATTTCAACCGCAATAAAAAACTTAACATCTGAAAAAGTGTTGAAAATGGAAACAAGAAACAGTGAAGGAGGCCTCCTGAAACATCTTTCCTGATCCTAGTTGGAAAGTGATCACCTAAACTAGGTGGGGACCACATATGTGATTTTTGTCGAAAAATCTATTTTTAGACTATGTCTATTTTTAGACATACGGAGCATGGTTCGGGGATTCCAGTTTGAGATTCTTGAAGTATGCGACATGTTGGTAAAAATAGATGAGACTCATATTTTAGGTCGAAAGAGGTCGAAGTCTATTTTTAGACTGCCTCTCCTAAAAATATGGAAGTCAAATATTATTTACCCTTAATAATATTTAGACTATAAACAACAGTTTACTCTCTTGGAGCACTTCAGTTCGAGTCATGGAGGTGGCTCATGCAACTGACAGAGGAATCACATGGTTCCTAGGGTTTGATGGCATCTTGCATGTTAGACTTCAGTTAGACTCATGTGGCAGAGTTTTGGTGGAGTTGATTGAGGAGTTAATGGAGGTGGTGTTCTGGTGAACTAGTTGAACTAGTTGTATTTAGTTTAACTGGCTAATACACTAGAGATGAGTTGTGTGAATTAAATATTATTTAATTCACTAATTATTAACTCATTATTCAACTAAAGAACACATCAGTTTAACTCAGTGCATGGACAGTTCAGTGGCGACAAGTGAAAGAGGTAGATGAAAGGGTTGAGTTAGCTATCAGTTGCGACATCAGTTGTGCATGAGATTTGCACCACACTTGGAGGAAATTACCAATGACAATTGCATAGTTGGAGCCAGTGAGATTCGAACTTGGATCTCTATTTAGACCAGCCTTGACTGCGCAATAGAGGCAGGTAAATTAGTGGGTGTGTTTTGAACCTGTGACTTGTTCAAAACCAAGCTAGTTTTTGTGTAGCTTTGGGAGATAGTACTGAGTACTTGTGAGGAGTTTGTACTATGTATTTTCTGCATGTTCTCTCCATTTATAATATACTATAGCTGCGGGGTTTTCAGCTATAAGCTTTCCCCATACATACTGTGTTAATGTGTGTGATGATTTGATGTGCTATCGCTTCTATTCTTTCCGCATGTGACAATTAATTATAGAAGAGATTATGTGTTATGCATGCAATTCGAAATTGATGTGTGATCAGGTTAATCTCCATTGAATAAGTGATTTATTCAGCTAATTTCTACATGGTATCGGAGCAATATTAATTGTCGAGATCTATTACGGTGATTGCAAACTTATTTTCTCGGACAGAGCCTGCATACGGGCCAGATAGCCTCCGGATTCATCTTTCTTTGGAAAGTGAAAGGTCTGGTAAAAGCCCATGCAGTCAATCTCTGATTTGGAAATAATTTGTTCTCAAGTGTAGATCGGAAGCGATTGAGTTATCAGTTGGTGGTGAAATTCGAGTTTGCAGATTTGTGTTCTTGGTGCTGCGGTGAAAATGTCTTTCATCGGGTTGCGACTAGAATATGCCTTGGAAGGCAGTTCGAATTATGTTGCATGGAAGGACCGCATGGAGGCTGTATTAGATGATCATGGGCTGTTGGAATTCGTGGAGAAAGAGATTCCAAAGCCTACTTCTACTGATGCTGCTGTTGTGGAAGCTTGGCGAAAGAAACAAGCAAAATGTCGAAGGATCCTGTTGGAGGGTGTAAAGGATCACATTGTATCCAGTTTACACGGGAAGGCCTCTCCATATTTGATGTGGAAAGCCTTGACAGATCTATACCAAAGCAAGAGCGATCAGAGGAAGCTGGCGCTCAAAGATAGACTCGGGAACATCAAGTGTGAGAAGGGGGAAAGTATGCCGAAGTACCTCACGAGGTTCACCCAATGTCGGGATGAGCTGGGAAGTGTTGGTGTGCCGGTGGAGGATGAGGATCTGGTGAGTTTGGCGCTTCTTGGTTTGCCGAAGAGTTGGCATGCATATCAAGATAGTGTCAATGGTCGGGAAAAGTTGCCAGGATGGGAAAGACTGTGGTCTGATCTCGTGCAAGAGGAGATCCGGCGAAATACCAGAGATGGTTCTTTGTCAAAGGGAGCTGATGAAGAAGACTGCGCTTTGGCTGCCAAAGCAAGGAAGGGGAAGGGCAAGGAGAAGGCTTCTCAATCCGGTGCGGATGGTAAAGAGCGTGACATGTCCAAAGTGAAGTGTTTTCACTATCACGATCATGGACATTATGCCACGAATTGCCCCAAGAAGAAGAAGAACAAGCAGGCTGCTGGATCTGCAGCTGGTGAGGCTCTTGCCTCGCAATTTGAGCTGGACTTCTCATTGATCGCATGCATGTTTTCTAGTGCATTGGGATCGGGGTGGTATGTTGATAGTGGCGCTTCCTTTCACATGACAGGAGATGCAAATCTTTTCAGTGACTTGGTGGAGAAAGGTCTCCAGATGCATGTTGAGTTGGGCGACGGTGGACGATACAATGCGACCGGCATTGGTACCATAAACTTTCAGAGGGAGTCAGGTAAACTCATTCTTCTACAAGATGTATTGCATGTACCAGGTCTAACAAAGAATCTGATCTCAGTTGCAATGTTAGAGGATAAAGGGTATGAAGTTGTCTTTAGAGAAGGAAAAGTTTTCCTTCGGCACAAGGCAACGGGACAAGTCAGAAGGTTGGGATTCGGGCAAAGAATCTCTACGGACTTGAAGTAGATGGGATGTCTACGGGCTTCCCTCTTGTTGGAGACGGGAGGAGAGACATGCAGGCGAAGCTTGAGAGGGAGACGGGTTGCATCGGTGATAGTGAGCCTCGGTGTGGAGCGACCACAAGAGGATCATGGAGTGGAAGGAGACCACTCATGCGAACGCGTTGGAGAAATTTCGTGCCGGACGGGCAGAGGGGCCAAATGGGCAGAGGGAGTGCATGCAGCTATACCACCGAGTGAGAGGTGGGGCGACATGCATGAATAATCCCAAGGGGAGATTTCTGGGCAGGATTCATGAGATGGTGTGGATCTCATGAGTTGAACCTGGCTACGAGGTGCCCACAGCGCAGCAGTAGCAGATCAGTTGGAGTGATGCAGGCAGATCAAAGTGACAGTGTCGGATACTGGAGCGCGGATCAGAGTTGACAACAAGTGCAAGAGTGCATGGGTGCAAGAGTTCAACAGCGCAGTAGTTCCTGATGACATGTGCAGTTGGCCAAGTAGAAGTCAAAGACTTTGATGATAGATGCTAGATGCATCAAGACTGATTGAGTTGTTTGGAGCCTATTCAGTTTCAGAGGAGTTGCAGAGCAGATGCATGGAGTTGCATGGCGCTTGTGGAGGTTGCAGGGCGAATGCATGGAGTTGCATGTCGCATGCAAAGACAATCCTTTCTTGTTGAGAGAGAGTGTTGAAAATGGAAACAAGAAACAGTGAAGGAGGCCTCCTGAAACATCTTTCCTGATCCTAGTTGGAAAGTGATCACCTAAACTAGGTGGCGACCACACATGTGATTTTTGTCGAAAAATATATTTTTAGACATACGAAGCATGATTCGGGGATTCCAGTTGGAGATTCTTGAAGCATGCGATATGTTGGTAAAAATAGATGAGACTCATATTTTTAGGTCCCAGGCTATTTTTAGACTGCCTCTCCTAAAAATATGGAAGTCAAATATTATTTACCCTTAATAATATTTTGACTATAAACAGCAGTTTACTCTCTTGGAGCACTTCAGTTCGAGTCATGGAGGTGGCTCATGCAACTGACAGAGGAATCACGTGGTTCCTAGTGTTTGATGGCATCTGCATGTTAGACTTGATTAGAGTCATGTGTGGAGGACTTTGGTGGAGTTGATTGAGGATGATGGAGATGGTGTTACGGTTAACTAGTTATTTAGTTGTATTTAATTTATTTGGCTAATACACTAGAGATAGGTTATGCTGAATTAAATATTATTTAATTCACTAATTATTAACTCATTATTCAACTAAAGAACACATCAGTTTAACTCAGTGCATGGACAGTTCAGTTGCGACAAGTGAAAGAGGTAGATGAAAGGGTGAGTATAGCTATCAGTTGGAGGATCAGTTGTGCATGAGATTTGCACCACACTTGGAGGAAATTACCAATGACAATTGCGCAGTTGAAGCCAGTGAGATTCGAACCTAGATCTCTATTTAGACCAGCCTTGATTGCGCAATAGAGGCAGAGAAGTAGTGGGTGTGTTTTGAACCTGTGACTTGTTCAAAACCAAGCTAGTTTTTGTGTAGCTTTGGGAGATAGTACTGAGTACTTGTGAGGAGGTTGTACTATGTATTTGCTGCATGTTCTCTCCATTTATAATATACTATAGCTGCGGGGTTTTCAGCTATAAGCTTTCCCCATACATACTGTGTTAATGTGTGTGATGATTTGATGTGCTATCGCTTCTATTCTTTCCGCATGTGACAATTAATTGTAGAAGAGATTATGTGTTATGCATGAAATTCGAAATTGATGTGTGATCAGGTTAATCTCCATTGAATAAGTGATTTATTCAGCTAATTTCTACATCTAGTAGTATGCTGAAAAGAAATATCTTCCTTCAACTGTGTATAAGCTTCCTCATGAGACCTAACTCTCTCATCCTTCTTCTTTAAAACAGAATTCAGATTATGTCTCTCCTCTTCCTCTTCTATGACAATACCCAAATATTGTCGATTATCATGTATTACACCTACAAACATACACAAATTGTTAGTTTCAAAATCGTAAGGCTCAGTAGCCTCAACTGATGTTTCAAACATCATTGCTCCATATTCAAACTCACAAGCAACTTATTCTTCTACAACACTTTTCTTTTGTTGTAGCTCAACTCCTTTGAGCTTCTCCAACCTCAATTGAACATCCATTGTCTGCTTAATCTTCTTAAGGTCCTCCGTTAACTAAGTATTCATCTTATGCTCTTTCTTCTCTTATAGCCTATTCTATTTCATCTTCTTACTCATTATATAACCATACCTCTGGTCTTCTTTATTCGTATGGAACAACTCCATCAACAAAATCAGATGGATTATTATCTCAGCCTTTTCTCTGTCATACTCTTCATCATTCATCTTCCTTTGCATGCCATTTTCTTTGGCATCTTTCTTATCTCTTATTATGTTGTGGCTTCTATCTGAACCCCTCCTATGACTATCAGTAGTCATATTTTTATTCATATCCATGTGTTTCCTGACACTTAATATGAGCTGCACTAAGCCTCTACAATAGCAGTTCTCTTTCACCCTGCTACAACTACCTCACCAAGATTCTCCTCAGTACTTGGTCTTTTGGTAATACTGGCTCTTTATCTGGAACCTACTGAGCTTTCTTCTTTTCTCCTTTTAAACTTCTACACTCAACTCATCTCTTATATTCCATTCCTCAACTGGAACAATCTGGTTCTACCACACCGTTCTTTTTCAAGAATTCTTTGCTGACTTCTTTTATCACTGCTTCAAAGTTGTGATATAATTGCTGAGATACTCCTCATCTGCTGCTACCTACACTCTAACCAATGTTAGAAAAAAAATTCACTAGCATATCATATCTTAACAGACCTGCTGCTCGCTATCAAGATTTCAAAAACTTGCTACTGCCAAAATTTCATGGCCACTCTAAATGCTTCTGTTCAGCTTCCATCTCAGGCTTACCTAACCTCTTTCCTCTCTCGAAAAGAGCATTCCCCGCTCTGTTACCAAACGATGACCTACCAGGTGTATTCCTCCATGATCAGTAGCCTTAAAATACTGAGGCTACACTACAAGTCTTAGGAAAGAGACTTCAACCCTTCATATGTCACAGATGTTTCATTTGAAACTGGGCTCATATCAGTTATGCATAAACATGGAAGGATTAGTTTCCTGATTTTTGCGCTATATAGAATACCTTAGCGTAATTGAGTGAAAACATAAGCATATCAACCCTTTGTTGGGAAAAATACTGAGAGGGGGGGGTGAATCAGTATTTACTGCATATTCAAATCTTTCACTTTTTCTGCTTCTAAAACGCATACGCTACTTTCCTGAACCAGACTTGCGTATATACGCGGATACCCTTTACTAAAATCGCGTATACACAGATATCTATTTATGTCATTAATTCTTCACTCAAATCATTCCTTCATTTATTCATCAGATATTCAATAAGCAGTAAACATGTGCAGTAAGAACAGAATAAATCATGACACAAAGCATCACACATGAACACCGGGATTTTTAGGTGGAAACCCAAGTCGGGAGAAAACCACCGCTGCAGTTGCTCAGCCTTCAATATTTTATTATAGAGAAAACATCTTACAACATATGTGCTGGCACAGACTTGACCAGCACGCAGGCACCCACCTGCGCTCGTTTACCGGCCTCTCCTGGAAGGGAGCTCCAACCCCCTGACTCGTTTACCAGCCTCTCCTGGAAGGGAGCTACGACCCCCTGCTCTCGTTTACCAGCCTCACCTGGAAGGGAGCTACGACCCCCTGACTGAAGGCTACAACCCTCAGCACCACCTTGGACCACGTTTCATCAATTTTCACCCTGGATCCAACCACTTTAATAGAACACAACTTGCCGGCCACAATTCATCATATTTCCAGACCGAACCCTTTCCATACTTTTAAGCACAACCATACATCATCCACAGATTCATATCAACACAGATCAGATAGCAGAAACACAGCAGAACAGATCAGATATTTCATACCCCTTGCTTCAGCAAACCCTAGTATGCATACGCGCTTTTACTTCACTGATGTCGCGTATATACGCGCTTCCATCCACACAAACCAGCGTATACCTCAGTGTATATTTTATTGCGCATACGCGCTTTCTCTTCGCTGAAGCTGCGTATATACGCGCTTCCTCCGCGGCGAAGTAGCGTATAGATCTTCAATCATTACAGAGCAGCATACTTCATCTGATCAGATATTCAGTTCAGATCTACCCTTTTTCTTCAGACAGATGTTCGCCTTGATGCTCGCCTCATCACAGATCTAAGCCTTCCATAATCAGATCTAACAAATACAAGAGCAATTCAGATCTAGATCCCCTTCTTCATCATTGGTGCATCATACATTCAGATTTATCATTCAAGTGTAACCCTTTCCATTCAGATATACTTCAGAGAGAAGTATTCATTCAAGCTCAGACATCTTGCACTCACACTCATGATTTGCACAATGAATTTCTTCTCCTTATATAGGTTTACCCTTTTTCAATACCATGAGCCCCTTTTTCAATACCATGGACCAAAGCAATGTACGAGCCCAAAACAACACAGACAGAAATTCGATTAGGCGGATCATTACCCAATACAATGGGTCGATACCATGGTGGTTACCCTTGGTTTTGCACTTTTGGAGCGCTTTAGCCCATACGCGACTTGGCACGTTATTTTCCGCGTGCATACGCGACTTCCCCTAGGCCAATCCGCGTATACCAAGAGACATACTCTTTTTCATCATACTTTGAGTACATTCTGAAATCCTTTCTTCATAGCCTTCTGTACACACTGTAAAAACATCATATTTTCTTCATCAGGAACACATTCTCTTAAGCACAACTTCATCAATTTGTCATCATCTTCATCAGGTGGGTTGCCATTCAAGGACAACATTCAACAAACATTATATCATATCATTTAATAAGTCCATCAAGTCAAGCATAACTTCATCAGGTGAATTGCCATCAAGGACAACACATGTCAACAGTCAAATGTCTTCATCTTCATTCAGTGGGTTGCCATCAAGGACAACATCCTGCATCATATTTCCAACAATATCAACCCTTTGTTCCTCAAAACCCATGTGCCCGTTTTTCTTCAGTGGTGCTCGATGTATGAGATTTGTGTAGTTGAGAACCAGAACCCAACAACTAGAATGGGAACAAGAATTGAACTTATGGAATAGGAAGATAACTCTGTGAATAAGAATAGAACACCCTCCTTGGCTACGCATGTTGGTTATCATTAACCCTTCATTTTTACTCCATTCACTCTGTTTGTACTTCTTCAATCCATCTGGTAGTGTTCATTAACACAATTCGAATTCTCAGCGATGTTCAACTCCTTTCTTGATAACATAGACTCATCTTTGTCATTGAAGTAATAATATTTCTTCTCTTGCCGCAATTCCACTACGTTGCGGCCTTGATTCTACAACTCTTCTTCCCCAGGTGGTTCATATCACGAGTCCAAAATTCGAAGCTTCTCGCAGGTGCTTCTTTAGCATTCAACACATTTCTCTTTCGCAGATCTATGGACAGGTCAACATCCAATGGGCTCTTGATTTAAGGTGCAACAGATCAAACAATGCATCAGTTATTTTCTCTATAGATTTGATTCCATGGATCATTGATTAGAACATTGCAGGCTTACAAAAAAAAAAAATCCATCCTCTAGAAATGAAAAAACCCACAATGGATATGTAGTGTTTCCTCCTCTGCAACGATAGATCTCAAAAACGGATCTCACATGTCTTCCCAGCTGGGCCTATTCCATGGTAGTAGCAATACTATTAGGAAGTATTGTGCTCGAGGAATATCAACCAATGAATCCTTGTCTGCTCCACAAAACAAACAAAGCCACTTGCATCTAGAATTTCCTCATTCAAGGATTAGTTCCTAAATTGATTCATCAAATGTACATAGACTTGAATTCATCACAATCACATAGTGATTTCAGAGATACTCGGTTAACACGCAGTTCATTCAAAATACACAATCAATATTAAACTTAATAACAAGCATTCAACCAACTACTCAAGTAATTTACACATCGAACCACAAGAGTAAGCACAAAACCATTGGTGAAGCTTTTCTTCATTCAATAAATGAAAAATTGTACATCCATTGAAAATAATTCTAACATACCTACTATGGCCCCTCTATTCTATTCTTGGCCATCTTCTGCATATCTCTCTCTTTGGCTTGATTTTCTTCATTTGAAATGGCCTCCCCTAATGCCTTCAAGGCTTAAAAGTATATACAAAAGGATTATGCAACCATTTCTGGTTCACTACTCAACCATATCCTAAAAATCCTCTAAATCCACTTTTAACTCAACTAAATCCCTATTCTAGGACCTCCTAATCCCTAAAATCTTCAAAGATATTTATAAGTCTAATATCTCTCGTATTCTCACATATTTGAGAATATTTACATTAAAAACCTCACACATATATTTCTCACTCGAATCATTTAAAAATATAAAAAATTCCTATTCCTAATTTTCTCACTCGAATCTTGTTGTCTCTATTCCTAATTTTGATGGATTGCAAATGGTTATTTGGGTTAGAGAGAGATGGTTAGATGGATTATCTCAAATCCCTTTTATAATCATGTGTGTCATTAAAATATAATTTTGGATAATAAATTTAATTAGGATTAATGGATTAGGTTTTTAGATATTATAGAACCTTATATTATTGTATTATTAATAATGCAATTACTAAAATGAGGATTAAAGGTAGAGTTTGATATATTACCTTGTGTTTTTTGTTAAGGATGTTCGAGAGAAACATTTTACCAATATGTGCAAATGTTATTATTTGGTATATGTTTTTATCAAAAAAATAGTATGTACTATCATATTTTAAAATGTACAACTTTACGTAAGTATGAACTAGAACAGATAGCTCATGACGGTCATAGACGGATGAAATTATTCCAATTTTGGTTCGCTTTTCATGCACTGAGATGGCCAACAGTCCTGGTTTCCTTCGGGCAGGTTGAGGCCATAGACTGAATTTATAATTTTGTAACCTGCTTTGCAAATATAAATAGAAAATAGAAAGGCCCTAATAAATTCACAACAACAAAAAATAAAATGTACAACTTTACATTTATAATTCAAAAAACATTATTTTACTATATCAAAATAATCTTCATTTCTTATAATGGAAAGAAGATAGAATTCAATAGTTTGAGAAGCATTGTCACACATAAAGAGCTTCCTGTAATTTCACAATTTGAGTTACCCCCGAAATTTAATTTTAGAAGTGAAAATTATATATGTGTGTGAGTGTGTGTGTGTGTGATTTTATTGAGTATGAATATTACAAAGAAATTGGTAGAGCAAACATTGTGGACAAATAGAAATTTGTATATTCCTCACAAAGCCAAATTACAAGCCATATAAAGTAGCTCTCATGAGATCCAAAGATTCCAAGGAGGGAGAATATTGTTGAGAAAATATCTCAACAAACCTCCAACAAACCAATCCTACCTATTTACTAATGTTACAAGCAATATTTTTAAATATATTGACCTTATTGTTTTTCTTAATGTTGTTATTTTAGAAATATTACTATTGTTATAGAAATTGAATTAAATTGAATGTATTTAATATTACATTTACCTTGCTTAGTTGTTGTATGTGAACTTTAAAATGGATTTTTTTCACGTGGTCTGCATCTACTTCCTTTCAAAAAGTGATTGGTTTCATAAGACCTTCATTGTTGTAATGTGATGCTAGGAGAGGGTACCCACCATAGGAACCCAATTTTGCACACTTGTAATTTCATCAAATATCTATCTTTGATAATGGAAGACTTTATTCAATTTGGAATTTATCTATGGTTATTTATTGTTTGGTCCCATTGTTAGCCCTCTCAATAGTGTATACGGTAAGGATAAAATTTCATGATCCCATTCTTTTGCAATGACATATGGTTATTCCTATTCACTGTACTTGGAGTGCTTGGAATTTATGATATGAAAAGTAAATTGTTTGCAGCGGTGTGTTTTTCATAATATTTTTTTTTTATGAAGAATTGTGCTTATCTATATCTTTGTTTGTTAAACTCTTGTTTGGGGTTTTTTCCCTCCTCGGGCTGATAAAATCAATAATATGTTTTTTTCTAGGAAACCCCAGTCACATCATTCCTATGTAGCATATGCTATTTTCCCCCTTCATCATTGTTAATCTTGGGGCGCATAAAACACAAGTCTTGAACGAACAATGACTTAGTCAAATTTTACATCGTCTTCTCATTCCTTAGTGTTCGAACTGACATACCTCATGGTAGGAGTTATTATCACCCCTTAATGGGTATGCTCTGAGACTCGGCCTTTATTGTTGGATATTTTGCATTGTTTTCATTTGGCTCTTCCTCGAGACACCATTATTTGGATGATTATGTTAAGTTCTATGTTGGTTATGTACATATTCTCTGAAATTTGAGAGGACGTAGTCTATAATAATAGATTATCCAGTGTTAAAATTTTGTATTTATTCCCTTCCCATAAGTTTGTCGTTAGTATCTATATTATAATTTAATGCCTTACAACTTCAACGCGCGTAGGAAATTGTTTAGTCATTCTTATTTGGAATGCGGAGGCAATGGCCTTTGGGTCTAAAAATAGTTCTAAAAAGGCTCAAATAAAATTAGAAGACAAGCATAAAGATTTACATTCTATCTAAAAATAATATATAGACAAATTCATATAATATGCCCAAAACAATAAATACAATAACTAGTGCATAATAGAAGTGAATAAAAGTGGCCCCAATCTTGTTGTTTCTATTCCTAATTTTCAGCTATTGCAAATGGTTATAGGGGTGAGGGAGAGAGGTTAGATGGGTTATCTCAAATCGTTTTTATAATCAAAGCTTGGAATTTTCTTGTGGTTTTAATATTAAGTTAGATTTCTTTTATTTATGTTGTGTATGTGTTATATTATTTAGAGTTTTAGGTGTTGTATGTATGGTTGGAATGAAGTGAATTTTTTGATTTTTAGTGTGTGTGTATGTGAGAAAGATTATAATGTAATTTTAGATAATAAAATTAATTAAGGTTAATGGATTAGGATTTTAGATATTAGATAATCTTTTATTATTGTATTATAAACAATGCAATTAATATAATGAGGATTAAAGGTACATCTTGATATACTAACTTGTGTTTTTTGTTAAGGATATTTGAGAAAAGCCTTTTACCAATATGTTCAAATGTTATTATGTAGTATATATTTTTATCAAAAAATAGTATGTATTATCATATTTTAAAACATATATTTTTACATTTATAATTCAAATAACATTATTTTACTGTATCAAAATAATATCCATTTCTTATAATGGAAGGAAAAAGAGAGAATTTAATAGTTTGAGAACTAGTATCATAGATAAAGAGTTTCATGTAATTTCACAATTTGAGTTACATGGATAATTTATGAGTTATATGAATAATTTATGGGATGGATAATTTAAAAAGTGAAAAATTATATATATAGATTTTAAATTCTAGTGAAAAGTAAGATAAAATTGATCAAGTTAAAATAGGATTATAGTCAAGTTAAAGTTAAAATAATGTTGTTATTTTAAGAAATATTACCATATTTTTATACACAATTGAATTGAATGTATTTAAAATTGCCTCTCAAAATAATATAATAATAAAAATCTTTAAAATTGCCTCTCAGTATAATATAATAATAAAAATCAATATGTTTAATTGGATACAAAGAATAGCAAGCATTGCATTACATAAAATATAAAATATAATAATTGGAAACAAAGCATAGCAAGCACTGCATTACATAAAAATAATGGGCTATTCCGAGCAAATACTAGTTTTCAATGAATGAGAAAGAACGCATTATTTAGTTGGGAGGGAGTGTATCTTCCGGCCCAGTGATTGTTTGAATCACTGCGGCAGCGGAACGCTCTTGAGGACGACTGTTTCGACGGTGAGGCCCGGCCCGAATCCAAAGAGAACTCCCACATCCAATCCCTCTCCCGTTGTGGAACACCCATTCTGCAGAGACGACTTCCTTACCTCGTCCAAGATGAAGAGCACGCACGCGCTCGACATGTTTCCGTATTCGCTCAGTACTTGCCTGGTTGCTTTAAGTTTCTTGGGATCCAGATTGAGCTTGGCCTCCACCTGATCCAGAATGGCAGGGCCTCCTGGGTGGGCGATCCAGAATAATTGGTTCCAGTCGGAGATTCCGAAGTGCTGGAAGGCGTCCACCAGACTCTTTTCTATGTTGTTGGAGATGAGCCCCGGAACGTCTTTGAGAAGGTGGAAGGTAAGGCCCGCCTCTCTGAGGTGCCCGTCGATGGCTCCGCCGCTGTCGGGAAGAATGGTCTGTGCAGTCCACAGCAGCTGGAAACAGGGCTTCTCCACTTGCGGGATGGGATCGGCTCCCACAATGAGTGCAGATGCACCGTCGCCGAAGAGAGCTTGGCCGACCATGCTGTCGAGGTGAGTGTCGGAGGGGCCACGGAAGGTAACGGCCGTGATTTCGCTGCAGACGACCAGAACCCGAGCTCCCCGGTTGTTCTCTGCCAGATCTTTAGCAACGCGGAGAACGGTGCCTCCGGCGAAGCAGCCCTGCTGGTACATCATGACTCTCTTAACGCTGGAGCGGAGACCCAGAAGCTTTGTTAGCTGATAGTCGGCTCCGGGCATATCGACTCCACTGGTAGTGCAGAAAATGACATGAGTGATCTTGGATTTGGGCTGCCCCCATTCCTTGATGGCCTTGGCGGCCGCTTCTTTTCCAAGCTTGGGCACCTCCACCACAACCATGTCCTGCCGTGCGTCCAACGATGGCGCCAGGTAGTCGCATAAATTGGGATTCGCCTTCAGAATCTCCTCCGTCAAGTACATATATCTCTTGTTTATTCCCGATTTGTCGCCTGCACAAGATTAGTAATGTAATGTTATGATCATCGCATTATATGATTTACAAAAATGAAATTGAGATTCGATGGGAAAGTTCTTACACATTCGCTGGAATTTGTGCTTCAGCTCTGTCATATGCTCGCTGTTAGTGATGCGGAAGTAGTAATCGGGGTAACTGCTCTGGGCGACGGCATTGGGGGGATTGGCAGTGCCGATAGCGAGGATGGTGGCGGGGCCATCTGCCCTCTGAGCCTTCCTGAATGCCTCTAAATCCAAACTCCCAGCCATGTTTGCTCGCCTCGATGTTGTAATAAGCAGCAAACAAATAGTTTATGGGATGGCGCAGGCGCTTGCTTACTAATTACTTGAATGGATGTTGGAGTGAGGAGTATGAACAAGTTATTATATAGCGCGAGCTCCAGCAATCACGTGGCGTGGCCCCCAACTTCCTTGCCAAGTAAAAGGTATTGTGCTCCTCTTTGGAGCAAAGGAAGGTGGAGAGAATTCATGTGCAGGTTTTGGTGCGAAGGTGGAGAGAATTCATGTGCAGGTTTTGGTGCGAAGGTAATGCACCTGCCAGGAGAGCAGAGGAGAGGAGAGATGCACGCGCCGCTACGGGTCAGAATGAATTGTTTGTTTAAATAAGGCAACCAAGTGCTCCGGGTCAGAATGAATTGTTGATTTAAATAAAGCCACGCAAGTGATGGTGAGAGAGTGAGGGCGGACTCGGACTCGATGTGCATTCTCCTCCAACTGTTGACGTTTTCAATTCCATTTCTGTGGAAAGAGTCGTCTAGCACACAGACCGCTTCTCTTAGTAAACGTTTTCGGAAAACTTAAAGGTCCATAAAAATTAGAAACGCTAATAAATAATAGTGACAATTATTAGTAGCATGGAGTCATATAATTGGAACAATATATTCACATTGAAAAAATAACTTGTTTTCAAATATAAACACTTGAACACATAGTTTAAATGCTTATCATTCATCACTCGAAATACTATACTATCAGTGTTTAAGCTTCTTTAATGACTAATTTTTGCATTACCTTTCATTGACTTGAATTTTACATTACACTTTTTCATATTCTATGTACAAATATAGAAATGTTAAAGAATAATGAGTATATCTACATTTATAATATAATATACATGATTGTGCAAATTGAAACATTCTTTTGAAGCTATGGTTCATTCTATCTATCAAGATATATTTCTATTGGCTCCAAACCATAATTTTCTCATAATGAGTTTCATATGTAATCACAACCAATATATTTAAATAAATGTTTCTTTTTTTTCTTTGTTTTTCTAGAGGAATGGCCATACTCATACTCAAATGCCATAGGGTCAATTCTAACCACTACTACTATAAACCTTAGAACAACCACACCACGCCACAACACATGGCCATGGGATATAAACCAATGATTTAAACATGAGACCTTTTACTCACATTTACTTCACATTTTCAAGGGCTTTCCAAGTGATCTCCCCTAAGCGGAAAGGGTGAATGATTTTTTTTCATTAACTATAAAATAAGGGAATTGAAACAACCTATATACTTACACATTGTTAATTTTTTGGAGGGGGAATTGGTAAAAGTAATATTATATTAACATAAATTTAGAATGATTTTTTTTTCATTAACTATAAAATAAGGGAATTGAAACAACCTATATGCTTGCACATTGATAATTTTTTGGATGGGGAATTGGTAAAAGTAAAATTATATTAACATAAATTTAGATTGTTACATCAAGTAGACACGTAATATATTCAACTCTACCCATGAGTGTAAGGTTGAACATTGCTTGAACATCAATATTCTTAGACCCATAAAAATTGATAAAAATAAAGAGAGTGTAAAACACAGGCATAAAACTGATATTACATCACTAAGGGAATTTAGTTTCAAGGCACATCCGTAGTAGTGTTAATGGGGTTGTATTTGGTACCAATCGCTGATTTTGAAGCCAAAATCCCGTTATGCTTCTTATCTACCAATTTTTAAAATGTAAGGATAACTTTACCCTAATTCCATAAAATAATTAGGTGAGCCCAAAGTTCCCAACATTCTAACTCTAGACCTGAAAATGCATGCACTAGTGACATCTTGGTGTGCTAATACAATTCTAAGGTATTGAGAAATGTAGTGTTGTAGGTATGGCTCAAACCCATTTTTGGAATGAACTACAGACTTATAGTTCATGAGTTCCAACTACTCTAATATCGTCACCAATCCTTGTACTCTAAATTTTGGTTTTCTTTGAGAGTTTCTTGTAATTTGTAATGTAGCTACATTTCCATTACCTGGGTATCCCATCATTGTTCATGTATGTTGTACCCACATAACACCCACAATATTAGTTGCAGTGCCATGATTTTAGAGAAAAGAATATCGAGATCCTAGCTCTCAAAACCATACATTTAGGGGTTACATCTATGAGCTTAAGGATTCATGGAGATATACTGTGAAACTCTACTATAATTTTTACTCGGGAAGAAAAAACATGGTTAATCATAACCACCCTAGATTACATACAAAAATTGATAGCCTACAATCACATCAGGGTTGAGACTAGTACGCATTTGTCTAAATTACTCCAGAATTACAGGAAAATACCTAGGAAGTAGTTGCAGGATCAAACACTCTTTTTTTTTATATACTTCAGGATTCAAGGTAAAATACTTTGAATACCATGACAGAGACTTTGATTTCTTTTCCCAATGTTACTTGAGACTTCACATTTTATCCAACTTGGAAAACATAGAGATGTTTCCAGTCATATGGTTGCTACATCCTGAATAGAGAAACCATATATCTTCATTATTCTCTTCAGCCATATTACATGCTAAAAAAAAAAATTCTTGACTCTGAGTTTCTTTAATAAATTTAGCACTGGGTCTATTACCCACATCACTCTATTTCTTTCCACATTCATTGGCATAATGCCCATACTTCTTACAGTAATGACATTGGACTTGGCATAGTGCCCATGTATAAAAATGTTGTTTTTACTACTAGAAATACCATTTTTTGAAAGTGTTAAAGTTTATAATAAAAATAAAATTAAAATTAAAACATATAACATTACATAATAATACCTTTCTCTTTCTTTGAAATGGATATATAAACCTCTGATACTTTTATTCACACAAGTATTATGAGAAAATAATTAGGTTCAATGACTAATATATATATATATATATATATATATATATATATATATATATATATATATATTAGTCTAAATTGACCAAAAGTGTATGCACCACACTAATTTTATTAACACCTACAGTCTCGAGTAGTGTTGAGATGATCAACTTGGAAAAATTGGTGTAAGGCATATAATGTTGAAGAGAGTCTCTCAAATCAGTGTCTCGTGTTGTGGAAAATATGCACTTTAAAGAGAAAATTATGCTAGATTTGTCTCTGCAAGAGAAATGAATGTTGGAATATTCCTGGAATGCATAATAAGAGAAAATGGGAAATAGTAAATCTTATACATAGAATTCACTATAAATTTTTGTAGTGAAATAAAATAATAACTATAATTAGAAGTTGAGAGTACCAAGTTTTTTTTTTCATGCACAAATTGTCTAAAAAAAAGTTTGTTGCTAGAAAGATAGGAGCATGTAGTGTGTCCTCAAGATACAAGGCGTTGTTATGTATATAAAAATTGATATAAAATGGATTAAAATAAGGATTAAGGACTACTAGGTCACAAATAACATACAAAAAATATGGAAAACATAATTCTCTTGAGCATAATTAATAATCATAGTGACACAATGAAAATACTGCTATCAGGAAAGCAAGGCTTAATAACATAAATATTATTAATATTATACATTTATGTTTGAGAATTAAACTATTATGGATATTTTGAATGAAATTGGTAGAAAAAATAATAAGAGTTTAGGAAAAGAAATTGAAAAGTGTTACCCTATAATACATAGTTGGCTTGGTGACCTCTTCGATTCAGGAAGTTAGAAAAAAAAGAAACTACACAGAGAAAACAAGTGGCAACATCATAGGAACCAACTTGATCAAGGCCACTTTGGGACGAATTAAACAAGATGTAAGAACCATGAGTAGGATTTTCTACACCTAAATCTGCAAGACAACCGTGAAATGGATGTGAGGATACCAAAATAATGATTACAACTTACATTAGATCCTAAAAAAAACTAATAAACTCTGAATTAGTGGAAATGATAAGAATGGAAAAATCTCGAAATTTGGAATTAGAAGCCTGAAGTGTTGAAATAATAAAGGTAAAGGCATCATACATTGCGAAACACAATATCCTGATTCAATCATGGAAGCTAGTGAACAACAAAAAATTGTTGACTACCAGTATTGGTCGCTGTGAACAGCTAGGAAAAACAGGCAAGGATGGGCATATTTAAGTCCACTTGAACGTAATTCCTATCATAACCTAGAATTCATAAAATTAGATATAGTAGTATACGCACAAGTGATATAAGAATATATAATTTATAACATGATACAAAGAATCCCTTGATAATTTTTATCTTGATGTGAGTAGTGCGAAAAGTAATGTACAATTACGTATATTGAAGTTTATAAGTAAACAATATTCATGTTAATGGGCATGGCCACCGAGTCTATTGTAGCTATATATTAATGGTGTTGACCTTATTGGATGAATGTGGGTAGTATGTTGAATGCAGGTGAAAATTATGAAAAATATATTCAACATGTATACAAACATGTTTGAAAAAGAGCCTGGAATTGATGTAAGAGTATGTATGATTCCGAGTGGAGTTGTCACCACAAATGAAAAAAAAATTATGATTGTAAGCGTGAAAGACAAGAATTGTTCGCCTTTTGGTTTTAAGAGAGGATGAAGTTTCTCCAATAAAACAAAGATTTTAGCAGAATACTAAATCCGCACAGAGCCAATGGAACTGGGATCTTGGTTTATCAATTCGTATTTCCCAGACATGCTTCTTTTTATGTTTTTCATATATCGTTACATAAGAAATTGGTATATGATAGCGTCCATCTAATTTATTAGAAAATTATACAGGTAGAATCGAAGGATACCTATGGAAGAACTATGTGTATCTTATACTGGAAAGGGATCGAGCTCCAGAATTGAGCCTTCGCTCACGATAAAGTACAATAAAAGCCTTTACTTCGGAATACTTATATGGGATCAAGGAAATTAAAAGAAGAAACATATCCACCAAGGGTTCAAGAAGAGCCAACTGGACAATGAACACCAAGGATGATGTTAATTAAAGGGTAGGAGAATGTAATATGATGTCGTAGGCATGATAGTAGTTGGATCCTAAGGTTTCTATACCCTCCATGTAACGTCATACACTCATATTTTGTTTTCTGTGTTACATATTATTCTCATGAAACAAGATTTTTCGTTACCCCTTTATTTGTTTGTATACTTTCTAACATTCTCTTCCTCCCTTGAAGGTATCGATACTACTAATATGAGATGTCTTCTATGTTTGTATCTAAAATTACCTTCAATTTTATGACCTGATTTTGGTTACCAAGTCGGTCTCATTTCCTCAGTTCTTGAAGGGGCCTGCGTTTTGTAACCACAAAACATATTTTACTCTGTTGTTTATCTTAGTTGGTGTTCTGTGTTGGCACTTATTACCACATAACTTGGGACTAAAAATGTAACCTTGTTTATTTTATGATTTTCTAAGGACTAGGTAAAATCTAACCCAGAGGTTATTTATTCCTTATGTTTAGGGAAGGAGTTTGAACTTCTTTTGTATGAACTATTGTTAATATAAAGGAATTTTTGTTCCCAATCTCATTTACTCTATATTTGGTATGTTATAGTTGTTGTTGTGTACATCCCTTCAGATTTATTTCTTTGATATGTCGTTTAATACTGTCTTATAGTTACTAGGTCAGTTGTATTTATAATTTTATTTTACCCAGTTTAATTAATTTAAACGAATATGACATGCTTACAGAGTTAATTGGAATTAACTTGTTGTTTCAGTTTTCTAAAGAGTTGTTTTTCGTTGTTAGATTCTCTTTTAGTCAAATTATGACACCACGAACATTATAAGCTCATCTTTTCTATTATGGTTCTAACCCAGTAACATCATTAGTGGCTTCTCTCCCCTTTCAGTGCGTTCTGTATCAACTTATTCAGACTAGTACAGGTCTACTTTGTGTAGAAATTCTAAGAAGGCACTGCGCTAGACTAGTTCCTTACATAACTTAAACAATTTCTGAATTGAAATATCTTATTCTGCTTCTCTTATTGAATTATAATAATGATAGAAGAACATTTGCTTGATCTTTCTTGGCACTTTGTTATTAAATCTTATTCAAAATAATTCCTTGATAAGCCAAGAAAACTAAAACATTGACTACATATGCTTTAGAGGTTTATTATTTTTGAAATTAGTATTATCAAGATTGGTTTCCTTTCTAACGTCGCTTGCATGTGGTTATCTTTTTCACAAAATCATTATATTTGTAAATATCTATATCGGAGAATGAGGCCATATGGTTTCCACTTTATCATACATATTAAATCGTGTCATGGAATTATAATTAACCTTTTTCATGTAAATAATTGCTACACTTCCGACCTAGTGCTGCAATTTGTTTATTCTTCTTAACTGTAATATAAATAATCTATTTATTTCCCTTATATATTTTACTGCATCATCATATTTCTAAAGGGTGGTCATTCTTCTTAAAATTACATCATACATAAAATGTTGTTTACCTATCAGATGCAAAAATGATTTCGTCTTCCACTTTAACTATCGTTCGAACAACTCATCATTTCCCTATACTCATGCCTCATCGCGAAATCTCAAAGTTTACATTCTATCTGTATATACTTATTGTTTTAATAATTTCTTTTTTTGTATGAAGAAGCCTGTAAGTTGAGATAAACAATTATCCTAATATATTTCTTATTTGAGTTTTCATTAACTAATGTAGAAACTACAGTCACTCGCACAGTAATAGTACATATTACTACATCATGACACATCAGTCCATTCATTTAACTTCAATTAGGTGTATTTGAGCATTCTTAGATATACTATTATTGTATCTCTTCCAAACCTTATTTGCAACAGGGAAGATATTATTCATGATTATTCCTATTTATTCATTCTCATCATGATGCTAATTGGAATTGCAATTATTTCCTTTACTGAACGACTAACAATATATTTTTGATATAAAGAATCTAAACATAATCTTCCATAGCATATTCATATAACCAAGAGTAGTTATATAATTAAGAACGTATAACATAATAACACAAAAATAATATTTAACCACCACTGATCAAAGCTACCATCTTTCAATACTTCTACATTAATATGACTAAAAAGAGTTATGTAGGCTAATAAAATAATAAACATAACCTCTAACTATAAATCTATTGGATTTTCTTGAGGTGAAGAGTTTTCCACCCAACCTTGAAACTTCTCTCCATAGGTTCACCCTGATCTGAGATCATAATCCTCTCTGAATCAATAAACTCTTTTGATTCTAGTCAAGGAATTTTTGTGCCTTACATCCCTAGCAGACTTCTGTTAGCGACGTCAGGATTTCTAGGGTCTGCCAACCCTATGGGCTAGGATTTTTCCTAATTTTCGAAAAAGTATCTTCCCCTTTTTTGTTAAAGCTCGTTTTTTTTCCCACAGTCCTTTATACACCCATTTCCAATTTTTTTCCACATTGAGATATTTTAATAGTTTTGTTTCTCCCAACTTATTAAATCACTTTAAAACCACTCCTAAGGCTTTTAATGAGTGATTTAAGGGAATTTTGTCTTGTTCTTTATCCTTCCACTAGGTTTGAGGGGTAGACATCACCCTGTCATGGGACCACCAAATAATCCTCGATGTAAGTGTCTCTAGATGTCTAGACCCTTATCAAGTCAGAAGTTCTATTATTATTGGTTTGTTTATATTAACTTCACCAATTGTTTATATATATATATATATATATATATATATATATATATATATATATAAAGAGAGAGAGAGAGAGAGAGTGTGTGTGTGTCTTTTACACCATAATTCAGTGATACAATTTAAGAAAGATTGTGATTTTTGTTGTTTAAAATACATTTTTGAATTAATAAACCCCTACGACACTAGAATTTTATATATTAAAAAACTTAAACTCAAGTTTTTGAAAATATTTGCGAGATTTTGAATAAAATTAACGAGGAAAAATGATCTGAAAAAAATCGTTTTGACTGTAAGTTATGAGAGAGAGAGAGAGAGAGAGAGAGAGAGAGAGAGAGAGAGAGAGCCTTAATCAAATGATACAATTTCAAGAAAAAATGTGATTTATGTTGTTTAGAATACATTTTTGAATGAATAAATGGAATCCACACCATGAAAATCCCCTTGGGCAACTATAATTTTATAAATTACCAGAATTTGATCAAAATTAACTAGGAAAATTTCTATATATATATCCTTTTCAATAGTTTTAAGAAAAAAAATTAAAATTGATATAATATCAATATAGAAGGGATGAAGGACATATTGGAGCCCAAAGCACCAGAATTGATCTGTTGCTCGTCCCACAATTGTTGCACTCCAGGGTCTGATGATTTCCGAGAAACTCAAACAATAGTCTCGGAGTTAACAATATGAAAAAAATAACCACGATCAATATCGCCCCCCGAACGACCATCGTTGTTGATTTGTTCTTGCTTTGATCTTAAATTACACAAAACCCACAGATATATACACAGATGGAGCTCAGCTAAACAAATGAACCATGTCCTTTCGAACAATTTCCTGTCTCCGGGTTGAGGCTTCGATTATTCTAATTTATTGTTTCACATAATTTGATTATAGTGCATTTTTTTTTTAGCTCTGTTCTTTTTTATTAGATTTCTAATCGATTGAATAATCAGAATTAAAAATTGGAGAGATTGGTTGAGAAGGTTAAATGGGATGCCCGCACTTTCATGGTTTATGTTGGAAAGATGGGTAACTAAAGAACCATCTATTACTTTTTCATTAAATTCTTTTTTAACGATGCTAAAGGTGCTTGATGTTTCTCATCAATCTACTTAGTATTTTCTCTGATCTAATTATTTTCATGTTAAAATATTGCAAAATAAAGAAATATATATGTACTTCCTTTACTTTGAATTTAGTTATTTTCGATCTATTCCTAACTCATTTCAAAACATTGTTTTTCCCTTGAATAGTTGTTTTGAACAATATTCACACCTTGCTCGATATTCAATATTGCGAAAGAGACCATCCTAGGTGTTAGAAACTATGACCTTTCATTTGACATAAAACTAGCACAACCATAAATTAACTTCGAACTAGCACAACCATAAATTAATATCAAACTAGAAAATGAAACAGGAATTAACTAGATCAAATTGTTCGCACCCACTATCCCTATTATTCAACAATGAATGCGCCCCAGACATAAAATAGCTAGATTCAGACAATTTTTAAAGGTTCAGAAAATTTGA
Organism: Pinus albicaulis; assembly: GCA_034641835.2. Taxonomy (NCBI): domain Eukaryota; kingdom Viridiplantae; phylum Streptophyta; class Pinopsida; order Pinales; family Pinaceae; genus Pinus; species Pinus albicaulis. The sequence continues at coordinate 21,746 of JAXQQM020083861.1, read as the reverse complement.
TGCCTTCGTAGACAATGCCATTGATTTCACTATGAGAATGTGTCAACAATATGCAAGGCTTGAAATAAAAGTAACGATGCTATGTGTTCATGCAATTTTGATCAAATCCCTAGCGTCACCCTGCCTAATAAGACAAGGTTCCCTGAATTGAATGTGGTGCCCACCTTGTCTCATTTTGTAACCATCCCTTTGTCCCATAACATTTTTCTTCTATGTCATGTTCGACTAAAGTCCATATCGATCAATTTTTTCCTCATGCATAATATCGCCTATGTCGCTTGATCATGATTAGTTGTGTATATATTCGTTTGAAAAAAAACTCTATTCTTAGTATCCTCTCTCCAATAAAGAGACCATAGTTACCAAGTTCGAATTCAATATGATACAATAAAAATTCAGAAGAAAAAATTTCAATTCGATAAAAAATCAATAATATACATCTTAAACATACTTCCTTTATACATATTTCCTTTATGTAATAGCAAATATCTTATGTTCAATTTTTTACGTATTCATTTTGAAATTTGAATAACTATAATAATTCTAATCAATATCCCTGAGCTTATGTAAATTGTTGATTCCTTGAATATTTGGCAATCAGACACCCATGTCTATCTGATTGTTGAGTATTCACGAAATCAAAATTCTATATAAAGATTCCCAATCAATAAAAATAGTTTGAAAACTACAATTTACTAAAAAAAAACAACACTTCTACTCTAAATTTTTCATACTTTTCAAAACTCAAAACTTTAATATAAAATCCCTTCTCAATTTCTTTTTTAATTAATACATATTTAAAAACAAAACAGTATAATTAAAACATATTAAAAACTTGTTTATATCAAAATCCTAAAAGATATAAACATATTTAAATTACTATGATAAAAATTGTTAACCTTAATAATTCAGGCTCAAATTATTTCTTTTCTTATTTTCTCAGCCTTCTAAAATTTCAATGCAACACAAAAATTGAAAAATATAGTGAGACAATTAGCTGTCCTTTCATACTCTCAAACAAATTTACAAGAGAGATGCAAAAACCGAGGAAAGAAACATACCTTGAAAACAAACAAAAAAAACTATTAACCATCCACGCGATTACCGAATCGAATTTCTATCGAATTATTTGACGTAGGAATCAGATTGTCGAATTTGTCTTTTTTTCTCCGTTTCGTACGAATTTGATAACTATGAAAGAAAATAGTTCCCTTCCTTATTTCCCCAACCTCTAGAAGACATACATGACACTAGTTAGTAGTGCTGCAGCACTTATTTCACTTTGACTTACTATTTTCATAGAATAAGTGATACTTACAAGGTGTTAACAATATAGGATATGAAAAAAGGATGGCGGGCTCACCTGATATAAGGAGGGCGAGGATTGTGAGTACACTTGGGAAATCACACATCTTTTTTTTTAAGATTCGCGAATGAGATCGGCTTAAGTATTTGATAATATTTGGCTTCATGTAGGAAGTTCCTATACTGGGGACGGCTATAGGGACTATAATTGCATTGCAGGGCAGTGGAAAAAACATTGAAATTGTCGATGCACCATAAGAATAACTGTGGCAGCATGAAATAATATTTTTTTTGGAATTTTTGGACTAATGGAGGAGAAGAGCATTTCAGTATCTATGCCACTACAATGGGAATTGATTTATTAACTTCCCAATCCAATTCAATCAATTCAAACAGTCATATTGTCAAACATTGTATTCAATTATATGTTTATTATTTAATAGAGAACGAACTAGTGAAAAACTTATTGTAATTTAAATTTATGGATTATGTGATGAATTGTGATAATTTAGACAATTTTGTTTCCCATGATTTATACTTTTTAAACACAGTGATTTAATACTGGTGTTAATTTTGAATAATTATACCTCAGTATTTGACAATTATTTTAATTGATTAATGTGCACACGCTATTACACCAAGGGCACTTTTAAGACAGTAAATAATTGATTAATGTGCACAGACTATTACACCAAGGGCACTTTTAAGACAGCTTAAAGCACACTTGTAATTCGGATAAGATATACATGTTATGTGGCATCATACATCACATGAAGCACTCGATTTCTCTTTACACATAGAACACTCCCTTTTCTCTTATAATTATTTTGTATTAATAATTAGATTTACTTGCATGTTTTTTATAATAAAAAATATTGTAAATTATAATAACAGCTTAAAGCACACCAAACAAATTTAAAAGGATCGCTTAGAGTATGAATATTTTTTATTAAATAAAAAAATTAAATAAAACAAAAACTTATAGAACATAATGATTAAATAAAGGGGAGAAAAGAATAGATTAAGGTTTTATAATTTTTTTGGAATAAAATTATGTTGACATTCTCTAAATATTTGGATGGACACTCTAATCATGCTTAAACAAATCATTAACCTAGTTTTATTTCAGTTTTTTTTATGAAAATATGCTTTTTTGGTCAAGGTGGATATCGGTAGCCGCCCACCTATTCCATTTGGACCCACAACATCAATTATTGCAGCTTTTCAGTTCAAACAACTTACTATTTTTTAGCAAGTTTTTGGGTCCTACACTCCTGGAGCCGTTTTTGGGCTTCAATGATCCAAGTGGACATTGGTGGCCACCCACATATTCCATTTGAACCCCCACCATCAGTTCTTTCAATTTTTAAGTTGCAGCACAACTTAGTATTTTTACCAGTTTTCAGGTCCTGAACTTCCGGAGCCGTTTTGAGGTCCTAAACGACATTTTATGGGCATATTTTTTCCGGTGAATATGATTAGGTTCTATAATTGATATTCGCGACAACAGTTGTATTCCTCAGATAGATCTTTCTAACGATGTATCGTATGTGTCAAATGGAGATCGTATGCCGAAGTTACGTCCTCGGGAAGTTGAAACACCAATTTACAGAAACGGGGCCCACAATTTTGGTGTTTCATCTCCTAGGGTTAGGTTTTTGGACGTTTCGTATTCTATATTGTTTCTAAAAAATAAATAGTTCCTCGAGCCTCATTGTAACGCGGTTTAGGGGCTAGTAGTCATCACATCTCTTCTCAAGATACGCTACCAGTACCCTAGCTCATCTATTTCCATTATGTCTGTAATAAGCCTTCAAGCCTCAATGTAGCACAGTTTAGAGGCCCGTGTACGCCACATCTCTTCTCAGAGATACGCTGCCAGCACCCTAGCTTGCTTCCATTATGTTTGTAAGCTTATTTCAGTCATTATTTTATGAATAAAATGAAGCATTCTTTCCGTTGCATCTCTATGTTTATGGGTATATGTGTATTATGTTGTGTTCCTCCAATAAATCCGGATCAATTTTCTTATAGATTAAGTTGATGAATTGTTAAGATATTGTGAGAATGATGTTTAATTCATAATAAATGTTGGGGATTTTGATATCTATCATAATGAAAGGGTGATATATATATATATGCCCTAGGTTAAATCCATGTTGAACATGAAAAGAATTATAAATTTGGATTATACTAAAATCCATACTATTTAAGTGAATTGACCATAATATTCTTTTATATCTGTATGTGTGTGTGTGCGCCACATGGTCCAATGTCACCTTGTGGAAAAATATTGTCTCAATATGAAAATCAACCATAATCAACCATGGTCCAACATCACATTATGACTAAGATTGTCGCAATATGAAAATCAATCATGGTCAACCATGTTCAACCATGGTTCAACATCGCGTTGTGACAAAGATTGTCCCAACATGAAAATCAATCATGGTTAATCATGTTTATCTTCGGGTTTACACATCTTGGGTTTATAATATTAATCCCTTAGGTTTAATATTATTCCATTAGGTTTATAATCCTTTGGGGTTTTAGAACTTATCCCTTGGGTTTATTATTCCCTTTTGTTTATAATATCAATCCTTGAGTTTATTAATCTAAGGGTTCATTTTATTAGGGTATAATATTATTCATAGGGTTTATAATATTACAGTTTAATATAAATCCTTTGGTTTTATAATCATGTTCAACCATGGTCCAATGTCACAATGTGACAAAGATTGTCTCAATATGAAAATACACCATTGTGAACCATCATCAACCATGGTAAACCATGTTCCAATGTCATATTGTGACAAAGATTGTCTCAATACGAAAATCAACCATGATGATCCATGGTCTAATGTCGCATTGTGAGAATATTGTCTCAATATGTAAATCAACCAGGGTCAACCATGGTCCAACATCACATTATGACTAAGAATGTCACAATATGAAAATAAATCATGTTCAACGATGGTTCAACATCACATTGTGACAAATATTATCTTAATATGAAACTCAATCATGGTCAACCATGTTCAATCATGGTGAACCATGGTCAAACATCGTCGAACACTACATTGTGGAAAATATTGTTTCAATATGAAAATCAATCATGGTCAATAATGGTCAACCATGGTCAATCATGGTCAATATGATAATCAACCATGGTCAATCATGGTCCAATGTCAAATTGTGACAAACATTGTCTCAATATTAAAATCAAGCATGGTCAACCATCGTGTTACGTGGTCAACCATGGTTGATCATGGTCAACCATGGACCAACATCACATTATGACAAATATTGTTTCTCACTATGAAAATCAACCATGGTCAGTCATGGTCAACCATGTTCAACCATGGTCAATAATCATGGTCGGACTGTGATGGATATTATCTCAATATGAAAATCAACAATGGTCAACCATGGTCAAATGTCCCATTGTGACAAAGATTATGTCAATCTAAAAATCAATTATGGTCAACCATGTTTATTTTAGGGTTTATAATATTTAGCTTATGGTTTATATACCTTGGGTTTATTAATCTAAATGTTCATAGTCATAGGGTAAATATTATTCATAGGGTCTATAATATTAATCCTAGGCGTTTATACCATTGGGTTTATAATCATGGTCAACCATGGTAAAACCCACTGTCACATTGTGAAAAAGATTGTCTCAATATGCAATTCAACCATGGTAAACCATCGTCAACCATCGCGAACCATAGTCAATCCAATGAATTTTGATTTTAGTATTTTATAATACATTTTTGAATAAATAAATGGATTCAACACCATAAAAAACCCAGTGACAATAGAATTTTAGAGATTAAACAACTTAAACTCAAGTTTTAAAAATATTTTCTATGTTTTAATTAAAATTAATGAGAAAAAAAAATTTTAAAAAAACATTTTGACTATAAGTTTATATATATATATATATATATATATATATATATATATATATATTTCAATAATTAAAAAAAAAAAGAAATAATATAAATATAAAAATAATGAGATATATTATTTTCTCAATTTAACAAAGAAATTTAAAAGTTTACCATTATTTTTTAAAATTTAGATTAAAATTTGAAATTTGAAATTTTTATAAATTTGAAATTATCCCAATCCAACGTCATATTCTAACTCTATTACGTCATTATCCTACTTCAATGTATATGAGTTGTGAAGCTTTGAGTTACTAACTCTATATACTAACTCTATTACGTCATTATACTACTTCAATGTATATTATACTAGGCGTGTCGTTTCCAGGCAACGTTTTAGCCCGGACTCCGGCAAAGATTTTTAAAAAATCCGGCAAAGATTTCATCAGAATCATGTTTACAGCTGTTAAACTTAAGTATTTTGAGTGCCCTAAGGGATTTTGGTAGTGCTGAATCCATTTCCAACCTCAAAAATGGATTTCAAACATTACAAGTACCTGATTTCTTGAATTTAAGTTGCCCGGATTCCGGCAAAAAACTGTCGTCCGGGCTAAAACGTTGCCTGGGTAGACTACTCCTATTATACTAACTCTATTACGTCATTATACTACTTCAATGTATATTCTAACGGTGTGACAAGATCTTTAAGTGACTTTAGAATCTTGTAACTCCTCTTTTTTTTTCTCTCTTTTATGGTTTACTTGTAAGTAAAGTCTATTTTCGCGGCTGGGAGTTGTATTTTCTATTTTGGAAAGAGTCTATATGTGTTTTTATGTGTGTTTATTTTGGGTAAGTAAATAATATGCTTTTTTGTGAATCAAATGAGATCTTTCATCGCAATCCATTTTTTTTATTCATTTATGTACAGCTTTATTATTTCAAATGGAATAAGCTATATTTTTATATGTTTTTTTAAGTGAATCAAATGAGATCTTTTATAGTAATCCATTTTTTTTATTTGTTTATGTATAGGATTATTCTTTTAAATGAAATAAGTTATACTTTTATTTTTTTAGCTTTTGTTTTATTTTTAATAAATATATTATTTTAATATTTTTAGTTTTTAATGATGAAAACTCATCAATATAATTAATATTTTATTTGGTAATATATGTTTATTGTGACCAAAGGTATCATTAATGTAATCAAAGTGTTTCTCTAATTGATGATCTACTAGGATTATTCCTCCATGGCCGGTAGCTTTAAAATACGAAGGCTACATTACAAGTATCAAGAAAGAGACTTCAACTCTTCATATCTCTCAGTTGTTTCATTTGAAACTACACTGATATTAGTTATGCATAAACATGGAAGGATTAGTTTTCTGATTTTTTTCTCTACATGGAATACCTAAGCATAATTGAGTGAACGCATAAGCATATCTGTTGGAAATATTGTCATTGATGGCAAAGGAGGCAGCACTCAGGCAAAGGAGGCAGCACTCAGGCAAAGGCGGCAACACTCAGGCAAAGGAGGCAGCGCTCAAGCAAAGGAGGCAGCGCTGAAGCAAAGAGGCAGCAAAGAAGCAAATGAAGGCAGAGGAAACGAATATAATAGAGGCAGAACCGTTATCTCAGCAATAGAGGCAGAGGCAGAGCGACAGGAGCAACAGAGGCAGAGGCAGAAGCAGAGCCGTTATAAAATTCCAGGAATCGCACTCTCCAACCGTCGCAGCAAAGGCAGAGACAGAGGCAGAGAGTTGTTATAAAATTCCGGGAGTCGCAGTCTCCAATCAGCATTATACATATAACTTATACAAACATTATTCCGGGAATCGCTTCACTCCAGCGGCAAAATATATATATATATATATAAACATATATATCAGTTATATACAAGCGGAGCGTTTTATATCTATATAATCAATGGTTCTATCAAAACGAAATGGTGTATAAGGTGGGACCCCTCACCCAATCGCAATCGAAGATCACAAGAGCAGCGTAATATGTAACCCACAGGAAATTGCGATTGCGATGAGAGTCCGGACCCGATGGGTCTATAAACCGCAATTGATAAGTCTCAGAACTTAAATAAACAGAGAATTTGCGAGTGCAATGAAGCCCAGAGCATATAACCAAAGGTCCAAGGTATATATTATGGAGCACACAAAACGAAGTTTTATATGGTGGGACCCCTTCCCAATCGCATCGGAGGTAAACAAAGCAGCGGGACTTGCAACTCAAAGTTGCGATTGCGATCAATCGGAGAATCGCTGACGGAGTTAAACAATCGCAATCGGAACAATCGCAGGAACAGTTATCGCAATCGGAGATCGAAATGATTCAATCGCATAGGAGTTAAACAGCAGACATGCAAACAAAGTTTGTGATTGCGATCAATCGCAATCGCAGCAGGAGCGATCAATCGCAATCGGAGGAGAGTCAGTGCATCGGAAAGCGTGACAAGGTGGCCCGAAAGGTTGTTTCCTATGTTAAATGGGTCTATTAATATATCGCCGAAAGTTACATGAGAAAGGGTTCATATACATTAAAGTGAAAAGAAAGGAGTTTAAGTAAAATACTACATTGAAGAGAGGGCGACATTATTAAATGTTGTATTATAAACGGACCATGGATATGATACGCGTTGGTTGAAACTGCCTAGCAGTTATATTAAAAGGGTGTTGTTAGATATATAAAACATGGTTGCGGTTATATTAAAATATGCCGCACGGTCTGTAGACCCACGGGCCTCAGCTTAACGGGAGGGCGATTATTAATATACGACTGTGATATATGTCTGTTCCGCTTGCGAAATGTTCCACATCAACAAGAAACTCGTGGCATGAAAATTGTTGGAATCCCTCCAGATTTACAGTCAGCGGATATAAAAGGCACAATTACACGTATGCAGCAGTTACACCACAACAGAGGACAGAAGAGCAAACAGAGCCGAAAGGAGATAAAACACAGTCACAGAAAAGACAAAGACAGCCAAAGAAAAGACAAATGCGTACCAATTCAAAAGACTAAATGAGTTGAGCTGGAATTCACATGTAATTCGAATGTAAATGTTTTAATTGTTTTTATTGTTTGTGATGCATTGGCAAGTCTCCGAGAGAAAACAAACTCCCACTGTAATGTTCAAATTGACACCTACAGTTATAATTTCTGAGTAAGCTGATAAAAGGAGTGAGAAGGCAGAAGGCAAAGAGACATGACTTTCCATTTCGAATTCCAAGCAGAATTCAGACAGTCATGTGAGGAAATCTATAAATAATATCATCTTGATATGCAAAAGGAGTTTTTTTTTTTAAGAGCAAGGGAGAGAGCATATATAGAGAGAATGCATAATATAGAAGGCAGAGAAGATTAAGAGAAGCTACAGAACAGAGCTGATATCTGAGGAAAATCAGCAAACTTTCAGTTTGATAAATTGAGGAAGTTGGAGCTTCCCTATCAAGTTGCAGCTTGATAGTCGTCAGTTGTAGCTGACTGAGGTTGGAGCCTCCTGTAGGTTGGTGTCTGTAGAAAACTGAAGGGAGTTGGTGCTTCCTTGCAAGTTGTAGCTTGCAGAATTGAGGTAGGAGCCTCCTGTAGGTTGGTGCCTGCAGAAAAACAATGGTGAGAGGGAGTTGGAGCTTGCCTTTGCATCACAACAATAATAAGATGTGGTTTTCTCCCTTTATGGGTTTCCACTTATATCTGGTTTCTCTGTGCATGATATTTATGTATTGATCTGATATGCATCATTTGCTTAATACCTGCTGCTCTCAAATTAAGTCTACTGCTCTATTAAACTAATACTTTCAGATTACATTCTAAGATTACTCTCACATTAAATAGAGTTTGAAATGAAGGTGTAAATAAGTTTATTGAAAAGTTTAAAAGATCAGGAATGTATTAAACTGATTCACCCCCCCCCCCCCCTCTCAGTTTAATTAGAGATTCAACAATTGGTATCAGAGCCAAGTTCCTTTGTACAAGTCTAACGACTGAAAGGAGATCCTAGGTTCCCAAGATGGCTAGTAAAGAAGGATGCTCAACCAATAAAGCCCCTTTCTTCACTGGTGAAAATTATGCTTTCTGGAAAATCAGAATGAAGACATACATAATGTCACTAGGAGTAGAAGTCTGGGCTGCTGTGCAATTAGGATATGCCCCGAAGTCAACTGATACAGAGAAAGAAGATAAAGAAAGCTTTGTAGCTAATGCAAAAGCCATGAATGCCATCCTGAATGGATTATGTGAAGCAGAGTTTATTAAAGTAATGCACAAAGACACTGCCAAGTAAATATGGGATACTCTTGAAGGCATACATGAGGGAGACCAGAAAGTAAAAACTGCCAAACTTCAAGTATATAGAGCCCAGTTTGAAAACTTAAAAATGAATGATGATGAAGATGTTGGCAGCTTCTTCTTAAAAGTTGCAAAAATTGTTAACAATATGAAAGCTCTTGGAGAAACCATACCAGAAAGTATAGTTGTGCAAAATATTCTAAGATCACTCCCATCCAGATTTAATCCCAAGGTATCTGCAATAGAAGAGACAGCGGATTGGGAGACTCTGACCATGAACCGGATACTTGGAAATATAACAGCCTATGAAATGAGGCTCCCACAAAAGAAGCCAAGTACAAGGGAAGCAGCATTCAAAACATAAAAGAAGAAAGAAGAAAAGGAAGAAATATGTTCTTGCTCTGATGAAGAAGAAGCTAAATTTGTCAAGAAATTGGATAGAGGCTCAAGTAGATACAAAGGTAAACTTCCCTTCAAATGCTTTAACTGTGGAAGAGTTGGACATTATGCTGCTAAATGTCCTCACAAGAAAGTAAGAAATCAAGCTCAAGAATCAGAGAAAGACACATCAAAGTTCTGGCAGAAAGGAAAGAAATCCAACAGAAAATCCTTCTATGCTCAGCAAGACAGCAGTGCATCTGAAGACTCAGATGAACCCTCAAGTGAAGAAGGAACCTCAGAATTTTTATTGATGGCCATAGAAGATCTTGAGGGACTCCTACTAGAAGATGAAGAAGAAGAAGGGGAAGTAGACCTTGAGGGGGAGCTAAGAAGTGCTTTGGAAGAGATTGACAGACTCAAACTAAAATGCAGAAAACAAAAAGAGATTCTCCTAAAATGTGTGAAAGAAGAACAAAATTCAGAAGTCCTCATGCAGCTGAAGGTAAAGCTTGAAGAAGCCAATAAGATAGAAGATATGTTACTTCAGCAAATCAAAGATAAATCTCGAGAACAAGAGAAGCTGGAAGAAGAAATTCTGTGTCTGAGAAAGAAATTAGAAAATGCTCAACAGAAAGTTTCTATATACCCTTCTCAAACAACAAGCTCTATTAAGTTGAATGAAATTTTGGTTGCTCAAAGATCCCCTATGATAAAGACTGGAATAGGCTACGTAGGAGAATCAAGTCAAGGAAAAGAAAAGGTTGACAGAGAGATTACTTTTGTAAAAGCAAAGAAGGATGAGGAAGTAGCGCAAATAATTCCTACAAAAGAAGATATCTGCAATAAGAGAGACAGAGAGCAGAAGAAACCTCTAGTAACAAAGAATATAATGAATACTAAGATGGCAGAAAAAGAATCATATGCCCCTAAGTATATCAAATTTGGAAGTCATCAGAGGAAATTCTTCCCTCCTATGAAGAATGTCACCTGCTATGTCTGCCACAAGCTAGGACACATTGCTGCATATTGTTATGCAAGGAAGAGTAATTCAGACCTGCAAAAGATGCAAACAGTGAAGAGGCTATCTCAAAAAAACAAATGGAGAAAACAACCTTACATCAGGTATGCAAATAATTTCTATGGTTATTGTTTTTATTGTAAGGAATTTGGCCATAAAATTATTGAATGTAGAAAGTATAGACAAAGACTGATGTTCAATACCTCAAGGAGGTTTATGAGTCAAATAAATTTTGTTCATGCTCACAATTCTGCAAAAACTATAATCAAATGTTCAAAAGGGGGCCTCCAGTGGATAAAGAAGGTGAATAACTATGACCTGGCTCTAACTGCTCAAGATCTGAAAAGCCAGTGGTACTTGGACAGTGGCTGCTCCAAACACATGACTGGAGACAGAAGCAAGTTTATAACTCTTGATGAAAAGAAATCTGGCAATGTTATTTTTGGTAATGATAAATCAGGAAAGATCAAAGGAAAAGGCTTAGTCAGCATAGACAATGGCAGAGGAAAAGCCCAAGAGGTACTATTTGTGGATGGAATGAAAGCAAATTTACTGAGTGTCAGTCAGATGTGTGACAAAGGCTGTGAAGTTCTTTTTAGAGCACAAGATTGTGTAGTCAGGTCAAGCACAACAGGAAAGACTCTGCTCAAAGGTGTTCGAACAAAGAACAATGTATACATAGTGAAAGAGGAAGATGAAGCCTGCCATATTAGCAAACTTGAGGAGTCATGGTTGTGGCATAGGAGATTGGGACATCTCATCTTTGACCATATCATCAAATTGAGCAAGAAGAAAGCTGTCAAAGACATGCCAGAAATAAAAAGGCCTTCAAGTACTATATGCAAATCTTGTCAATTGGGGAAACAGACTCGCACATCCTTTAAATCTAAAGAGGAGTTGTCAATAAGAAGACCACTCCAGCTTGTGCACATGGACCTGTGTGGACCTGCTAGAACTAGAACACCAAGTGGAGAATCCTATTTCATGCTGATAATAGATGACTTCTCCAGAATGACATGGGTTGCCTTTCTCAAAAATAAATTAGAAGCATTGGAAAAATTTAAGATATTCAGAGCATTAGCAGAAAATCAAACTAGATGCAAGCTGAAATGTATCAGATCAGACAGAGGAGGAGAATTCACAGATTATGACTTTGCAGACCAATGTAATGAACATGGAATAAAGCAACAATTTACTATTGCAGGGACACCTCAGCAGAATGGAGTAGCAGAGAGACAAAACAGGTCTGTACAACAAATAGCCAGAGCTATGATGCAAGAGAATAATATTGCTCAAACCTTCTGGGCAGAAGTAGTACACACAGCAGTACATATCCTTAATAAATCTCACTTAGTGACAAGACTCCATATGAACTATGGCATGGAAAGCCAGCTTCAATAAAACATTTCAGAGTCTTTGGTAGCAAGTGTTACATAAATAATAATGATGAAAACCTTGGGAAATTTGATGCAAGAGCAGATGAAGGGATTTTTCTAGGATATGCTTCCAAAAGCAAAGGGTACAGGTGCTACAACAAGATCCTTCTGAAGATAGTTGAAAGTATTGATGTGAGATTTGATGAAGAACTTCCAAACAATACAAGAAATACAGACTGCTGCAGTCCATCAGACAACCATGAAGAGGAAGACAAGGATGATGATTAAACAAGCAAGACAACAGATAATGCAGAGCTGAGCTCGAAAACCCCCTCAAGATACACTCAGAAGAATCATCCTAAAGATCAGATCATAGGAGACAAGAAAGCAGGAGTTCAGACAAGAAGGCAGCTAACAGAACAAACAGAAGAAGTATACATAGCCATGTTATAACAAATAGAGCCAAAGAAATTTGAAGAAGCCAGCAAGGACAAGTATTGGATAAAAGCAATGAATGAAGAATTGGACCAAATTGAGAAGAACAATACCTGGGAACTAGTTCCTAGACCTATTGAGAAACATATCATTGGTTCAAAATGGGTATTCAAAAACAAAATGAATGAGCAAGGACAAGTAATCAGGAATAAAGCAAGGCTGGTTTGCAAAGGATACTCACAAATAGAAGGACTTGATTATGATGAAACATTTGCCCCTGTAGCTAGAATGGAAGCTATCAGAATGTTCCTGGCATTTGCATGCTATCAAGATTTCAAGGTATATCAAATGGATGTAAAGTCTGCTTTTCTTAATGGAGATCTAGAAGAAGAAGTGTACATGGAACAACCAGAAGGCTTCTCATTGACAGACAAAGAAGACTATGTGTGCAGACTGAAGAAGGCCCTATATGGACTGAAACAGGCTCCTCGTGCTTGGTACTCAAGACTGGACAAATATTTGCAAAAACGGGGTTTTAGGAGAGGTGGAGTAGACAGAAATCTATACATAAAAGCCCATGAAGATGAACTCCTGATTGTTGTAGTATATGTTGATGACATTATGTTTGGAAGCAACAAATATGAACTAGCAAAAGGGTTTGCTGATGAAATGAAAAAATAGTTTGAAATGTCTATGATTGGAGTGCTCGGTTTCTACTTGGGACTACAAATTCAGCAAAATAACACAGGTACATTTATTTCACAAGAAAAATACATAAAAGAAATGTTGAAAAAGTTCAAAATGGAGGACTGCAAACCTGTGTCAACTCCCATGACCACAGGTTGCAAGTTGTGTGCTAATGATGGGTCTGCTGACATAGATCAAAGACTTTACAGATCCATGATTGGAAGTCTATTGTATCTGACTACATCAAGACCAGACATCATGCTAGCAGTAGGATTAGTGGCTAGATATCAAGCAGCACCTAAACAAAACCATCTTCTGGCAGTCAAAAGAATATTCAGATATCTACAAGGAACAATACAGTATGGACTTTGGTATCCTAAAAGCAAAAACTTTACTTTATCAGCATACACAGATGCAGATTGGGCCAGCTGTGTGGATGATATGAAGAGTACAAGTGGAGGTGCATTATATCTAGGAGAAAGTCTGGTGGCATGGCTAAGCAAGAAACAAACATCCATCTCTTTGTCTACAGCTGAAGCAGAATATATAGCAGCAACAGCATGTTGCACACAAGTCATGTGGATGAAGCAAACTCTTCAAGACATGAAGGTAAGCATTGATGAACCTATTTCAATCAAATGTGATAATACAAGTGCTATAAGTATATCTAAAAATCCTGTAATTCACTCAAAAACTAAACACATTCCAATCAAGTATCATTTTCTACGGGAACAAGTGGCTCAGAAGATAGTAAAACTGGAGTATGTACCAACAAAAGAGCAGACAACAGATATATTTACTAAACCACTTGCCAGAGAACCATTCGAATATTTGAGAGACAGACTAGGGGTAATATCTGTAGATACTATTCTCTAATATGAAGAGAAAGTACAGTCTCAGGGGGAGAACAAAACGAAGATATCATTCCAGGGGGAGAACAGCCAGCAAGATAAGCATAAAACAAGTCCATAGGATCAACATTATCAATATTATCAGCATTCAGAAGCAACAAGAACCTTTCAATCGTAAAATGCATCATCTTTGTCTGCAATCTAGCACATATTACAGGCACTACAAATGAAACACAGCATAGTCCAATTTCGGCAGAAGAGGACCTAAACGTAACTCAGAGAAAGGAAATACAACGACAGAACCCATACGGAGGGATGAGGAGTCATCCTTTGCCATTGATGTCAAAGGGGGAGGAAGAACAAATAGAAAACAGGAAGAGCAAGCAACAAGAGAAAAAGAAAGCAAACAGAGAAAGTGGATTGCCATCAATGCCAAAGGGGGAGACTGTTGGAAATATTGTCATTGATGGCAAAGGAGGCAGCACTCAGGCAAAGGAGGTAGCACTCAGGCAAAGGCGGGCAGCACTCAGGCAAAGGAGGCAGTGCTCAAGCAAAGGAGGCAGCGCTGAAGCAAAGAGGCAGCAAAGAAGCAAATGAAGGAAAAGGAAACGAATATAATAGAGGGAGAACCGTTATCTCAGCAATAGAGGCAGAGGCAGAGCGACAAGAGCAGCAGAGGAAGAGGCAGAAGCAGAGCCGTTATAAAATTCCAGGAATCGCACTCTCCAACCAGCGCAGCAAAGGCAGAGACAGAGTCAGAGACAGAGGCAAAGAGCTGTTATAAAATTCCGGGAGTCGCAGTCTCCAACCGGCATTATACATATAACTTATACAAACATTATTCCGGGAATCGCTTCACTCCAGCGGCAAAATATATATATATATAAACATATATATCAGTTATATACAAGCGGAGCGCTTTATATCTATATAATCAAAGGTTCTATCAAAACGAAATGGCGTATAAGGTGGGACCCCTCACCCAATTGCAATCGGATATCACAAGAGCAGCGTAATATGTAACCCACAGGAAATTGCGATTGCGATGAGAGTCCAAACCCGATGGGTCTATAAACCGCAATTGATAAGTCTCAGAACTTAAATAAACAGAGAATTTGCGAGTGCAATGAAGCCCGGAGCATATAACCAAAGGTCCAAGGTATATATTATGGAGCACACAAAACGAAGTTTTATATGGTGGGACCCCTTCCCAATCGCATCGGAGGTAAACAAAGCAGCGGGACTTGCAACTCAAAGTTGCGATTGCGATCAATCGGAGAATCGCTGACGGAGTTAAACAATCGCAATCAGAACAATCGCAGGAACAGTTATCGCAATCGGAGATCGAAATGATTCAATCGAAATGTTTACACGTATGCAGCAGTTACACCACAACAGAGGACAGAAGAGCAAACAGAGCCGAAAGGAGATAAAACACAGTCACAGAAAAGACAAAGACAGCCAAAGAAAAGACAAATGCATACCAATTCAAAAGACTAAATGAGTTGAGCTGGAATTCACATTGTAATTCGAATGTAAATGGTTTAATTGTTTTTATTGTTTGTGATGCATTGGCAAGTCTCCGAGAGAAAACAAACTCCCACTGTAATGTTCAAATTGACACCTACAGTTATAATTTCTGAGTAAGCTGATAAAAGGAGAGAGAAGGCAGAAGGCAAAGAGACATGAATTTCCATTTCGAATTCCAAGCAGAATAAAGACAGTCATGTGAGGAAATCTATAAATAATATCATCTTGATATACAGAGAGAGTTTTTTTTTAAGAGCAAGGGAGAGAGCATATATAGAGAGAATGCAGAATATAGAAGGCAGAGAAGATTAAGAGAAGCTACAGAACAGAGCTGATATCTAAGGAAAATCAGCAAACATTCAGTTTGATAAATTGAGGAAGTTGGAGCTTCCCTATCAAGTTGCAGCTTGATAGTCGTCAGTTGTAGCTGACTGAGGTTGGAGCCTCCTGTAGGTTGGTGCCTGTAGAAAACTGAAGGGATTTGGTGCTTCCTTGCAAGTTGTAGCTTGCAGAATTGAGGTAGGAGCCTCCCGTAGGTTGGTGCCTGCAGAAAAACAGTGGTGAGAGGGAGTTGGAGCTTGCCTTTGCATCACAACAATAATAAGATGTGGTTTTCTCCCTTTATGGGTTTCCACTTATATCTGGTGTCTCTGTGCATGATATTTATGTATTGATCTGATATGTATCATTTGCTTAATACCTGCTGCTCTCAGATTACATTCTAAGATTACTCTCACATTAAATAGAGTTTGAAATGAAGGTGTAAATAAGTTTATTGAAAAGTTTAAAAGATCAGGAATGTATTAAACTGATTCACCCCCCCCTCTCAGTTTAATTAAACCCTTTGTTCCTCAAAACCCATGTGCCTTTTCGCCTTTAGTGGTGCTCGATGTATGAGAATCGTGGAGTTGAGAATGGGGACCCAATTGTTGCAACGGGAACAGGAAATCAACTTTTGGAATAGGAGCAGAACTCTGTGAACATGAACAAAACACCCTCCTTGGCTATGCTTGTTGGTTATTATTGACCCTTCACGTTTACTCCATTCGCTATGTTCATACTTCTTCAATCCATCTGGTAGTGTTCATTAACGCAATTCGAATTCTCATCCATCTTGAACTCCTTTTTTGATAACAAAGACTCCTATTTTTCATTGAAGTAAGAATATTTTTGCTCCTACAAAACTTCCACTGCATTGCAACCTCGATTCTATAGCTCTTCTTCTCCAAGTGGTTCATTTCACGAGTTGAAAAGTCAGAGCTTCTCACCGGTGCATCTTTAGCATTCAACACATTTCTCTTTCGCAAATCTATGGACATCTCAACATCCAGTGGGTCTCAATTTAAGACGCAGGATATCAAACAACGAAACAAATTTTTTTTCTATAGATTTGATTCCATGATAGATCTGAATCCACATATCAGTGATCAGAACATTGCAATCTTACAAAAAAAAAAATCCATGCTCTAAAAATGAAAAAACCCACAATGGATATGTATTGTTTCTTCCTTTGCAACGAAATATCTCAACAATGGATCTCACATGTCTTCCCAGCTGGGCCTATTTCGTGGTAGTAACAACACTATTACGAAATACTGCGTTCGAGGAATCTCGACCATCGAATCCTTGACTGCTCCACAAAACAAACAAAACCACTTTCATCTAGAATTTCCTCATTCAAGGATTCATTGCTACATTGATTTATCAAATGTACATACGCTGTAATTCATCGCAATCAAACAGTGATTCCAGAGATACTCAATTAACATGCATTGGATTCAAAATACACAGTCAATATTAAATTTAATAACAAGCATTCAACCAACTACCCAAGTAATTTACACATCGAACCACAAGAGTAATCATCCAACAATTGGTGAAGCTTTTCTTCATTCAGTAAATGAAAAATTGTACATCAATTGAAAACAATTCTAACCTACCTATTATGGCCCCTCTATTCTAGTCTTGGCCATCTTCTGCCTATCTCTCTCTCTAGACTGATTTTCTTCATTTGAAATGGCCTCCTCTAATGCCTTCAAGGCTTAAAAATATATATAAAAGGATTATGCAACCATTTCTGGTTCAGATCCACAATCTACTCAACCATATCCTAAAAATCCTCTAAATCCACTTTTAACTCAACTAAATCCCTATTCTAGGACCTCCTAATCCCTAAGATCTTCATGACATATTTACAAGTATAATATCTGCCGTATTCTCATGTATTTGAGAATATTTACATTAAAAACCTCACACACATATTTCTCACTCAAATCATTTAAAAATAGACAAAATTCCTATTAATAAATTAAATTCTTTATCAAAAATTAGGCCCCCTAAGTCAACCAAATATACAATGATTTCTCAAGCAGGATCCTACTGCATCAGACTCCCAAAGTTAAAAGAAATCATGATCTCTAGATCATGTGTCTCCAATCGCATATGAATTACAAAAATGAAATTCGATGGAAAAGTTCTTACACATTCGGTGGAATTTGTGCTTGAGCTCTGTCATATGTTCATTGTTAGTGATGCAGAAGTAGTAATCGGGGTAACTGCTCTGGGCAACAACATTGGGGGGATTGGCAGTCCCGATTGCGAGGATGGTGGCAGGGCCATCTGCCCTCTGAGCCTTCCTGAATGCCTCTAAATCCAAACCCAAAACCAAACTCGCAACCATGTTTGCTAGATGTTGTAATAAGAAGCAAAGAAGTAGTTTATGGGATGGCACAGGCACTTGCTTACTTACTTGAAAGGATGTTAGAGTGAGTATGAACATGTTATTATATAGTGTGAGCTCCAGCCGTGGCGTGGCCCCTAAATTCCTTGCCAAGTAAAAGGTATTGTTGTCCTCTTCGGAGCAAAGGAAGATGGAGAGAATTCATGTGCAGTTTTTGGTATGAAGGTAGTGCATGTGCCAGGAGAGGAGAGGAGAGGAGAGATGCACACGTTTCTATGGGTCAAAATGAATTGTTTAAATAAGGCAAGAAAGTGCTACGGGTCAATGAATTGTTTGATTAGATAAGGCATGTAGGTGATGGTGAGAGAGTGAGGGCGGACTCGGACTCGAACTCAGACTCGATGTGCATTCTCCTCCAACTTTTGCTTGTGATACAAACAGTCATGTACCATGTTTTCAATTCGATTTATGTGGAAAGAGTCGTCTAGCTGTGCGCTTCTCTTAGTAAACTTTTTCGACTGTGAGGTGTATGTTGTTCTTCTGTTTATTTATGCATATGATTTCAAGAACAACCACTTGGTACAGGGATTACATATTGCTCAATTAACCCTTTAGCTACAAGTTTACAAGGTTTCCTTTTACAATTTGAGTTATACCATTAATTTAATTGGTGAAAAATAACGATTAACATGTATCCATTAATAATGTATAACAATGTTCTTTTTACTACTAGCAATACCATTTTTTTTAATTGATCAAGTTTATAATAAAATTAAAAATCAAATTAAAACATATAACATTACATAATAATACCTTTCTCTTTCTTTGAAATGGATATATAAACCTATGATAATTTTATTCACACAAGTATTATGAGCACATATTTAGGTTCAATGAATAAGAAAACAAGTTATATGCACTTGGGAGTCTTTCTTTCTTCATGATCCAATAAATCACTATAGTGGAATGTTCATGAGGATGTTTATTAAATTTCTCTTTTTCTACTTCATTAACAACTTCCACTAGTTCTCTTTGTGCAATAATATCTTCCTTGGAGATGAAATCTTCAGCTATAATTCCTATGCAATGCATATCTATCTCACTCTTCTTTATAGAAAAATTTTATTTTTGTTTGCTTTCCTGAGATATTAGAATCCCAGATTCTCCTTCAAAGAAATTATTCAGTTCTTCATTTGTATTTTCAACAAGCATTTCCTCAACCCCTTTCTCCTCCATGACATTTCCAAATGGTTGTCTTTTTCCTTTATTAAAACAACCTTGCTCATGTTTACAAAAGTAAACGTCTTTTTGTCTACCAATATAAGTCAAACTCCCTCTACTTACAGCTCTAGTAGTATGCTGAAAAGAAATATCTTCCTTCAACTGTGTATAAGCTTCCTCATGAGACCTAACTCTCTCATCCTTCTTCTTTAAAATGGAATTCAGATTATGTCTCTCCTCTTCCTCTTCTATGACAATACCCAAATATTGTCCATTATCATGTATTACACCTACAAACATACACAAATTGTTAGTGTCAAAATCGTAAGGCTCAGTAGCCTCAACTGATGTTTCAAACATCATTGCTCCATATTCAAACTCACAAGGAACTTATTCTTCTACAACACTTTTGTTTTGTTGTAGCTCAACTCCTTTGAGCTTCTCCAACCTCAATTGAACATCCATTGTCTGCTTAATCTTCTTAAGGTCCTCCGTTAACTAAGTATTCATCTTATGCTCTTTCTTCTCTTATAGCCTATTCCATTTCATCTTCTTACTCATTATATAACCATACCTCTGGTCTTCTTTATTCGTATGGAACAACTCCATCAACAAAATCAGATGGATTATTATCTCGGCCTTTTCTCTGTCATACTCTTCATCATTCATCTTCCTTTGCATGCCATTTTCTTTGGCGTCTTTCTTATCTCTTATTATGTTGTGGCTTCTATCTGAACCCCTCCTATGACTATCAGTAGTCATATTTTTCTTCATATCCATGTGTTTCCTCACACTTAATATGAGCTGCACTAAGCCTCTACAATAGCAGTTCTCTTTCACCCTGCTACAACTACCTCACCAAGATTCTCCTTAGTACTTGGTCTTTTGGTAATACTGGCTCTTTATCTGGAACCTACTGAGCTTTCTTATTTTCTCCTTTTAAACTTATACACTCAACTCATCTCTTATATTCCATTCCTCAACTGGAACAATCTGATTCTACCACACCGTTCTTTTTCAAGAATTCTTTGCTGACTTCTTTTATCACTGCTTCAAAGTTGTGATATACTTGCTGAGATACTCCTCATCTGCTGCTACCTACACTCTAACCAATGTTAGAAAAAAAATTCACTAGCATATCATATCTTAACAGACCTGCTGCTCGCTATCAAGATTTCAAAAACTTGCTACTGCCAAAATTTCATGGCCACTCTAAATGCTTCTTTTCAGCTTCCATCTCAGGCTTACCTAACCTCTTTCCTCTCTCGAAAAGAGCATTCCCCGCTCTGTTACCAAACGATGACCTACCAAGTGTATTCCTCCATGATCAGTAGCCTTAAAATACTGAGGCTACACTACAAGTCTTAGGAAAGAGACTTCAACCCTTCATATGTCACAGATGTTTCATTTGAAACTGGGCTCATATCAGTTATGCATAAACATGGAAGGATTAGTTTCTTGATTTTTGCGCTATATAGAATACCTTAGCATAATTGAGTGAACACATAAGCATATCAACCCTTTGTTCCTCAAAACCCATGTGCCCGTTTTTCTTCAGTGGTGCTCGATGTATGAGATTTGTGTAGTTGAGAACCAGAACCCAACAACTAGAATGGGAACAAGAATTGAAATTATGGAATAGGAAGATAACTCTGTGAATAAGAATAGAACACCCTCCTTGGCTACGCCTATTGGTTATCATTAACCCTTCATTTTTACTCCATTCACTCTGTTTGTACTTCTTCAATCCATTTGGTAGTGTTCATTAACACAATTCAAATTCTCAGCGATGTTCAACTCCTTTGTTGATAACATAGACTCATCTTTGTCATTGAAGTAATAATATTTCTTCTCTTACCGCAATTCCACTACGTTGCGGCCTTGATTCTACAACTCTTCTTCCCGAGATGGTTCATATCACGAGTCCAAAATTCGAAGCTTCTCGCAGGTGCTTCTTTAGCATTCAACACATTTCTCTTTCGCAGATCTATGGACAGGTCAACATCCAATGGGCTCTTGATTTAAGGTGCAACAGATCAAACAATGCATCAGTTATTTTCTCTATAGATTT